>OX589611.1:3000000-3453148 GCA_951329385.1 Polia nebulosa | reverse complement strand
ATGCTTCTTTCTCGTTTTCAGCTAAAAATCCATTCTCGCTCGGAAACTAAATATGACATACCTATCGCTACAGAGGAAGAGTCCGGTGACAGTGATGACGTTCTGTAAAGACGAACTTTTTTAAAACGGAAAGTATATACTTAGGGACAATTTTTCAAGCGTGGATAGCCAAATCCGAATCTATGAGGAATAGCGAAAAATACTTAAAGGAGTGTCGGGTACGGAACCCTAAAAACTCAGTCGTAGGACTGCACATCAGAGGGCCTAGTGTGTTCGCCTGACGCAGGTCTTCACCGGACACGGTTGTTTCGGGAGGTTCCTGTTTCAGATAAGGCGGGAGGAAATGCCCGGGTGTTACCACTGCTCGGATCGCCCAGAGGACACGGTGGAGCATACGGTGGAGGTCTGCCCCGCTTGGGCGGAGCACCGCCATGCCCTCGTGGATGCGATAGGCGGCAGCGACCTCTCGCGCCTGGCTCTGCTCCAGGCCATGGTACGGAGCGAGAGGGAATGGGAAGCAGTCTCCTCCTGTGTCGGGCACGATTTTGATAAGAATAAAAATAAAAGAAAATTGGGAACTATCTGACCCGCTTTTCGAAAAGTCGCGGACATTATTGAAATGTATATCAGTTGTTTACTTATGTGGGATCAAATGGTGAAATAAAATGTTCCTTTGGGTGAAAACTGCCATATTTTTCGGTAAAATTAGATGAAATATGTAAAAGCTTAGTAAATCAATTATAACACGTCTTTCCACGTCTATCGTCCTATGCGCCACACGCCATCTTCCTTTCTTTTCCCCTCCTTCCCTTTCATGCATAGACAACGTTCACGCACATCTCTGCATACGATCATTTTCACTCAAAATTCATTCCACACTCGGTCATCCTACACGCTGTCTGCCCTCAGACACAACGTTTCAAACACTCAAATCTCATACAATCATCACACCTTACATAAACGATCTTAATCCATACATAACATTTTAGACTATGTCTTACATCAGTTATACAAGCATAATAACATTGTTTTCTTAAATGATATAAATTCAAACAAGCCCTTAGGTACTTGTTTCACAAGCAACAAAAACATATTAACTTAAATTTTACCACTCAACAACATAGCCAGTTCATCTTAGTATTTCTTTTTATACATATTATACCTGATTTAACACTGTAGTTTTTTTGCTCTCTTACTTATGGGAGGGAATGCTGAGAAAATGAGGTAAATGGAATTTGGTTTATTTTCGTTACAATTCACAAAATGTTATAATAAGTTACGATCAAATAAATTATTGCAAGTGTTATTCACTGACTTCAAAAAAGAGGTTCTGTATTGGACCCGTATGAATGTATGTTTGTTTGTTCGCGATTTTCTGCTTAACTATGATCATGATCTCTCTCGAAATCTATGATCCGATTTGGATGGGGTTTTCGCTATTAAAATGCATATTTTTCAAGGAAGGTTTTAGTAAAATTATAATACATTAGGATCTGATGAATATCTTCGAAGATAGACAGTGAAACTCTTCAATAAATGTCTCGTGATTACTGCGGTCGTTTGTCTATCTGTTATTAAAAAGTGAAAAATAAAAAACTTTTTTACAAAAATAGACCGACTTCCAGAAAAAAAACAAAAAAGTGCAAAATAACTTTAATTTCGGAAGTCAGTGTTTCTGGTTTTGTTTCGTCGTCATCGAACACAGACTGCCGAAATTAAAGTTATTTTGCACTATTTTTGTTTTTTTTTGGAAGTCGGTTCCATTTTTTGTAAAAAAACGTTTTTATTTAATTTTATAATATTAATTAGGCCCGGTCACAATAACAACAAAAACAGTTTTGCTTCCTACCGTGTGCACACCCCCTCCCTCGCTCAGGTATTTTCACTTTTCAAAATGTAGGTAGGAGTGTAATAGCTTTGGCTGATCGACGGATACCGGTCGATTGTTTATCCAAAAAAAAGGGACCAACGTCCCGGTTGTCATTCGCCGCTGTCACTTGACGTGCTTTCCAAAGCACGGAGGAGTCTCGGCGATATGTATTACTTCAGCCACGAGCTCCTCCTACCATACAGCATACAACCTCCAAAGTTATACAAATAGTCAAAAATACATTTGGTACGGAACCGTAAATGTGCAAAGTCCGAGTTTTGTTGTATTATCATCTGCACCTTGCATATTCTATTCGTTTCGCTCTCTCCCATCGGACGTGCTACACCCTCGTTCTAAGAGCTATTACAGTTCCCATGGCAACACCCAATAAGAAGTAATCTCATTACATCGCATCTCCCTACTAAACGGATTCTAAATATAATACAATAATTTGAGACCCTTTTTCGGAAGCAATAAACGACGAAGGAAAGTCTCTGATAGCAATACTCAGTACCCGGTTGTAAATATTACTAGTCACCGACCAAAGCTTCGTTTTCGACAGTTTGCGGCCAAAAAATCATGTTTCGGCCATATTTTCGGCGAAAATCAGTAGTTCGTGAATTGTAGCGTGTCATTCGGCCTGCTTCGTAGGCTCGCCAATATAAGGTGACGTTCGGCTAACTTCGGGGGGAATCATCTCCCCTCGTGGTTCCATTCATAATTCATTCATCATTCTCCTGTCCTTATCGCAATTTATTTGGGGTCGGCGCAACATGTCTTTTTCTTTTATACTTCTCTATTAGTCGTCATCTCTGTGACGCGACTTTGTTTTGAAGTTGTGAAGCGAGGTTATTTAGTACTTTTCTCTTTTCGGCCGAAAATAAGACTAAAGCCAATGCTTCTTTCTCGTTTTCAGCTAAAAATCCATTCTCGCTCGGAAACTAAATATGACATACCTATCGCTACAGAGGAAGAGTCCGGTGACAGTGATGACGTTCTGTAAAGACGAACTTTTTTAAAACGGAAAGTATATACTTAGGGACAATTTTTCAAGCGTGGATAGCCAAATCCGAATCTATGAGGAATAGCGAAAAATACTTAAAGGAGTGTCGGGTACGGAACCCTAAAAACTCAGTCGTAGGACTGCACATCAGAGGGCCTAGTGTGTCCGCCTGACGCAGGTCTTCACCGGACACGGTTGTTTCGGGAGGTTCCTGTTTCAGATAAGGCGGGAGGAAATGCCCGGGTGTTACCACTGCTCGGATCGCCCAGAGGACACGGTGGAGCATACGGTGGAGGTCTGCCCCGCTTGGGCGGAGCACCGCCATGTCCTCGTGGATGCGATAGGCGGCAGCGACCTCTCGCGCCTGGCTCTGCTCCAGGCCATGGTACGGAGCGAGAGGGAATGGGAAGCAGTCTCCTCCTGTGTCGGGCACGATTTTGATAAGAATAAAAATAAAAGAAAATTGGGAACTATCTGACCCGCTTTTCGAAAAGTCGCGGACATTATTGAAATGTATATCAGTTGTTTACTTATGTGGGATCAAATGGTGAAATAAAATGTTCCTTTGGGTGAAAACTGCTATATTTTTCGGTAAAATTAGATGAAATATGTAAAAGCTTAGTAAATCAATTATAACACGTCTTTCCACGTCTATCGTCCTATGCGCCACACGCCATCTTCCTTTCTTTTCCCCTCCTTCCCTTTCATGCATAGACAACGTTCACGCACATCTCTGCATACGATCATTTTCACTCAAAATTCATTCCACACGCGGTCATCCTACACGCTGTCTGCCCTCAGACACAACGTTGCAAACACTCAAATCTCATACAATCATCACACCTTACATAAACGATCTTAATCCATACATAACATTTTAGACTATGTCTTACATCAGTTATACAAGCATAATAACATTGTTTTCTTAAATGATATAAATTCAAACAAGCCCTTAGGTACTTGTTTCACAAGCAACAAAAACATATTAACTTAAATTTTACCACTCAACAACATAGCCAGTTCATCTTAGTATTTCTTTTTATACATATTATACCTGATTTAACACTGTAGTTTTTTTGCTCTCTTACTTATGGGAGGGAATGCTGAGAAAATGAGGTAAATGGAATTTGGTTTATTTTCGTTACAATTCACAAAATGTTATAATAAGTTACGATCAAATAAATTATTGCAAGTGTTATTCACTGACTTCAAAAAAGAGGTTCTGTATTCGACCCGTATGAATGTATGTTTGTTTGTTCGCGATTTTCTGCTTAACTATGATCATGATCTCTCTCGAAATCTATGATCCGATTTGGATGGGGTTTTCGCTATTAAAATGCATATTTTTCAAGGAAGGTTTTAGTAAAATTATAATACATTAGGATCTGATGAATATCTTCGAAGATAGACAGTGAAACTCTTCAGTAAATGTCTCGTGATTACTGCGGTCTTTTGTCTATCTATTGTTAAAAAGTGAAAAATAAAAAACTTTTTTACAAAAATAGACCGACTTCCAGAAAAAAAAAACAAAAAAGTGCAAAATACCTTTAATTTCGGCAGTCTGTGTTCGATGACGAAGAAACAAAACCAGAAACACTGACTTCCGAAATTAAAGTTATTTTGCACTTTTTTGTTTTTTTTTTCTGGAAGTCGGTTCCATTTTTTGTAAAAAAACGTTTTTATTTAATTTTATAATATTAATTAGGCCCGGTCACAATAACAACAAAAACAGTTTTGCTTCCTACCGTGTGCACACCCCCTCCCTCGCTCAGGTATTTTCACTTTTCAAAATGTAGGTAGGAGTGTAATAGCTTTGGCTGATCGACGGATACCGGTCGATAAACAATCGACCGATCGACTAATGCATTCTACCATCGATCGACGCTCAATCGATTAGTGTTCCTACTAGAAACTATCGATCGACGTCGACTAATGCATTCTACCATCGATCGATTTGTGTAATAACACCCTAAACCGTGCTTTCACGTTACACACCACCTTCACCATATAGACTGCAAGTTAATTGCAGTCCTTCATCATCTGTCGTTGTGATCTGTGTGTTCCTTGTATTTTAAAGTTTATTTGAGCAAAATTAGCTACTTGGTATTGTTTTACGGACTTACGATTTATCTTTTGTATTGGGACTTAGTTGAAAGTGAAAGGCCAAACAGTTGTGTGGTATGTGATCGATCTGTGTTGCGGCGGAGGAAACATATACTTACATTCTCAAGCATTCCTTCAAACATCGAGAAGTCACGTGGAATTTATTTTACAAGAAATAGCACCACGTGAGGTATAGAGTCACGCATTGTATTAGCTTGTCGGTTTCATAGTAAAATCAGTAAGGGTCCAGATCTGGGGAATGCGCGGTCTTGAAATGCACGCTCTTCGCGCGCACGGCACTTGTAATAGTTCGTAGTAACACATCATCTTTTTTCAAAAACCAATGACGTATATTTCGTTATTTAATGTTTTTATTGGTTACTTAGACTATGTTCGTGGTCTGAACAACGTTTAGTTCTAGCAAAACTGAGATTCAAATGTCACCGTGTAGAGAGATAAGACGGAGATGTTGATTATATTTTCAAGTCCTGGTTTTTTTAGGTCGCTAAATGTAGGGAACAGTTGAGTTTTTTCTCGCGATTTCATGTTTGGCCCCGTAATAAAAGTTGTTCATAATGATAAGTATAATTACCCCTTATGAGGTTATCCATTACTTACGGGACACCCTGAATATGTTTTTTTTATAATATGAATGTCCAATAGTTCATGAATACATTAATGATACTTATCATACACAGAACAAAACAAAAGACAGAATTAAGTCCCTTTTATAAACCAAAATGTACTCAACTTAAACTTATTATATCTCGATATTCCCATGAGGCACAACAATGCGCTTCGTGCTAACATAACTAGATATTCAAACCTTTAAAATAATGTAGGTATGATTTATCTTTGTCCTTTTTTTATTTGGGACAAGCCCGCCACACCATTCCCAAACCACTGTAACTTCTGTAAGCCAGAATCAACAGTGGCGACCACCAGAAAAAACGCCGAGGTAATGAAGCTCCACGAGTCCCAGAGAAACGATTAAACTGTCTTGGGTCCCGCAACGAAATTAATCAGAAAAGACAGCGGAGGAGGAAGAAAATTCATCTGTGTCCGCCATGGATTATATATAGTGTTAGCTGCAACTTCAGAGTAGAGGGAGCTACGAGTGGTCAGCCCTATATAAGCCAACGAAAACCAGCGCGCTTCCCTTTTTCGCCGACAGACGTGCGCTCGTGAACATCGACTTAGGATTCCGTAATATTTTTGTGAATTTATTAAAAACTTTTGCTTGTGCTTAATTTTTTTTTTTTAATTAAAATCGAGTTAAATTCCTAAAATCAGAAGTGGGATTGAACGCTATTATAGCCGCTTCAAAGTCATTTCTGGTTCCATCATAATGTCTAGTAGAAAACGTGCACCACCGCGAGAGCGCGCGTCTTCACCTCCTCTAGGTAACCTAGCAGCGACGATGGAAGCAATCCTCAACCGCCTGACAACGCTAGAGCAGCGCGCCGAACCACGTGCAACCACGCCGCCGCCGTTGCCAACCCTTGGCGAGCCAGCTTCAGCCCTCGCAATTAGCGCGCCACGTGGCGAGAGCGTGGCCAGCACCCCGAGCGCCGCCGGATGCTCAGCTACATCGACAACGGCTTCAACGGACATCACGGAGCGTCTTATCGACGCGCTAAAATTCATAAACCCGGTGAGATCTAACCACTATTATGTGTCGGACTTCGATCCCAGCATTCATGACGCCTATGCGTGGTGTGACGAGGTGGATCGAGCTCAATCGCAAAACCAGTGGGATGAAAAAGAATGCCTAGCCCGTGTGGGATTATCTCTAAAGGGCGACGCCCGTTCCTGGTTGCGCGAGTGGACTAGTAACGATCGTACTTGGTCTAATTTCAAATTAGAGCTCAAATCACTTTGTCCGCGACGCGTTGACGTTGCGAATATTCTTTTTGATGTGATGTGTAAAGAATCTGATAAGTACTCCACGTATGCAGACTATGCGCGAAAATCATTATTACGATTACGTATTGTGAAAGGATTAAGTGACGAATTATTGTGTGCCATAATTGTGCGCGGCATAAAAGATCCACAAATACGTGCAGCCGCCACGAACGCGAAATTAACACCAGAAACTATCGTGGAGTTCCTATCAATTTATGTGAAATCAAATCGTTCAAGTGCAAGTGCACCTAATAATATTCAGACACGCAATAACCGATCCACCACTGACTCTTCCACCGAACGATTTCGCAAACGTCCTGCCACTAATGCAGATGTACGTCTACGTTGCTATAATTGTAACCAAATCGGGCATAAAAGTAAATATTGTGCAAAACGAAATAAAACCGAAGACAGTAATACTAATAAACATAAATCCGTGACTACCCCCGAATCTACTAACAAATCCGTTTCTAAAGTTGTGTGCACATTTTGTAAGAAAGTAGGTCACACCGAAGACACTTGTTTTACAAAAGAACGTTCCGAAACACGAAATAAATCTAATATAAATTTTTGTCGTGAAATAACGTGCGACCGTACTAAAAGGGATGTCATAACAGCCGTGATCAGTGGAGTACCCACCGATGTCCTGATTGATAGTGGTTCGAGTATTTCTTTAATATCAAATGATCTTGTCAAACATTTCTCATGTCGCACGAATCCGAGTGTACAGATATTGCGTGGTTTAGGTGGAATAGAAATGCGTTCCGATTGTTTCGTAACTTTGTCAATAGAATTTAGTGACGTCACCTTAGAGGTAGATCTTTATGTAGTGCCCCGTGATTACCTTAATGCGCCAGTGCTTATTGGTACAGATGTACTAAATAGGGAGGGCATCGCATATATTCGAACTGGCGATTCGCAGCGAATAATTAGGAATAGTTCGCTTGTAAATAACTTAACACACAGTGAACCGACTGTGCAACTTGATTCGGTCAACACAAAACTGTGTGGTGATGAAAAATTGCGTTTATCGTTTGTGTTAAACAGATATTCAATATACTTTCTCAGTGGGACAGCGACAACCACCGTAAATACCGGAGAGATGCATATTCGGCTTACTAGCGAAGAGCCTGTTAATTATCGACCATACAAATTATCGTACGATGAAAAACTGCGTGTTCGTGAAATTGTTAGTGATTTAAAGGAAAAGGGTATAATCCGTGAGTCGGAATCTTCGTATGCGAGTCCGATTTTGTTGGTAAAAAAGAAAGACGGATCAGATAGAATGGTTGTTGACTATCGAGCTCTAAATAACATAACGGTAAAAGACAGATACCCTCTTCCTTTGATCGATGATCTCATAGATAGGCTTGGCAAATGTAAATATTTCACTGTGCTGGATATGGTGACAGGCTTCCATCAAATAAGAATCAATGAAGATTCTGTACACCGAACTGCGTTTGTGACGCCCGAGGGGCATTTTGAATATCTGAAGATGCCCTACGGTCTCGCTAACGCCCCTGTGGTCTATCAGCGAATTATATCTGATACATTGAGATCTTTCATTGATGCAGGTCAGGTCCTAGTCTACATTGATGACGTCATGCTATTGAGCGACTCCGTAGGGGACGGCTTGTCTTTGCTCGATTCTGTTCTGGAGGTTTTAACAAAGGCAGGTTTTTCTATTAATTTAAGAAAATGCACTTTCCTTACCACTGAAGTGGAGTATCTTGGGAGGACGATCAGTAAAGGTCAGGTCCGGCCGAGCGTACTAAAAATAGATGCACTAGCCAAATCTCCAATTCCTAAAACCGTAAAACAAGTGAGGCAGTTTCTCGGCCTGGCCGGCTACTTTAGAAGATATATCCCAGGATACGCTACTAAAGTTGCCCCCATCGCTTCTTTGACTCGCAAAGATGTTAAGTTTCATTGGGGTAACGAGCAGGAGCGGGCGAGACAAGAAGTCCTCTCGATTTTGACTAGCGAGCCTGCGTTATTAATTTTTGATCCATCTTTGCAAACCGAGGTCCACACCGACGCAAGTTCGTTAGGATACGGCGCTGTATTAATGCAAACGGGAAAAGACGGACGTAGACATGCAGTAGCGTACTATAGTAAGGTGACTGTAGGCGCGGAACCCAGGTACCACTCCTATGAGTTGGAGACTCTCGCTGTCGTTAAGGCCTTGCAACATTACCGTCAGTACCTTATTGGTAAACACTTTAAAGTAGTTACTGATTGTAACGCCTTAAAGATGACTCAGCGTAAAAAGGATCTCCTGCCTAGGGTGGCACGCTGGTGGATGTTCTTACAAGACTATGATTTTACCCTCGAGTATCGAAAAGGTCAGTTTATGCCACATGCTGACTATCTCAGCCGTAATCCAGTCAATCTTTGTGCCGTACAAAAGCCAGCTAACTGGGCTCAAATTGCACAGGCCGCAGATGATGAAACAGTAACTTTACTCGAAAAACTTGATCAGGACCAGTTAGATAGTTCTCGGTATATAAAGAAAAACAATTTGCTTTACTATAAGTACAACCCAATAGGTGAGCAATCACGATTACTATGTTATGTCCCAAAGGGTTTTAGGCTAAGTTTATTACGTGTTTTTCATGACGAACACGGACATATTAATATCGAAAAAGTGCTTGATTTAATATTGAAACATTTTTGGTTTCCTAACATGCGCCAATTCGTCAAGAAATATATAGGTCATTGTATTGTTTGCTTAACACACAAAAAGGTGCCTCGTGCCCCTCTACAGCCAATTGTATCGTGGACCAAACCCACAATACCTTTTGATACAGTGCACGCGGATGCACTTGGCCCGCTACCCGAATCTAATGGGTACAAATACATACTTATTATAATCGACGCTTTCACGAAATATTGTTTCCTGTATTCTATGTATAAACAAGAAAGTGCGGAACTAAAACGAGCATTTACTAACGCGGTGTCAATTTTTGGTACTCCACGAGTAATAGTATGTGATAGGGGCAGAATGTTCGACAGTGCCGACTTTGGCGAATGGGCAGCTAATTTTGGTATTCAGATACATTTCATAACGCCCGAAATGCACCAAGAGAATGGCCAAGTGGAACGGTATTGTCGAACAGTGCTGAACATGGTTAGGATAGATGTAAATTATAGACACGAATCCTGGTCGAATGTAATCTGGCGACTACAGCTGGTACTGAACATTAATAAGCAGAAAAGTACTCAATGCTCAGCCTTGAATCTGCTTATCGGTTGTGACACGACTACCCCTGCTATAAATGCTCTTATCAGAGATATAACTGTAGACGGTTCCACACCGAATCGCGAAGCTTGGCGTGAAATGAGACGACAAAGGGCTGAGAATCTATTGGCTCAAAATCAGGTTAACCAAGATGCGCGTGTCAATAGAAGTAGAAAGGCACCTAGAGCCTTCGCTGTGAACGATCTGGTTTTTGTAATTAAATCATCTCAAACGGCTAATAAACTTGACAGTGGCATCCGGGGTCCATATCGCATTATAAATGCTCTGCCAAATAGTCGATATGAATTACGGCTTCTGGCGGGCTCTTACGGAAAAACTACACAGGCAGCCGCGGAATATATGATACCGTGGCGAGGCGAGTGGACCCCCGAGACCTGTGCAGCTTTTTTTGAATGTAAGAATATTCGTTTTTATTTTTTATTTTTGCTTATCATAAAGTTTCTTTGCTATGTGTATATTCTTAAAAGATGTTCGCTATGCCTGCTTATATACATTATGTGGATATCAGGGTAATCTGTATCAAACTCTTATAAGGCCTTGTGTGGCGTTGAGTTGACCGGAAAAACAGACAAGTACTTTTGTGCTGTAATGTACATGTAAGACCTGGATGGCTTCGGCATAAGGCATTGCACTATGTTGTTTTCGAGTAAGGCCTTGTGTGGCATCGAAATAGCGTCCCATTTACCTCGTGTAAGGCCTTGTGTGGCATCGCTCATTTATTTCATGAAACATAGGTAACGTGTTGAAACGTATAAAAGCGCATAGTGACATCTTGGCCCATACGACTCTAAAACTAATTATGAACACAATGTATGTTAGACCTAACGTGATTGTATTTGCCCCCAAGTTATGAGGATTCGGTTGTTGAGACTGCTTCAGAGCCAGAGCAAAGACCATCTACAGAGAGCATCGAGGACGCTGCCCTGTCAGGAGAAGCCGTGTTAGCTGCAACTTCAGAGTAGAGGGAGCTACGAGTGGTCAGCCCTATATAAGCCAACGAAAACCAGCGCGCTTCCCTTTTTCGCCGACAGACGTGCGCTCGTGAACATCGACTTAGGATTCCGTGTCAAATAATTTTGTTAAAAATATTTTTGTGAATTTATTAAAAACTTTTGCTTGTGCTTAATTATTTTTTTTTAATTAAAATCGAGTTAAATTCCTAAAAATAGATAATTTTCAATGGTAAGGTTCCCAATGTCCTTTATTAAAACCATTGTTTAGTTTAAAAAATAAGAGATACATTGTTCCCCAAACTAGGCAGCACCTGTATCTCGCCTCACTTGTATCACAGTATAAATATGAACAGCATGGAAACTAAGCCTATTTGTTGAGATAATTACCTACGCTCCATTAGAGAGCTAGGGTTGTCACTGTTCATGTTTGGAAAAATATTCTATGGAAGATGCTTCAAAATTGCCGCGCAATTTGAAAAACATTAAGATATCCCACAAAGGCCCGTACCTTTTTTTTTCACGTCATAACGTAAAAACATTACAACATACCACTTGTTCCGTCGGAGTGCATTTCCGAACACAGCCTTTGGCTGTCACACCTTACTTTTATACTCTGTGGTTTTTTACGCATCTGTCAAAATGAAAAAAACTTGTTAAAAATATTGTTTGGGGCTTGTGGTTTAAATCTTGCCGAATCTATTGGTTTTGGACCTAATTGTTTGCAAGTGAACTAATTTTGATTGAAAGCTCATTTGATGTAGTGGTGAAACGGGTTATTTTGTAAAACTTATGGTGAAATCTCACATGTTGTGTGTGAAATCTGTGTCACATTGGTAGTGACGACACTTGAAAGGTTGGTTGGTTCGCGAGAGACCACGCGCTGTGTAGGATGCACGTAGCCTGTTGGGGTCAACTTATGAATCTGGTATACCTACTGAACTAACACTACACTCCTCATTTAACTCTGACATACTCGTACACATATAGCCAGGTTGGTCACCGGACGGAACACTTCAGAAACCTTGTGTAAGTCCTGTAAAACATTTGTAGGTAATTCGATTAACTCTGCGCATCGCAGACAGTTTGCAACCCAGTTGAAGCCAGGGGTCCGGCTAGCGCGCTTCCACAACTCTTGTCTCCTCAAGTAGGATTCTTTGCCCTGGCTTGGTTGCATACACCACTAACAGAATAATCGTGCGCCTACTCAGGCCCGAAAGAGCTGAGAATTCACACTCAGACGCAGATACTGGAACCGAGGTCAGAGTTTTCTCCAATGACTGAGTTGATGACTCTTGAGCATCGACGCCAAGTTGCTAACCTGTCGGTTTTCTATCGGTTACATTTTGGGGAGTGTGTGGAAATTACATATTCGTAGTTTAATTCCGCCAATCCCGTTCCATCATCGGACCTTTATAAGTACGGCGATGCGCCACCGCCCGCGCCGAGTGGACATCCCACCAACATGCACAAAACTTTTTGGGAACACATTCACTGTGCGTACAGCTAAAGAGTGGGATTCCCTGCCGGGATCTTAAGCTGGTTTAAATTTATAACAGACAGACACACGAGTGATCCTATAAGGGTTGCGTTTTTAGGGTTCTGTACCCTATTACTAAGCCTCCGCTGTAGTCCGTCTGTCTGTCTGTCAGCGGGCTGTATCTCATGATCCGTAATAGGTAGACAGTTGAAATTTTCACAGAATGTGTTTTTCTGTTGCCGCTATAACAACAAATAATTAAAATTAAATTGAAATGAAGGGGGGCTCTCCGCCTCTACTAGAAACTCGATCTTTAATAATGCCGACAAGTAGACGCATAAAATCTTGTACGATGGTACGGAACCCTTCATGCGCAAATCCGTCTCGCACTAGGCCGGTTTTTTTCTATTAAGACGTTCGGAACCCTAATGAAAAGGCCCCACCACACCGCAGCCCGCCCGCCACAGCTGAAAACAGCTCGCCACTCATCATCGCGTCACGTTAGGTCCTCGCACAGCTTTGGTGGTAACAATCATGTGTTTCCTCATTCTACTGCAAAAGTACCCTTATACAAAACCACGCCACGAATAAATCTATAAAATTTTACAATACCTACTTTGTCATTGAAAAAATCAGAACGAAATAATATATCTTTGATCCCAATTTATTCCAATTTTATTGAATACATAAGTACCCATTTCTATTCATTGCACGTTTGAGCAATAAAAATATTTCAAAAGTCTAGAATCAAAGTTCAATGAATCATTTGGAACTAATTGAAAACTTTTTGTGATTTATTCAGAAAAAATAACTAAAAGTAATTTTAATATTTATAAAGACGTCTTAGGGTGTAGCCAGACCATTCATCATTTTTTGCCCGACTACGCGACGTAAAGGAGGCTATTATATTTACGCATATTTGTTGAAAGTCGTCTAACTATGTCAAGTGGGGTATCCTTGAATAGGTCTATGAATCATCTTAAGGTTCCTGTAATTATTTTTCATTTTGAATGGCCATTTAGAATCTGTAACGATTTAAACTTGATTAGCATAAAAAAACATTGTAATTGAGAATGGCTATTCTCACTAAATATTTTGTAACATGGTCGTGTGGAGAATCGAAATAAGGAGCCTTTTTTTTTTTTTGTGGGGTGGGAAATCATGCAATGACTTCTCCCGCTCTGGGTGGAGCGGAAGGGGGTGTCAGACTCTTACTGACTAAAACCAACCCCTGTTCCTTCCCTGCCTGAGTGCCCAGGGGTGCGGTAACTCATTTTCAGAATTTATCCGCTACCCCTAGGCATGCAGGCACCGGCCACGATGGACCCCGTCAGTAGTGGCTGACTACATCTCTTTGAGGCGCGCGTGGAACACTACGCGCCGTCGACTCACGGGCCTGGTGCTGATCGGACGGCGAGCTACCCACTGCTTGCCGTCCGCAGGCCCGGGAAATAAGGAGCCTGCCGAGGCGTTTCCGAAATAAAATCAACATAAAGGGTAATGCCAAAAATGTGCCAGAAATGGACAGAAACTACTAATAGTCCTTTATTATATTTAAAATAAAATATGTATTATGAAATAATTCTTAAATTTGTTTAACTAGTGTAAAAATATAACGATCATTGAAATATTTAACTTGGCAACCGCCTGCTATTTTTATTGGAGATCGTATTTATTTTGACATGAGTAAGTGACATTCAGCCAAAGAGGAGTCGTCAAATAATCCTTGTCGAAATATTTTATAGAATTCTTGCACAGTTATCATTAATTTAGTACAATTTGACCTATATCTACTGTAAATCTAATTAAAATAATATTGTCAATATTTATTCAAATAAATTACTTTTAAATAGAAAACGTATCGTAGGCCGTATGAATCACATGTCCTCTGCTTTACCGACATAAGGAAAATACAATTTAGGAAATAATGAAAAATAAGCCGACAGCAAAAAATCAACTACACAGTTCCAAACAAGTCACTTTTCAAGTTATTTTAACATCTTCAAACTGAAATTTAAAAACGCTGCTTTGCAACTGAAGATAGCTGGATTTCCGTTGAGCTTCTTTAGTCCTGTGTTAACCTGGCAACTGAAAGAACACATGTGGATTTTAGTCAGTAAGACACGTCCTGCCGCTCTACCCAGAGCGAGAGAAGTTGTTTCAAGATTTGCAACCAAAAAACAATGTCTTGTGTTGAGCTACACGATTGCCTACTTACAAATGCGTGGAGTGACTGCATAGGTCCGCTCAAATCTGTGTGGTTCTTCGTCCAAAGACCATCTCAGACACTAATCTGCAATCACTTCATAGGATTGATCAGACCTAGATAATGTCTGAGTTTTAAAAGGGACTTTTACCTCTTTATTTAAAAAAAGACAGAATGTTGCCCATACTTAGAATTACTCCTGTATCGTGGGTGCGTTCACAAACATTTAAACTTACTTACACAAGACACCCAGACCCGGAATAACTATCTATAGGCCATACAAATATTTGTTCCGTGCGGGAATCGAACCAGCGACACGCAGCGCAGCAGCCGAACACTCAACCACTACGCCAACCATGCCATAAAAGTTTGACCTCTGAGTTGGTCTCGATGTTTCTTCTCAGAGAGTTATGACAAGAAACCCGAAAATAATCAACTTTTAAAATATTTGTGATTCTAATGTCAAAGTAGGTCAATACCAAGAACTAGAATCTCTACATAGTATAAATCATAGTTGCTCTCCACGTTTGTCTCTATCTCTGCTAACTCCTCCTAAACAAACCAACGGATTTTAATGCGGTTATCACAAATAGAAAGAGCGATAAAAGGGGAAGATTTGGGTAAATAATTTGTACTCGTGTGAAGCCGAAGCGGGTCGCTAGTAAAAATACACTCATTTATGATCCGACCCTTATATTTGAATTTTAAAAACTTATTGAGCACATCTGTTATTTCTTACGATAACTTCAATTTCAATTCATTTTTTATATGCTTTGCCATACATACATTATTTATGTTCAATAATCGCCAGTGCCCTTTGATCACAAGTATTATTATATCATAGGCTTTCGTATAGACTTCTTTTAAGTTTTTTCGGATTAATGCTTCTTGAAAGTGGCCCGTTATGGCGTCAAATTAATGACTAAATACACTGAATTAATTTATTTCTACAGACCTTTCATGTTAGACTTACATAACCAACCAATGACGAAGGAGAACTGAGGTTACCGAGACGTAGCCCGTAGAATCGGAAGTGGAAGTGGGCAGGGCACATTGCTCGCGGAGCTGAAAGGTTCTGGAGTGGCAACCGCGTACCGGAAGACGCAGCGTTGGAAGGCCTCCCACAAGGTCGACCGATGACTTGGTGAGGGTCACGGGAAACCGATGGAAGCGAGACGTACAGAAGCGGCCAAAAAAAGTGTTTTCAGTTTTCTGAAACTATAGAAAATTATTTAAACTAAGCATACTATATTTATTATGGTTATCCAGATTTATAAATAAAGGTATATAACAGTAAATGTCAAACACCTCACGTCAATAGAAAACTCGTGATATTTTTTAACAAAATGTTTATTCATACGTCCCAAGTCGTAGATGTAGGCGAGGTCGGCGCTGGACCAAATGTTCACTTAAAGCTGCCAGTCTGGTTGTAGGGATGGGGTGTTATGATGTCGATAGATTTGATTTTTTACGTAAGACAATTATTTTGTACTTTTGAAAGATTGAGGGAAAGACTAGAGACTTAAACTTATTCCTCGACTGTTTACAAGTCTATCATTCAATGATATTAAATGATTACAATATACATATTATACATAACTAAACTAATATATAACTTAATAAATAAAATATGTACAAGCGGTATAAAAGTTCCGGGAGGAGTACAGCTCATTGGGCATCGAAAAATTCGTCCACACCGCTGTCAATGGGAAAAGTGCCCAGAACGCTGGTCGAAAAAACGGCCAGCTCTCTGGTCACGTGAAGAGCCAACTAAGTGTCTCTGATGTCACGGAAAACTCGATGAGTACTCGGACCGACCGACGTTTGAGGTTGAAACACTAGGGCCCCATGGCCCAAGTGTTTCAAATATATAACTCGCAAAAAGGTTGTTATATTTGCACCGTTTGAGGTTTTCTGCACCTGTAGCAGCCGCCCCAGCGCAGCCCGCCGTGCTAAGAAAATGATATGGCTCAAGGGTGTCGAAAGATGTTGCATCCCACACCAAAGGCCTACCCATCTTCTAAGGCATTATAGTCATCCCGTCGGGCCTCTTTCCATCGTCACGTGCCAAGCCATGAGGTTCTAAAACGACGACACACCGGCGGTGACAAGAGCCCGACGGATGATGTCATTAATGCTGGCGTACCGTGCCATACGCTCCTACTGCAGGATAGGCCATGGTGTCCGAGCTGGTCGACTGCTTCACCACATTGGCAGCAATGTGAAGCTCCGCAAGGAGTACCCAGACCCAGACATGTAGCGATCCAGAAGGTGGTGTCACTCAGCACTAAACTTATACCTAGTTCGAAATAGTGTAATATTTACATCACAAAGTTAAAAAAAAAATGCTTTAATATTACAGCAACAAAAACATTATTATCATAGAAAGATAGATTAAGGCCAATATTCTAAACCAAAATATAGTGAGATAGTGATCAAACGCGAGCGTATCAGAAGCAACACGATTTTTTTATTAACTTTAAAAAAAATCGTGTTGCTTCTTCGGCAGGAAGATGATGTTTCTGTCAGAAAACCCTATATTAAAAACACAAATATGAGTACCTATATTTATAAGGTGTTAGAAAATTAACCCTCGAAACTTTAAGGAGTGCTTTGGACCATCGAACTGAATAACTTTTACTATGGGACCAACTTTGAAATCGCGAAAAACAAAATCTGCTGTTGCCTACATTTACTCGTATGTTCGCAAAACTCGTCAAAATGTAGGGAACAGCTGATTTTTTTTTAACTTTCCTTACTCGCCTGAGTGCCCAGGGGCGCGGTAACTCTGTTACGAATTTAACCGCGACCCCTTGGCATGCAGGCATCGGCCATGATGAGCCCCGTCAGTGGGGAACTAGTCCTCTGATGTCATAATCTAATGTCTAGTAAATCTATTCCGATATATATCAAAAAATGATATGTACAAAAACTTGAAACCATCGACACCCAGCCCAGCACTAGTGCCCACCGGAGCGCGTAATCAGGTGACTGCGCGCCCGTCGCGAATAACGAACGCAGCTCAATTGTTCCTCTTTTCCCCACAAGTGGGGCCCCACTCTAGGCGACAAAGCACCTTTGACGTATCAGAGGTAACGAAGCTGTGGTTCTACGTAGTTTCCAGATAGGAACCGGTTTTCGTATTTGCGTGTTGCAGTTTGAGTAAATGGTGTTTAATAGTGTTGCGTACAGTTTTAAGGGTATAAAACGTATAGAGCTCACTAACATCTGTGATTGAACAGATGCACCAATAAATAACCTTTTTACTAAAAATGCAACTGACTTCCATAAAAACACACAAAAAAATTTGTTTGAAACTTTTAACCCGACTGGGTAATGTATTTATTTAGTTGTTTTTTACAGTCGGCGATCAGAAGCCGAAATGTGACAAGGTTCGTACCAAAAATATCAGCATCACTACTCGTTAGGTTACAGAAATCAGAACTGTGCTGGCTTTGATCAAAGTATAGATAGCCCGATGTATCCAGGATAAGTTCTCCCAGCGACGCAACACTTTTAACGGATCAAAGGTAATGAAGCTTTGGTTCTAAGTAGATTGCAGATTAAAAAACTGGTCGGTTTTCATATTTGCGTGTTGCTGTAAATCAGTTGAATAGTGCAAAGGCGTTTAAAATTTTGAGGAAAAGATTATTAAGGTATGTTTTGCGGTGTAATGTTTTGAAAAATTGTTGAACTTGAGTTACTAGAGTAGCAGTGGGCAGCATAATGGCCTCCCACATGGTGGACTGGTGACCAAAAGGGTCGCGGGTAGCCGATGGATGCGAAACACACAGGAACAGTCGTTGTGGCGACACTTTGGGGAGGCCAGAGGTCCACTAAAGACGTCTTCTGGTTGTACTGGTGATTTGGGGCGTATTTTGG
This sequence comes from Polia nebulosa, assembly GCA_951329385.1. NCBI lineage: Eukaryota > Metazoa > Arthropoda > Insecta > Lepidoptera > Noctuidae > Polia > Polia nebulosa. Next base: position 3,434,487 of record OX589611.1, on the reverse strand, counting down.
CTGTGATACTGGTGATTATAGCTCCGGAGACAAACAGACAGCTATATCCTCTTCTCAAATTATCCATGTGGGAAAAAATACCTGAAAGTGAAACCAACCAACCGGACCAACAGGACCAGGAGCCGGCCGGGGCCAGGAGGGGTATCTCAGTAGATACACCTCCTAGGTGCCTCGGAAAGCAAGATGTTCTTATCGCGCGGTACCTAATAAAATAAAAATGCCTTAATGGACATTTTATTTTATTTTAATTTTTTGGCACGACTTACAATTTTAAAAAACTTAATTAAGTATGAAAACACTATTAGATATATTACGCAAATTACACTTCTAAAAGAAATCTTCAGCTCTTTTTTTAACCGACTTTCGAAAAAGGAGGAGGTTCTATGTTCGACTTTTTTTGTTTATGTATGTCCGCGCATTTCGCCGTCAGTTGTGGAGCGATTTTCAAAATTCTTTTTTTATCCAAAAGAATATACTCCCGAGGTGGTCCCATATAAATTTTATCGAAATTGCTTTAGCGCTTTTTGAGAAACTGAACAAAAACGAAAAATACGCATATCTTGATGACGTTTTTGTGTTCTCCAAATGTTTAAATTCCACGTTCCATGTTATTGGGGTTTTTAGTTCTGGGGTATAACAACTAAAAAGCGAAAAATAAAAAACTTTTTTACAAAAAAAAACAACCGACGTCGAAAAAAAATACACTAAAAATTTAAAAATAACTTTAATTTCGGAAGTCGGTGACAAATATCGAAGAAATAAAATACAAACACCGACTTCCGAAATTAAAGTTATTTTTAAATTTTTAGTGTATTTTTTTTTCGAAGTCGGTTGTTTTTTTTTTGTTTAAACTATGATATCCTTCGTTTCCTTTCTTTTATTAGCATTTGTCATCGCTATTCGCAGCGGTGGCCTCTAAGGCGCAGGCCTCCTCTTAATCGCTCCACATGTTTCTATCATTCGCTCTCTGCATCCAGTTTGATCCACAACGTTGGGTAAATAATGTCTACACTTGATATGTGAATATTTGATATTACATTTTCATAACATAGTGTAATAGGTAAATTTTATTTCGATTATTTATCATATTTTATATCTTTATCTAAACAAACTCATAAACTATTTAACTAACTGTAATTAAAACATAAGCTCCCTAACTAAATAAAACTTAAAATCTGCCGTCAAAAAATTACTCCGCATCGCTGTCTACTGGAAGAAAACCCCATAAAGGATGATTCACGTTAAACCGTGTCGCCACCGGGCTAGTCATTCATGCTACACTGGCCTGTCACCGTGTCGCCACCGGGCGTCGAAATGTCGGTGGCAATTGTTTCCCGGCCGGCCGGCCGGGTCACGGCCAAGTATGGATCACTTCATACAAAAAGTATACTATAGATGTTTGAACGTGTCCCGGCCGGGGCACGGCCGGGGCATGTCCGGGCCCGGTGCACACGTTCATGTTACACTGTGTCGCCACCGGGCCGTGCCCCGGCCGGGAAACAATTGCCACCGACATTTCGACGCCGTGCCCCGGCTGGGGCACGGCCCGGTGGCGACACGGTGTAACGTGAATCATCCTTCAAACTAGCGGCATTACCACGTGTAGCTAAATTGATTTGATAAGTTATATAAAATATATTTTGTAAATATGTCTCTCCATCTCTTTCTTTGTCTCCCTTGCTTTCACGAGCCGATTGCAGAAAGCAAAGCTTGAGATCGACCCGTGTGGCTGCTATTACTTTGCCAGGAGCACCGCTTACACCCTTACCCCACCCTATTATCCCTTTATCCTGTCCCCTTTTTCGGTTGCTTCGCTCCACCGCTCGCAGCACAGATGGTCGACCTATCCCCCTAAGTCAAACGTCCCGACTTCTTTTTAAATCTTTCGGGATTTAAAATATTCTAGTGCTCTATGATTTTTCCACGTCTCGTCCTTTAGACGAAGTCATTGTTGACTTTGAAGAGTAATGGGGTTCTTTGCAATATAATATGTTGTATTTTAGATTGCGTTGACATTATTCTAAGTTCTATTTTTAATACATGTACGTAATCTTCTTGTGAGCAGTCGTAGATGGCGATGGAGTTTTGTTTAATACATTTAAGTCTTTTCGCAGTGTAGGCGAATGGGTCGCGGATAAATTCATAACAGAGTTACCGCGCCCCTGGGCACAAAGGCAAGGAAGGAACAAGGGTGGGTTTTAGCGGGAGAAGTCATAGGATTATTTCCCAACCCCAAAAAAAAATGTATGCGAATGAATGAATGAATGAAATGTCTAAAGGCATTGCTTAACCTGGCAGGACTGGCAGTCTTGCCAGGTTAATATACTTTTTTTACTTACTTACCATACCTTTTTTTATTAATTCTTGTCCAATAGCTATAGTTAATTGATTGAACAACGCGTTTTTCAATCAATTGTTATTAGTTAGGTAGGGAGTGCCTCCGCGGCCGACGGCGGCACCCAGAAATAACACCGTTGGCAACCGGCAGAACGCTGCTTGTTTGTTTGAAGTGAGTGAGTGACCACTCGACCCTGACAACTCTTGAAAACCGAGCCAAGCGAGCTTGGAAACTTAGGACATCCCCAAAATGGACAGACTAGGTTTGAAGGGGATTAAGGGTGCCAGAGTGAGTGAGCAAAGCAAGCGAACGAAGCCCCCTACATCACCGTTAGTTTCCTTGAAACCCTGCAGACAGAAATATGAGCCCCACAGTGGGGCTCCGTCGGCTTTCCTTACTTACGATCGTCGCGTTGTTAGCACAATACACCTACTTTAGTTTTTCATTTTTTATTAATTGTTTTGTGTGCCTTTAACTGTGGCAAATAAATATTTTTTATTTCTTTCTTTTCTTTCTTACCTTTCCCTATTTCACTGTTTTGTAACATGTGTGCCGAGAGCGTAAAGCGTCGTGTCAAGTGAAAAATATGCTTGTGATTTCAAAATCAAATCTAGCATAAACCGTTTACTTTTTGGATTTATTGGAATTTATTAGTGAAGTTTTTTTTAAAAAATTCAGTATTTTTTATTGTTTGTGGCATTTTGGAACCTTTTAACTGCATATAAGACTTTTTTTGCAAATTCAAGAATCTTTTGATAAATAAAACATTCTTAGAAAAATATGGAATCCTGAAGTAACATTGCTGGCGCTCTGCCAGCTAATTCGGGACACGGCGCCGGCTGCGGAGGCACTCAATATTAGTTATATTTTTTAGTAAATAGGCATATACTGAAAATGCTATATTTTCAAGTCAAAATTCTAATTCCAGTCAAAATTTGATATGCCCAAATCACGATTTACTCTATTACTATTATTGCGGTAGATATATTTAATTTCCTATATCAAAAGTCTGCCTAAATCACGTATACCGTTGCCCAATTAATATTTTTGCCGACCACTAGAAGCAGCTTAATTCTCTTTGTTTGCTGACAAAATACATTTTGAAGCTGACCAAAAGTACTTTTTTTGTAGCTATATTTTTAGGGTTCGTAAGGACAAGAAACCCTTATAGTTTCGGTCTGTCCGTCTGTCCGTCCGAGGCATAGCTAAGATAGATAGAATACTCTTTATTATGTACACCATTTAGATTCTGCTTGTGTTGTTTTGTTTGTCTTTTGACGGTTTCTGTATTAGTACTAGAAAGCTGCAATTTTGCATGAATATATACATACAAATATTAATCACGCCACAACGAAGTAATAAAATCTTGAAAAAGAGGTTTTTTATCATCGATCACTAATATTTTTTATTAGTGATCGATGTTTTTTATGGTAGCTTATCTCATACGTGTAAAGTGGCGATGAGTTTTTTTTTCGCCTATCCTATTGTGTGGGGTAACGTTGGATAGGACTTTCAAAATCATTGCGAGGTTAGATAGACTATTTTTCGATTAAGTGATTTGTCTGCGAAATATTAAACTTTAAAGTGAGATATTTTGTTCGAGTCGAGCGTCTGGACCCTCTAAAATCTAAACGATTGGCTTGAAAAATCTAAATTAATTCGTGATGGTTGTAGCTCTGTTACTTTTAGAGTAATAGTCGCCCAACTTATAAAATGATTCTAATTGTTCAATTTCGCACAAAATACCTTAAAAAAAATCTTAGGTGAAGTACGGTCTACGGAACCCTAGATTTTTAAATCAAATTCATTGCCTTTATCACTCAGGGATAGTGTTACTTTGTATCAGTGAACGATTTGGTAACCCGATCAGGTACTACTACTACGTTTCACAAAGATTTTAACAATGTAACTTCTTTTAAATTAATTGGTTGTCAGAAATGGAATGAATTTCTTTGTACAGTACAATTATTTTCTTAATGTCGCTCGGCAATCATCGCAATTCAGAATACAAACGAATACTAATTTCAATTTCCATCAATTATTAGATTTATCGTGTATAATAATTTGAATTCAGAACTAAGTACTTAGTTCACACGGAAATCAAAACAAAGCAACAGTAATCTATTAAAAGAATTCAAATTATTATACACGATCAATATAATATTGGGTCGACATATGAAATCAGCGTTTTTTATGAAGAATTTTAAAGAAATTGCATTTTTCATAATAACATTTTCTTAATTTATTTAACAACTATGAACATAAATGTTTTAAAACTTTTATGCAGTAATGTTTAAAAACTAAGATAACGTATGCCACTTAAATTAAGAAACAAAAATAGTGGTAATTTCTGCTAACAAAAACAGCAGTCATTTTTATGGTATTTTTTGTATAGAAAACTATAAGTAATAAGGTTTTTTTACTATTGGCAGTTGTCTGTGTTATGTGTGTTGGTGTGTATGGTTGTGTTGTTGTTGTCAAGCAATTGATGAATATTTTAATTCATAGAAGTGACGAGGTTCTCTATTTGTGAGAAAAAAACGCCAATTTACTAAGGACACAATAATTATTGATGGACATGGAAATTAGCATTCGTTTGTATTCGGAAATGCGATCATTGTCGAGGGACATTAACAAAATAGTTATACTGTACCTTACTCTGTTTCTTATTACTTTGCTTACACATTTATTTGCTCAACTAGAAACAGAACAAAATAGCCTAGCAAGCAATAAATAGTCGAGATATAAAACAACGGAGGATTTTATTGGCTCGGCCATAACTTTAAACATGAGATCACAAACGTTTGCTATTATTTATTTTTACTATCGTGCACTTGAGGCAAACAGGCTTTTACAAGGCTTTTGTAACAATACTAAGTTTAAAAATACATGGAGTTTTTAAATCAGTACAATGACAAAGTCTCCCATCGCGTCTGTCTGTCTGTATGTTCGCGATAAAGTCAAAAACTACTGAACGGATTTTCATGCGGTTTACACCAATAGACAGAGTGATTCACAAAGCGTATAATTTATAAGCATGCGAAGCTGGAGCGGGTCGCTAGTTAAATATATTTTAATTAATTTTTGGTTTATTTGTGTTGAGGTCCTCGGTTCGGTTCAGGGTCGGGTAGAGAGTAGTACAATTTTTACACGACTGCCCTAGAATGAGGGTAATGTTCTCCGAGAGTTTATATGTATGTTTGTATGTCTATTTCTATGGCACGCCCTGTAGTCTTTTTTTGTTTTGGGGTTGGGAAATCATACTGATGACTTCGCCCGCTCTGGATGGAGCGGGAGGGCGTGTCAGACTTAGTGGTGGTTAATTTAACAGAAAGCATTATAAATAACGTGTTTTTTTTAAATATAGAGAAGCAAATGCTTACGCGGCTCTCACTTGTTGCTTTTTGCTTATCTGGTTTTAACATAATTCACATTTCACTCGACGCACTCGCGTAAACACGCGTAAGTCGTAAGCAGGGTTGTTACAACTCGCGATCACGTAATAATTTAACGTGTTAAAAAATCAGTTAGGTATCTTATTTTACTAAATGTTTTTTGTGTTAATAAACAGTGATAGGACACACATGATTGAATCTATAAATGTGTAAGGATGTTTGATTGGGATTGAGTGAGATATATGGTTGATGATGATGATGATGATGATGATGATGATGGTGATGGTGATGATGATGGTGATGGTGATGGTGATGGTGATGGTGATGGTGATGGTGATTGCGATTGCGATTGCGATTGCGATTACGATTGCGATTGCGATTGCGATTGCGATTGCGATTGCGATTGCGATTGCGATTGCGATTGCGATTGCGATTACGATTGCGATTGCGATTGCGATTGCGATTGCGATTGCGATTGCGATTGCGATTGCGATTGCGATAAAAGTATTACTCTCAGTTACACTTTGACGTTAGTCACACTTTGACGTTCAAAAAGTGCTGGTTCTCAGCCTAGTTTCAATAAATGACTTTTGATTTTGATTTTGATTTGTAACAGACACCGCGCTAGCTTTTTGGCCGTAACAACAAGTACCTACGCGACACGAATAAAAAAAAGCATGTTAAATTAAAGCATTTAACAAAGTCTGCTTAAAATTTTTAGCACAAAGCATTTAACAAGTGATTGCCAAAAAGCAACTTTGAACACCACTAGTCAGACTTACTGACCAAAACCCACCCTTGTTCTTTCCTTGCCTGAGCGCCCAGGGGCACGATAACTCTATTACGAATATATGCGCGACCCCTTGGCATGCAGGTATTGGCCATGATAGGCTCCGTCAGTGGTGGCTGACATCTCTTTGAGGCGCGCGTGGAACACTACGCGCCGTCGACTCTCGGGCCTGGTGCTGATCGGACGGCGAGCTACCCATTACTCGCCGTCCGCAGGCCCGGGTCTACGGTGGCCGGCGATCGTCCTGCGACCCCGACGCCCAGGGCGTCTCCTGCGGCGGCTGCGGCTGGGGGCGTGAGGGCCACTCCGTTGAGTCTCCCTCACCCGTTCCGCCTCCTACTTTGCGAGCATGACTGCTTCCCATTCTCTCTCGCTCCGTACCATGGCCTGGACAAGGGCCGGGCGCGAGAGGTCGCTGCCGCCGATCGCCTCCACGAGGACACGGCGGTGCTCCACCCAAGCAGGGCAGATCTCCAGCAGGCAGGGCAGGGCAGGGGCAGGGCAGGGGGCTTTAGGGTTTTTAGCTGTTTACAGCTAAATGGATTTTAGCAAATGAGGTATTTACTCGTATCATTAGATCGGTCGTGATAGCCGAAGTGATAAAGGCTATGAGAATTTTGAAAAAAAAAAGATAATGGTGGCAATCAATAGGTAAGTGAGGGCGTATTTGACGGCCGTCAATAGGTAAGTGAGTGTGTATTTGGTGGCTATCAATAGGTAAGTGAGAGCGTATTTGGCGGCCTTCAGTAGGTAAGTGAGGGCGTAAATGGCGGCCGTCAATAGGTAAGTGAGGGCGTATTTGGCGGCCGTCAGTAGGCAAGTGAGGCCGTATTTGGCGGCCGTCAATAGGTAAGTGAGGGCGTATTTGGCGGCCGTCAATAGGTAAGTTGGGGCGTATTTGGCGGCCCTCAATAGGTAAGTGAGGGCGTATTTGGTAGCCGTCAATAGGTAAGTGGGGGCGTATTTGGCGGCCGTTAATAGGTAAGTGAGGGCGTATTTGGCGGCCGTCAATAGGTAAGTGAGGCCATATTTTTGTGACATGGGCAAGTGGAGTACTTAACAACATTAAAGTTGGTGCCATTTATTTTAGTGCTAGCACAAAGACGCCACCAACTGCCTGACTTACGGATTTCTGACTACCCGTAAAGACTACAATTTGAACCAACTTTTACAAAAAGGAAAATCAGTATTGTGACTATTGTTTCCTCGAAACTTCCTTTGACCAAAATATTGCATTCTACGAAGGTTTTTTTTAACCAACTTTCGAAAAAGGAGGAGGTTCTATGTTCGACTGTATGTATGCTTTTTTTATATATGTCCGCCGATTTCTCCGTCAGTTGTGGACCGATTTTCTAAATTCTTTTTTTATGCAAAAGAGTGTACTCTCGAGATGGTCCCATATAATTTTTATCGAAATTGCTTTAACGCTTTTTGAGAAACTGAACAAAAACGAAAAATAAGTGTACTTCGATGACGTTTTGGTGTTCTCCAAATGTTTAACTTCTACGTTCCATGTTATTGGGGTTTTTAGTTCTGAGGTATAACAACTAAAAAGTGAAAAATAAAAAACTTTTTTCCAAAAAAAACAACCGGCTTCCAAAAAAAAATACACTAAAAATTAAAAAATAACTTTAATTTCGGAAGTCGGTGTCAAATAACGAAGAAGTAAAATACAAACACCGACTTCCGAAATTAAAGTTATTTTTTAATTTTTAGTGTATTTTTTTTTTTTTTGGAAGTCTGTGGTTTTTATTTTACGTAAAAGTGACCACCAAAACGAGAGTTTTACGAAACCAAACAAAAGCATTCTACCTATGCCTGTATTTCTGCCCATCGAACCAGAACTCACCTATAAATCAAAACAGTTGCAATAGACAATTAGAACAATTGAAAATGTAGGCAAAATTAATTTATTTACCAAAAACATTGTTTGTCATAAATCGGCTACCATTGGCATACAGGAAATCTGGAACGAATTAATTTAGCACCAGTGGCAACCATTTTATTGTTTGCACTCTTTAATTAAATTTAACTATGTAAAAAGGTCTTACAATTTAAATTTGACTCACTTCCCGGTTTTCGATTGAGCTGAAATTTTGCTTCCATGTTTAGTTTAGATGACATTGGTGCTGATTCTGTTGTGCACACACTAAACTTACGGTCCTACTCACGGTCCAGTTGCGCCCTCATTGAATAAAAAATCGTAGCATAGCACAAAAAATAAATATTGAAAAATCCAACTTCACGTTTGTTACAAAGAGGATAAAGAATTTTTTCGTTGTTAAAACAGGTCTCAAAATGTTTCGTATCCAAAGTAGTAGGCAAAAGTACCAAAAACGGCCGTTTCTGACACTTTGCCCTACTACTTTGGATACGAAGCCTGTTTTAACAACGTAAAAATTCTTTATCCTTTTTGTAACAAACGTGAAGTTGGATTTTTTAATATTTATTTCCTGTGCTATGTTACGATTTTTTATTCAATGAGGGCGCCACTGGACCGTGAGTAGGGCCTTAATTTAGGCTATTGTATCTTTTTCTAATAAAACAATAAAGAGACGGACGTAAATTACAACTGTCAAATTTAGTTGAACTAATATTGTCATACAAATTAACGGTACACGTAAAAACATGTCGATTAAAAACACGGTGAAGCGCAAGGCATAAACTAGTTTGACATCTCTAACTTAGTTCATAGTTATAGCCGTCCTTTTCTCGCACTGGTTTCTAGTAAAAGATAGCTATTCTCTAATTTTAGTTTAGTTATTGAAAATGAGAATCAGCACCATTGTTTGTCATAAATCGGCTACCATTGACATACAAGAAATCTGGAACGAATTAATTTTATGTGGATTAGCAGCAGAGGCAGCCATTTCATTGTTTACACTCTTTAATTAGCAGTAACTATGAAAAAAAACTTATACGTAACGTATAAGTTTGTAATGTAACTATGTAAAAAGGTCTTACAAGTTAAATTTGACTCACTTCCCGGTTTTCGATTGAGCTGAAATTTTGCTTCCATGTTTAGTTTAGATGACATTGGTGCTGATTCTGTTGTGCACACACTAAACTTAATTTAGGCTATTATATCTTTTTCTCTCTAATAAAACAAGAAAGAGACGGACGTAAATTAGAGCTGTCAAGTTGAACTAATATTTCCATACAAATTACACGTAAAAACATGTCGACTAAAAAACACAGTAAAGCGCAAGGCGTAAACATGTTTGACATCTCTAACTTAGTTCATAGCTAGCGTTCCTTTTCTCGCACTGTCTTTTAGTAAAAGATAGCGATTCTCTAATTTTAGTTTAGTTATTGAACAAGAGAATTGGCACCAGTGCATGGTAAGCTAAGTGGCATTCTAAATCCGATATGATGGACTCAAAAAGATAGCGGATTTTTTATCATTCCCATGATATGGGATTAAAATTTGTTTATTATTTGCCAACTCCAGTAGTTTTTTAATATTGTCTGACAGTTTGAGTACTTTTACGGCCTACACAAATTAATGTCCTGTCTCTGGTATTGTTCGTCGAGTCTTTGAGCTCCTTAGTAGTTCTAAGTTGAGCTATTCGACAATTGATAAGTGCTTGCATTGACTGGGCAGGTCCACTCAAATATGTGTGGTTCTTTCTTCAAAAGACCATAACAGACACTAATCTGCATGGTCCTCAGCGTATTGTGAATGTGAGAACTATGTAGGTTGTTATATTCACGTAGATTTCATGAATGTCTGGCAGTTTGGCTACTCAATTGGTATGTTTTCGGTTCGTTGAGCTCCTTAAAGTTCTGAGTTGAGCTACACGATAACTGACAAATGCTTGCACTGTCTGGACAAATCCACTCAAACCTGCGTGGTGCTTTCTTCAAAAGCTCATCTTATACATTAACGTACATCCTGCCCAGAGGTTGTGGATAAATTCGAAACAGAGTTACCGCGCTCCTGGGCACTCAGGGCAGGGAAAGAACAGGGGTGGGTTTTAGTCAGTAAGAGTCTGACACGCCCTCCCGCTCCACCCAAAGCGGGAGATGTCATTGGATGATTTCCCACCCACCAAAAAAAAAAGACATTAACGTAGGTACATGGTTCTCATAAGATTTGACCACTACATATTGTATGGATTAGAACACTTTAAAAGAGACTTTGACCTCTGAGTTTGTTTCTGTGTTTCTTCTCAGGGCAGTCAGCTAGGAAACAACGGCCTCATCTAGCTTAAGGGCCTTCTCGCGGTCCAGTGGCGCCCTCATTGAATAAAAAATCGTAGCTTATCACAGAAAATAAATATTAAAAAATCCAAGTTCACGTTTGTTACAAAGAGGATAAAGAATTTTTACGTTGTTAAAACAGGTCTCAAAATGTTTCGTATCCAAAGTAGTAGGCAAAAGTGTCAGAAACGGCCGTTTTTTGAGACCTTGTTTGTTTTTTGTGTTTTTTGTGACCTTTGCTATTTGGGGCAGAGACAAATCTAACAAATCAAAAATTATTAAAATCGGTCCAGCTGTTCTTGATGTTCAAATGGTGTAACTAACCCGACTTTGTTTTATAAATATAGATTAATGGAAGGGTATGCTGAGAAAAATACAAAAAAAAGTCGTAAAACACGCAAGATTTTTAAGTTTTTTTTGAAAACATTACCGTTTTATTTTAGTTTTCTGCATGGGATAGTTAAACATAAGTAAAGTACCTATCTAGGTTTAAACCTACCATAAGTTGAAACCACTATCACTGGGTCGTCACTACTTTACATCATCATCATCATCATCAGCCTTTTAATGACCCCAATGCTGGGGCAGAGGCCTCCTCTCTGTGAGAGGGTGTGGGCCGTAATCCACCACGCGGGCCCAATGCGGATTGGTGGATGTCTCATGTCTTCAAATTTTTGATTCTGGGACATGCCGGTTTCCTTACAATGGTTTCCTTCACCGTTTTGAGAGCAGTGGTGTAACAAGGCAGTGTTAAAGCCTTGTTTCTTTTTTGACCTCTATTCCAAAATTACGTTCTTTGCTACCTTTTTTAATTTCAAATTCAAAAATTACATAATTTTCTCTGTCAAGTCTCGGTTTTCATATTAAAAATCAGTTCTAATTCTGGAGCCGAGCTAGTAGAAGCTCCTCATTATTTTCCGACTCTTCAAGTGTCAGTTACCAGTTTCCTAGAATTGTGCATTAATACAATTTATTTACGTAACTAGTCACAGTGTATGTGTTCGTAATATTATAATAAAGCCCACTGTTGTAAATAACAAATATAATGTTTTAACTCGTCGTGTGTTTATTATTCATTGAACTCCTCATCTACGGTCCTCCTCTACGTGTCACACCACCACTCCGGTCCCGCAACGAGACCCGCCCTCCATACCGTGACAGTGGTGCTGAAATTGTTGAGTTCAAACCCAGGCAGGCGCTTTACTTTGTGTAAATACACAAAGTAAAGCGCCTGCCTGGGTTTGAACTCACGACCTACAACTTGTAAGTCGTGGCCAATACCACTGAGCCACCACTGCTCATTGTGTTCATGTTTACATCCCGACTACAGTAGGATACAAAGTTGCCAGTCTGACAGTATTGCTGTCGGTTACATTTTGGAGAGTGTGCGTCGGAATTGCATAATCTAATTCCGCCGAGCTCGGTCCATGATCGACCCACTAGACGTACTTATGGCGCTGCGCCACCGGTACTTGGTGAACATCCCACATAAACGCACAAAATGTTTCGGGAACACATTCATTGTGCGAATATCACAGCTAATGAGTGAAATTCCCTGCCGTCGATGGTGTTTCCCGATAGTTACAACCTGGAGGTCTTTAGGGCACAGATATCAATCCGCCTAGCCTTTTCTCAACTATCTTGGGGTCGGCTTCCAGTCTAACCGGATGCAGCTGAATACCAGTATTTTACATGGAGCGAATGCCTATCAGACCTTCACAACCCAGTTACTGGGTAATAAATACCCCTTGGTAAGACTGGTTATCAGAATTTCAGGCTTCTGACGACCCGTAACTACTGTCAAAGATCCACGATTGACAACCAACGGCTTTTTTTTTTAAAGTGCTTTCCGAGGCACGGAGAAGTCTCGACATGTAAAGATGGTCACCTATCCACGGAATAACCCCGGCAAGCGTAGCTTAACCTGGCGGATCGACCCATGCGGCTGTTATTACTTAGCCACGAGCTCCTCCACAGATATAAGACTTTTAATGATTTTAAATTGAACATCGCGTCTAAACAACTAGTCTGTATCTTTGAAAAAAATATGTTACTCTAGACAATTTTCTTCGTAATTTGAAATTATATTTTTATAACATAGTGTAATTCATTTGTAAAGTAAACAAATTTAGAATCACGCAAAAAAAAATTAATCATATTTTTATAAAACCTCGACCAATTTAAAGATTATTTATTTATTTATCTTTTAGTATACTTACGTGTTTTGTATTACCTGGTTTTTTAATGTATAATAAATTAATAATGCGTGTCATTTGAGAGGCCGCTCCTTGATGGAGGAGTCCTATTACTGGGTGGACGTACGATGCGTTGCGTGAGTTCAGCACAGAACACGCAAGCTAACCACTCAAGGCCGTTGGCATATAACTGCGCCGCGAATAGGTTACTTCTAGACAAGCATACTTTATCATCGGTCGCATCATCGTTTACCAACAAGTGAGATAGTAACGCAACCTTAGCCCAAATACACGAGCAGCACCCCAACTCGTAAACACAAATTTCGATCGAAATCTGAAAGATTTTGAAGAAATTTCCAAAATCTTTACGTCGTATAATAAAAAAAAACGAATGTTCGACGACACAAATTGCAATCAATGAATGATATCGAATTCTCAAAAATGTTAATATCTATTGCCTCAGACTATGTAGCAATTACCTCACAGGTCAGTCTCAAAATTTCAGTAAAACTTAAAAAGAAAACAAGCTTTTATAAATTGGTAGAAAAAGATATAATAATCAAACGAGCCCAAACTCGATGGGTTTGCGTCGTGTTATAACAAAGTTCCCATGGCCACCTTCCAATTAAATCATCAGACCAGCTCCATGCCATAACTATATTGCATTGCCATTATGACTTACATACATGTGTAAATTTTTTCAGAAACCGGAAAGTGGGTCAAATTAAAATTGCAAGATTTGATTACAGACAAACAGACACCGCTACAGGAGAAGTAAATAAAAACAAAATATGGTATATTAATAAATACTAAAAAATGCTTCATTTTTAACCGACTTCAAAAAGAAGGAGATAATCAATTCGGATGTTTGTATTTTTTTTTTTTTATGTATGTTCGGGCATAACTCCGTCATATATTGATGGATTTGCAAAACTCTTTTTTGTTCGAAAGGGGTTTGTTCCGAAATGGTCCCATTTAAATTTCATATAGATATGATGATGGGTTTCGGAGACGGACAGCTCTTCAAAAATTGATAGCAAATCAACCGCGATTGCTGCTATCATATGTATATTTATGAATTGTTAACACAGTTTAATGGGGAACCACAACTAAAAAGTGAAATATAAAAAACTTTTTTACAAAAAAATCATTTTTTACTACAAAACCAGGAACACAGACTTCCAAAATTAAAGTTATTTTGCACTTTTTTTGGAAGTCGGTTCTATTTTTTGTAAAAAAGTTTTTTTATTTGTCGTATTTTTCTTTGCAAACCCTTTATTGTTAATTGTAATTGACATTTGATATTTTATTCTGACATTTACTAGTATTTTCCTTTTTTTTTCATGTTAAATTGACGTTCAATTTTGAGTTTTTAGTAATTTAATCTGAATGTAATAATTTAATCTGAATTTAATTTAAACTTAATTAATTTAATCTGAATGTAATAAATTTGAGCTAATTGATGACAAATTGTTACTTTATGTTCTTGTTCATGTTCTTGTTTTGTTTGTTTTATATTGAATATGGGTTTAATGGTCTACCTGAAATAAATGAATTTTATTTATTTATTTATTTAATTTGATACCCGTATCATGTGGGAATGCATAAAAATTAACTAGTTCACCATCTTTGGCAGTCCGCCATATTAGATTTAAAATGACGTGACTTAGCTTACCATGCGATGTCATCCAAACTTAACGTGTATGCAACATTGAATCTCAATCGGAAATCTAATGAAAAGAAGAAATTCTAATAAAGACATTTAAAAAAATGTCTTTCAACTTTACTATCGTCCTTCTTTATGTATTTTAAGCCACTCCAAATATTTATAAAACGCTCTACACTAACAGAGCGAGCGGAACCCACCACCCACAGATAACCAAGTAATATTTACGGAGAAATTCGCGGCTGAGCGGGCGCCATATTTATTAGAGAACCACGTCCGTTTCCGATGGCGGCCATGATTTAAACGCGCATTTCCGGTGTATCACTTGACTGTTTTCCGTTGGGTAGGAGGAATATTACATTAATTTATTTGTTCATCGGATTTTAGGGTGGGTAAGGAAATGGGGAGGTTAAGTTATTAGTGATGAGGATGGGTTTCCATAGTCACTTGTTTTTGGGTAGATTTGTACCTACCAATGGTTTTATGGAAGTATTTCTGGCAATGTTTTTTTAATAAGAAGTTTCAAATGTCCTTCTGTTTTAAACTTTTAATTAAGTTTGGTTTAGTGGATAAGGTGTGAAAAAGTAAAAAGCAGAAAAACTAGATCGAGTTAGTTTCGCATTTCAATTATTTGTATCGACTGCCAATGACCTTGAGTGGTTAGCGTGTTATGTGCTGCGCTCACGTAACGCGTCGTGCGTCCGGGCGATGCCCCATTAGTGCGTTGCGTTGCGTCGTCGCAACGGATCAACGCATTGTATGCCACACCTGCGTTGCGACGACGCACGACGTCGCAGCGCAAGAGGATAACGCACACACCACGCAAGTCTCATTTGCCCCTCAAGCAGTGGAACACTGTCCGTCGTCCGCGGCGTCGCACCGGAGCTCCGACAGCGCAGCGGATCACCCGCCTCCCGCTTCGTCTCTCGTCCGGCGATCCGTTGAAACGTCGCGCGCGACGACGCAACGGTCTAATGGGGCATGTCATAAAAAATATATGGAAAACGACGCAGCGACGACGCTGCGACGACGCAACGCAGCGAAACGCACTAATGGGGCCTCTTGCCCGTCAAGGAGCGCTGTCCCAAATTAGACGCATTATTAATTTACTATATAAAAAACAACAGATATTATACTAAAACACGTAGGTATAAATAGTCTAGAGTAATTTTTTTTTTCAAAGAAATAAGACTAGTCGTTTAGACGTGATGTTCAATTTAAAATCATTAGAAGTCGTATATCTAAACCGCGTAACCCGCGAAATTATAATTTTCTTACGGTTTCTGCAATTTGCAGGTTAGTATTAAGTTGTATGTTGATCAAAGTATATCATTCGCGGCTGTAGCAAGTGCATATAATTATAGAACTGTAATCATTAAAATCATCAATAAAATCTTCTAAGTTCATATTTACAATATCGAATGACTATTTAATGAAATCATGACATTCGACAACAATTTTAACTTTTTTTTTTTTGGGTTGGGAAATCATCCAATGACTTCTCCCGCTCTGGCTGGAGCGGGAGGGCGTGTCAGACTCTTACTGACTAAAACCAACCCCTGTTCCTCCCTGCCCTGAATGCCCAGGGGTGAGGTAACTCTTTCGAATTTATCCTCAACCCCCGGGCAAACAATTCTAACTTAGAGAGTTGTATTGATGATTATAATTCTATAAATACATACTTGCTACGGCCGCGAATCACATTTTGAACCAACATAGGGAAGACCGAGGAGAATCGTGACAGAGGAGAATTCTAACATAGTCAATTTCAATTTTGACTCTGTCTCTGTCACCTCTGACCTAGACTAGAGTCAAGACCAAACCCATCTAAAATAAAATAAAAAATAACAATAATAATTCTCGGAACCTACGACAGATAACGAGCTGGCAAAAGTGCGCGTTTGTTACTAATGGGCCGCGCTATTTGACGCAGTACGTGACAGCGGCACACGTATAACGGTTGTGAGTGTACGACATTTGCATACAAAAAATTACAAAAAGTAAGTTTTTTTATCAAATATTTGATTGCACGCATGAGCTCAGCACAGAACACTAAAGCTAACCACCCACGGCCGTTGGCGTATAACTGCGCCTTAAGGCCCGGTACTACCGGTCAAGTGGCGCCCTTATTGAATAAAAAATCGTAGCATAGCATAGAAAATAAATATTAAAGAATCCAACGTCACGTTTGTTACAAAGAGGATAAAGTATTTTTACGTTGTTAAAACAGGACTCCAAATGTTTCGTATCCAAAGTAGTAGGCAAAAGTACCAAAAACGGCCGTTTCTGACATTTTTGCCTACTACTTTGGATACGAAACATTCTCATCCTTTAGATCATCATCTCATTCAGTCCTTATACGAGTACCTACCTACTTAGAAATTAATGAACCGATTGTAATTAAACTTAGTACACAGATGTAAGGTACTTATTTTTTCGCTCTGGGTGGAGCAGAAGGGCGTGTCAGACTCTTACTGACTAAAACCCATCCCTGTTCCTTCCCTGCCCTGAGTGCCCAGGGGCGCGGTAACTCTGTTTCGAATTTATCCACAACCCCTGGGCAGGCATCGGCCATGACGGGCCCCGTCATTATTGCTGACAACTCTTTGAGGCGTGGAACACTACGCGCCGTCGACTCTCGGGCCAGGTGCTGATCCGCGCAGGCCCGTGTGTCTACGGTGACCGGAGATCGTCTCTCGGCGCCGGAAGCCCCTGGCGTCTCCAGCGGCGGTTGCCGCCTCCCTCTTCGCGAGCATCTTCCCATTCCCTCTCGCTCCGTACCATGGCCTGAACCAAGCCCGGGTGCGAGAAGTCGCAGCCGCCTATCGTATACACGATGACACGGCAGTGCTCCGCCCAAGCGGGGCTGACCTCCACCGTATGCTCCACCGTGTCCTCTGGGCGATCCACGCAGTGATAACACCCGGGCGTTTCCTCCCGCCTTATGCGAAACAAAAACCTCCCGAAACAACCGTGTCCGATTAGGACCTACGTCAGGCAGAAGGTGAGGACGCCGCGGCGCCCCTCCAGCCACTCCTCAAAGAGGGGCACTACCGCCGCAATGGTGGCGTGTCCAGCGCTGGGTTGCGACAGTCACTCTCTCCACATCGCCATGAGATCCTGCCGGAGCTCTGTCCGCTGAGCCACGAGGTGTCGCGGCAGCGGAATTTCACCCCGGCGTTTCGCCTCCTCGCGCCACTCATAGTGGTGCGCGAGGACCTTTGCCTCCAGATCCCACGGCGACGGTCCGGCAAGGAGGCTCGCCGCCTCACGGGAGACCGTGCGGTATAAGCATCCGTTACACACTTTTTTTTGAGAGGGTAGGAAATCATCAAACGACATCTCCCGCTCTGTGTGGAGCGGTAGGGCGTGTCAGACTCTGACTGACTAAAACCCACCCCTGTTCCTTCCCTTCCTGAGTGCCCAGGGATGCGGTAACTCATGTTTAGAATTTATCCGCTACCCCTAGGGTTAGCTGCCGCTATACCTACAGAACCTTAGCAACAAAAACCCAGAATAAGTATAAAAATATATTGTTTGTAACATTTGCATCTTGTCCGCAAAAAAGAATACGACAACAAACATTCGTACAGAAATAGCCCGGGGGAATAAAAACGGCTAGAAGCGAAGCGGAGCCGGGGCAAATGCTATTTATTAAAGTTTATTTTGATGTTGAGCGATGTCCGACATTTTGCATGTGGCTTCACTAGAAACGGTTTTGTAGGGAAATACGGCTTGGTTCTTATGTAATGTAATCTTGTAATGTAATGTTGTTGCTGAATTGAAGTAATATAACTTTATTAAATTGCAGATTGCGACAAAGGCTAGGTGGAGCGATGATCTCCGCAGGGTGGCAGTAGGAGCTGGATGAGACTTGCCGAGAACCGAGCTGAATGGCGTGCAATTGGAGAGGCATAGGTCCAGAAGTGGACTGCTATAGGCTAACGACGATGGTGATGATGATGATGATGTTGATGATGATGATGAAATTGCAGATAAAACAATAATTACCTACACTTATTTTTTTTTTTGTAAATGATGACTTTGTGTGTTGTGTGGAAATCGGTTGTCGTGGTATGGGCATGTGATGCGAAGGAATGAAGACAACGTCGTGAGGAAAGTCTTGTGTATGGATGTGGATGACTATAAGAGTAGCGGAAGGCCAATGAAACGTTGGTTGGACTGTGTGACAGAGGATATGGGTAAAAAGGGGGTGACTACAGAGATACGACTAATAGAGGAGTATGGAAGAAAAAGACATGTTGCGCCGACTTCAAATAAATTGGGATAAGGGCAGGAGAATGATGATGATGATAAATATTTATATGGGTAGGTATTATATATAATGTACACTTTTTCTTAATGTCCCTCGGCAATCAACGCATTTCCGAATACAAACTAATGCTAATTTCCATTCTCCGTACAACTGACATTCACCAGCAGAGAAGCATAGAGACATCGATGCTTCTCTGCTGGTGAATTTGCATGTCCAGTGTGGCACCGATCCGTCCATGCCAAGCAAGTAGACATTGCCCTAAACGAGACGTGTCGTATAATATCAGGTTGCTTAAAACCGACTCCACTCATTAAACTCTTCCCACTTGCAGGTATGGCACCACCTGCCGTAAGAAGGGAAGTCGCTTGCGCGCTACAAAAAAAGGACCAGGAATACGATCCCCGACATCCCCTCTTCTACTACACGCCAACTCCTGGTAGACTAAAAAGTCGCAAGAGTTTCTTGCGATCTACACAGTCGATCCAGGATAGACCACCTAAAGAGAGAATCAAACTTCTATTTTGGATTTCAGTTTGATTAAATTAAATTTAATTCCGATTATTTTATTTTGCTTTGTTATGATTTCACTTTTTTTTTTTTTTTACTTATTTTTGTTTATTTTTGATATATTTCTGACTTTATTTTGAATTACCTCTGATTATTTTTGACTAATTTTTGGTTTATAATATGATTATTATTTTTTGATTTGATTTTATTTTGTTTTTAATTTTAATTTTTTATTATGTATTGGATAATTTTTGATTTTGTTCTTGTTTTGGATTTGACATTGGTTTGATTTTCGATGTATGTAATTTCATTTTTAATCTGTCAAATTTTCGAACCTTTTAAGATAGAATCCTTTTATCATGTTAACTACGGTTGCGGGCGTTAATAACTGCGACACAGTGTTGCACTTCTGCAGTTGTTAACGTTACAATTGTTTTGTATACAAATGTGGTTTTAAATAAAAAAAAATAAAAAAAAAACTGTGGGAAGCGAAGTACCCACCACCTTACGACTTCGTAAAGCCCAAGGAACAGTTGCCTCTCGGTCGAGAATTGCATGGGCCTATATGACGGGCCCTGAATAGGCTGCGTACCCAAGTGAGCCGCTGCAAGTACAACCTGGCGAAGTGGTGGGATCATCGATCCATCTAATACACAGTGCGAGTACGGTGCTCCTGTTCAAACTATGTCCCATCTGCTGGTGTGTCCCAAATGTACTTTCACCTGCACCCTCGATGATCTGAACAGGGCCTCCGATGCCGCTATAAACGTGGCCACTTACTGGGTCCAAACAGTATAACTACATATTTAAATGTACCACGACACGAAAAGAAGAAAAAGATAGTGTATAAAATTTAGAATTCAGAACTAAATATGTAGGTACTTACTTAGTTCACACGGAAACAAACCAAAACAACAATAAAGTAGGTTTTTTGGCGGGACAATTTCGAGTGAAGTTCAGTGGCTGTTTTAATTATTCGCAAATTGATTCCTAGTGGATATTGAGATTGGTGTAGTTTTGTTTCTCAAGTGTTTACGCAACTGTACAATATGTGGAATCATTGAAACAGGCGCGATCTCGGTAAAATAAAGCGGAGAATTTTGTCGTAGTATTGACTAACTCAGCGAAGTTTGCCGAGAAGATTGACTCGACTCATTTGCTGCCAAATACAGCAAAAACATTAGAATGTTTTACATCTTCATCCTAATGGGAAAAAAGTGACAGTATTCTGTATGTAAAACTAAATACTTTCTTCACTTGATACTGGCTAAATGCACAAACCGTGCGAAGCCAAAAATAAAGAAAAAAAAACAATAAAGTACTTACTTAGTTCTAAATTCAAATTATTCAAATATTACGATAAATCTAATAATTAATTGATGTACCTACATGCACATTTGCCGCCAATTTTTTTTTTCATTTTTTTTTTGGGCGAGTCCTGTGTCTACCAGTTGACGTCTCTCACCTGAAATGATGATGATCATGAAACGGCGACTCACTGACGCTTGGTTTGTTTGCAAAGTTCTATCAATACCCTCTTCCCTAGTGGCTGTCCCAGTGCTCTGTAGGTACTAATGAAGACAGAACTGCATGGAGAGTTCCAAACCAAAATCGTTTGTACAGGGTTTCATCGCCTTAATAATACGTCTTGAACGACATAGATGGCGCTAGTATAGTAGTTGGATTGGAAAATATACATCTCTCGTTAAAGAACATTATCTTGTTTTTTGCTAGTTACAATATTACTTAATTTTAACACAAATTCTCCTACGACATTACAAACCTTATAAAGCAAAGCTCGTAATAACTAGGATTCGAACTCGGTGGCATAAAATTTACCGATACCATAGCCACTGGACTATTGCGTCATTACGTAATGAGTTGAAATTATCCTACTCTTTATTATATCGAAGTTGTTTAGCGACTTTAACCTGTATCATAAATCTCAAAAGAATTAAGGGTAGTTTAATATTGACTGTATAAAAATTAAATCTTTTTGTTCAATCATAACGTTCTTTACTATCTTTGAGTGAGTTCAGTTACGATTGCATTTAACAATTTTTTAATATTTATCTTTACCATGAGTTCGCGTTCTAATATTGATATGGCTACGAGGGCCCAAATAATAGCATTGCATAATCAAGGCCTAAATTATTCTGAAATTTCGAGAGAAACTGGCTTAAACGTAAGTAATGTTTTAAAATCACTGTTCGTTATTTATTTTATTATCCATGGTTATCGATACACGAAAATAATAAATAATATATTTCCCTTATAGGTAAAGACTGTCACTTTATGGATAAAGCGGTTTCAAGAAGAGGGTTCGTTGGAACACCGCAGTAGATCTGGCAGAAGACGCCATATTGACTCAGACCAGCGTCAACTTATGGTGCAAGGTTATGAGGAAAATGGCTTTACACCAACAAGATATTACGCAGAGTTGTTTGATACATCTTTCCGGACGGTGTATCATACTCTTCATAGTGAAGGTCTGCATTATCGTCGACATGCTATTAAGCCATTGCTAACCGAAGCTAATAAAAGAGCACGATTGGAGTTCGCTTTGAAATACAGACATTTCGACTGGAGCAACGTTATCTTCAGTGATGAAAAGACTTTCAAGTCTAGCCAGCACGGGCGAGTTAGGTTGTGGCGTAGGAATAATACGAGTTATGATAGTGATCACGTTGTGCCTAACTCTGAATCCGGTCGTATAACAGTGAACATTTGGGGATGGATGACAGCTGCAGAACCAGGAGAACTTACTGTAATACCCAGTCGTGCAAACAGTGTTAACTACTTAGATGTGCTGAATGACGTCATGTTGCCCACTGTGCGGAATGTTTTTCCTGTAGAAGACATGCCAGTAATAACGTTCGTGCAGGACAATTGTCCTATACACCGTTCCATAATTGTGCAAGAGTGGTTTAGCCAGCAATCGGACATACGAATTATTCCTTGGCCTGCGAGATCGCCAGATTTAAACCCCATTGAAAATTTATGGGGCGTTATGGTTCAAAAGTGGGACAATAGGAACGAAAGGACTAAGGAAGCACTGAGTACTCACTGCATGGAGGTATGGGATTCTATACGGGGTCACAATTTATGTGAAAAATTAATAGACTCCATGGGTTCGCGGTTGCAAGCTGTAATCGATCAAAATGGCGGATACACGAAATATTAAAGAATATAAAGTGTTGACTATTGAATTGAGTAATAATGATTGAGTAAAAATGAAAAGACCGGGGTAGCTATAATTTATATGATAAATTACAGTAATCAAACTTGGTGTAAGTTGGATAAATTTATACATTACTTTATAACAACAAAATGTTATTACACTAATGATTTTGATTTCTTATATAATATAAGAAATTAAAATAAAAACAATATAAATATAGATTCCTTTCCAACATAATAAATTATTTATTTATTATTATAAACAACTCGGTCCCAAAATGACAGCTATAACCCGGTCTTACAATTGTTATTGATTTTAGGTTTAGCTTCAATTTCTTCCTCCTTCTGGAACGAATACTTAAGCTATGAACCTTAGTCATAACATAATGCACAAATCAATCATTATAGTCAATACCACTAAACATAATTATGCAAAACGTAAAATTTTTATAATTTATGAGTAGGTAAAATATTTACAGAACTAAGGTTGCATATATAGTGAAAGTTATTATAACATAATGTAAATAAAACTAAATAATAGAAGAATAGCACAACACAGTTTTGATTTAGAATACTTATAATATCTATTATACAGTTTTACTTTGTTAAGGTCTTCTATTTTGTAATAGAGTTATTCAGTTATAAATTTTACTTGTATTTCTCCTTAACAAGTGAATTAAATCATTGTTAATTGGATGTAAAACTGCTAGGTTAGGTTATACATTCTATAAGAAAGAAAGACATAAATTGTATTCTTCTTTGAGAATTAAATGTCTTAAACTATAATCAATAAAATAGTTTCATTTCTTATCCTTCACGAGAATTAAACTTAGTAAATCTTAAGCTGTAAGAAAAATATATCTAAATCTTCTACATAAATGTTTTTTACTAATAATACTAATACTTACCACCAATTATGAAAGTAATTTTATATAATATATATTTATATAATGTTATATATAGTAGTATATGTATACTTGTATATTATCCCTATATTCATTTATACATCTTATACCTCATATTTTTTACATTATTTATAACAAAAAATAAAATAAAAACGTTTAAAAATACAAAAAATAGAATATAAATTATATATTAGAATAATTAAATTTAAAAAAAGTCGACAAGTGCTGGGTTGCGAACCGGTGCCCTGTTGAACGATCTATGTTATTATGCCATGCTTATCCACCTGAGCTACTGACTATTTATTCTGGAACGTGAAAATAAGAGCTACTTTGTGAATGTAGGGATTTTTATTATTTGTGATCGACGCCATCTGTAGTCGAATTAACCGATATAGTACCAATTGGCTTATTTAGTTTGGTTTAGATGGCGCTGTATTAAGTACTCGGAAATAAGAAAATATAGTAATTTTTGTTTATTTGAATATAAATATATTATTATTACTAAGTAATTATTTTAGGTATTAAAAACCTTATTATCTGCCTCTGCATAATAAGGTTTATAAGCTTTGCAGTGTTATTTTCATGATTGAACAGCGCCATCTAGTCGTCTCATGAAAGTCATGATACGTAATGCAAAACCTCACAGTCAAAAGTCGACCTTAGGCTCTCCATGCACCTTTGTCATCAATAGTACATATGTGACCACTTATCAGCTTATACTTGCAAACGTTCCCTGCAAGTCACCAGAACTTACTACAACTGGTAAACTTTGAAAGGCGTTTGCCACCTTTATTAAAGCTACTCTATTAAAAACTCAGTTTTAAAAGGATTATTTAAAACGTTGTGTTGAAATGCCAACCTCACAGGAAGTTTATTTCATTTTTAAAATTAGCTCAAAACATGAAATAAAGAAAGAAAAGAAAGAAAAACTGTTTAAACAACAACTGTCTAACATGCTAGGGGTTCATTCATACCTTCTGTCAGAGATTTCGCCCGCTTGAAAGTTGGAAAATAGCACAATTCGATCATTTTCCTACTTTGTACTTCCTACAAAAGTTGTAAATGTCTGAATGTTTACTTAATCCATTCAGGCTGAGGCCTGGAAGGATTTGGATGAAATTGGAAAAACAGATAGATATCAGCCTGAATTTCGTAATTAGAAATATCTAATGCCCTAATTCAGGTCGATATATTATACCTATCTGTTTCACTACCGTTTACTACTCGTACTTTACGATCCCGTGGGTTAAATGTATTCGCCTTTCGCGCGGGCAAAACCGATGTCAAAAATTAGCAACCGCGACTTGCGATTGTGGTATTTAGCTACAACTCTTTCTCTTTGTGTAGGTTTGGGCCAATAGGTACCTAAGTTTTCATTCCTTCCTAATAGAGGTTATTTTTCCCCGATCGTCTAAACGGATACGCAATGCCGACATGCTGAGAAGATACAGTTAGTACCTACTCCTAGTCTAAGGACTTGTAAATTAATAATATTTTTATAATAATATTTATTTTGACACTTAAAAAAAAAAACGTAGATGTAAGGTACCCAAGTACCTTACATGGGTATTGATGTAAGGGCCTGCGGACGGCGAGTAGTGGGTAGCTCGCCGTCCGTTCAGCACCAGGCCCGAGAGTAGACGGCGCGTAGTGTTCCACGCGCGCCTCAAAGAGTTGTCAGCTGTTGTGTTGTGTGTTGTTGTTGTTGTTGTAATTTATACGTATGATATTTTTAATTATATTATGCTACCGATTTATAAAATCTGTTCTTTTTTTTATTTTTACAAGCTTTATTAACTTGGTCTTTGTGAGCGACGCCGAAGCAGCGTATTTTTTGTGTCTAATTGATAATAAATTATCAATTGTTCTGTGCCTCGGGACAATGAATAATACGTTTGTTTTGTTTATTGTGACACGCCGGCTCACACTGAAAACCAGCGCCGTGGATCCGTGCCTGCGTGCATGGGCCACTACAAAAAGCTGAGCGTTAGCTGTTTTGCGTGGTAGTGGCGCATATATCCGTCTACGATATATTATGTATTAATTGTTTATGTATCAAAATGTATGTGCGTCGCCTTCACGTGAATTTATAAACAGTTTTTCTTTCTTTCTTTCTTCTTTCTTTCAGCATATCATGACAGGGCCCGTCATGACCAATGCCTGCCCAGGGGTTGTGGATAAATTCGAAACAGAGTTACCGCGCCCCTGGGCACTCAAGGCAGGGCACCCAGAGCGGGAGATGTCATTGGATGACTTCCCAACCCCCAAAAAAAAAATGTAACTTACATCAATGTAACAAGTTTAATTACAATCGGTTCATTATTTCCAAGTAGATATACTCGTATGTATAGGGACTTGCTGTCTTGTATGGTTCAGAATGTAGGGCCACAAAAGGGATGAATGAAAAGCAATTGCATGCGGCTAAGATGAGAATGCTAAGAGCGATGTGTGGTGTTACGCGCAAGGATAGAATTAGGAATGAGTAGGTATATAAGAGGCAGTCTGAAAGTGGCACCGCTGACTGAAAAGTTGTGTGGAAATCGGTTGTCGTGGTATGGGCATGTGATGCGGAGGAATGAAGGAAATGTCGTGAGGAAATTCTTGTGTATGGATGTGGAAGGCTATAAGAGTAGAGGAAGGCCAAAGAAACGATGGTTAGACTGTGTGAAAGAGGATATGGGTAAAAAGGGGGTGACTACAGAGACGACGACTAATAGAGGAGTATGGAAGAAAAAGACATGTTGCGCCGACTCCAAATAAATTGGGATAAGGGCAGGAGAGTGATAATGATATGTATAAGGACTTGAAAGTTTGTATGAATTACCGTGAGGAGTAAACGTTTAGGGACCAGAGGATACCTACACACTTATCACTTATTTTATGTTAAATAAGAAAAAATATTTATTATTTACATTTTGAAATATTAAAATACAAAGACATATAGAAAAACTTTTAAAAATATAAAAATTAGAAGCCAACCGGTATCGGGAATAGGGTACAAGCTATCGGTGCTCAGGGCTCCTGAGAGAGGAATCTCCTAACAAAAATTATTACAATTTTATATGGGTTAATCAGATAAAAACCTTAAATCTACTTTTGATGACAAATGTACCTATCTTTTTACAAGCATAGCGTGTATTTCTCGCTATAACAAAAAATAATAAACATAATTTCAATATTAAATTGTCTGGCAGTTTGAGTATTTTTTGCGGCCTACTCAAATGTCCTTACTTTGGTATTGTTCGTCGGTTCGTTGAGCACCTCAGAGTTCTGAGTTGAGCTTCGCGATGACTGACAAATGCTTGCACTGTCTGGACAGGTCCACTCGAATTCGTGTGTTGCTTTCTTCATAAAGCTCATCCCAGACATAAACGTACATGGTTCTCATATGATCTAACCAGTCCACATTGTATGGATTTGAACACTAAAAGAGACTTTGACCTCTGAGTTTGTTTCGGTGTTTCTTCTCAGGGTAGTCAGCTAGGAAACACCGGCCTCATCTAGCTTAAACTGACAAAAAACATTGACGTGTAAAAGTGTTCCTTGTAACCTATTTACTGAATAAACATCATTTATCATTTATCATAAAGGGGGCTCCTTTACGACATTTAGTGATTACCAAAACAAAAGAATAACGTGGTCTTCAATTATCCGGCTCTAAAAATATCACACACATATTCAGGGTTGCCAGCCAACGTATACCGCTGCAAATACTATAATTTTTTTTTTTTTTGGTCAACCCTTATATTCCCAAGCCACCGTAACTTTTGTAAGCCAGAATCAACAGTGGCGACCACCAGAAAAAACGCCGAGGCAATGAAGCTCGACGAGTCCCAGAGAAACGATTAAACTGTCTTATGTCCCGCGAAATTAATCAGAAAAGACAGCGGAGGAGTAAGAAAAACATAATTTATAACATAGTATCGGGTGTAAAAAGACAGTTTCCGAAGCCGAAAGCCACATATTCTACCCATTATTAGGATCTGTTTTTTCCACTAGACCATACCTGGGAATCCACTGCTTTTAGAGATATTGAAGGTCAGTCACAATTTTGGAACGAAGTTCCTTATCGCTCGTTGTGAAAGGGGGCTAGACGGAAAAAATTCTTACGAAAAGTTGTCACGACACTTTTTGCTATAGTAACAAAAAATAAAATTTTATTACAATTACTTTTGTTATAGTTGTTGTTATTGCTAAAGAGTTGAGTTGAGTTGAGTTGAGCTGAGCTGAGCTGAGCTGAGCCGAGCTGAGCTGAGCTTAGCTGATCTGAGCTGAGCTGAGCTGAGCTGCGATGAGATGAGATGAGATGAGATGAGATGATGAAGTATAACTTCTTACGTGCGTGCGTGTGTGCGTAGTTAATAATAAAAAAAAATATTATAAATTAAAAAAAATAAAATTATATTACAATTCCTTCACTAATTAATCGAAAGGAACTTCGTTCCATCCGGGTGTCCCTTGACACCTCTCAAGTTTTTTTTTTTTTTTTTTTACTTTTTTACGAAAATGAATCCAAGTGTTTTTATTACTAAACTTTTTTCCAAACAAACATTACCTGAATTTTCGATTTTTTTTTTTCGAACTTTCGAAATTACGCACTTGCAGTTACAAAAACGCAATGAATATCAAACGAATCTGACAAGTACCTACGTGGCTAAGAGTGAAGGGGCGGGGTCTAATGATACACAATGTGAGTGCGGTGCCCCCGTCCAGACATGACTCACATACAGGATTGTCCCATGTGTCCATACACTTGCACTATGGAGGACCTGATGAACGCCACTGACTGCAATTGATGTGGCCAGCTTCTTGGCGCAAAGTATTTAAAAAGTTCGGTAAACATCGTCTCGAAAGAAGGAGAACGTGACGAAGCGATGCTTCGTAGACGAGTAGTGAAAGAGCTCGTTAAACCCGTGCAGCACCTCGCGAAACAACTGCCACCCATTTTTGAAGTGAAAACTTTTTAGGCGCGTTGGGCATTTTTGAGATGAGAATTAACTATTGAACTCGCGCGTCACCGTTACCGTTCGTCGTAGCCGTCGTGGCGTCGTAGCGTGGAGTGCTACGGATTGCTTGCTAGGTTGCATAGCGTAGTTTTTCTTCAGTTAGTTTAGATTTTAAGTAGTTTTTATCTTTGGAAAGCCCAAATTTTGGGTAATTTTGCGATTGTAGGTACTTACCGTTTTCGAGATATTTATGTTTTTACGCGATTCGCTACGAAAGTTAGCGTCGTAGCGCTCGTAGTGGCTCGCGAGGCACGTTGGGCATTTTTGTTCAAGTTTTAACAAAAATGAGACGAGGTTCTATGTTCGACAGTATATATGTTTTTTTTTAATGTATGTCCACCGATTTCTCCGTCAGTTGAGGACAAAATTTCAACATTCTATTTTTATCCGAAAGAATATACTCCCTAGTTGGTCCCATATAAATTTTATCAAAATTGCTTCAGCGCTTTTTGCAAAACTGAACAAAAACGAAAAATACGTGTACATATCTAGATGACGTTTTGGTTTTCTTCAATTACGAGTATGTTTAAATTCCACGTTCCATTGTATTAGGGTTTTTATTTGTGGGTTATAACAATTAAAACGTGAAAAATAAAAAGCTTTTTTACAAAAAAAAACGATTTCCAAAAACGAATAGGTACCTACACTAAAAATTAAAAAATAACTTTAATTTTGGAAGTCGGTATCTAAAAACGAATAGGTACCGACAATAAAAATTAAAAAATAACTTTAATTTTGAAGTCGGTTGTTTTTTTTGTAAAAAAGTTTTTTATTTGTTTTCACTTCTGACGGTACTCCCGAAGTGCCAGGTTCTTTTTTATAGGCTGGGTAATCATCAAATAACTTTTCCCGCTCTGGGTGGAGTGGGAGGGCGTGTCAGACTCTTACTGACTACAAACCGTCCGTTTCTCAGTTGCCTGTGCCAGGGCTGCGGTAATTCTTTTGATCACTCACGTGTCCCAGGCAGGTGCCACCCATCATCATCGTCATCATCATCAGCCTTTTAATGTCCCCACTGCTGAGGCACAGGCCTTCTCTCTGTGAGAGCGTGCCACCCATGACGTCTATTCCAGTGTGAGAAAGGAATACTGCTACTCGTACTGTATAGCTCCGTCTCCCTCACTCACCGGAATTATGATTATTTTAAGACGTCGTAGGATGACTTCAAGAATCGTCACGTCTCGGTTTGAGCGAATTTTGAAATTATATTTGCAGTATCATTTGTAAAGTCATAGAGTAAAAAAAAGGTATTTATGTTCTTTATACTATTCTCAATTAAAAAAATAGTGACTGGTAATTTTTTTCCCACAAAACAAAAATCCTAAGAAAAGCGGACACCATCTAATTTGACCGTCCATAAAGTCTAAAGTAACTTGTTCGGTTTTATTCTAACGCGTACCAACCCTACAAACACACTTCGTAGCGTTAAAATAGTCCAGACTTATAAATGGCTACCTATTCGAGGAATAAACTAGAAAAATAGAAAACTTTACAGTTGCCCACCAAATGAATAGGTTCATAAATTTCAAAAAGGCTATTTTACTCTCTGGCATTGTAGCTCTAGCGGCCATTAAAACTGGCAACTTACAAAATAAAACAATTGCTATAAATGATGCGTGAGTCTAGCGGAATGGTAAAGGAATCGTGGAAAGCCATTGGTTAGATATAGAGCTGAGGGTTTTTTTTTAAGTCAAAACTTATAAGCAAGTTGGGCATTTTTGAGATGAGAAAAACAATTGAACTCGTGGCGCCACCGACACCACTACGAGGGCCGCTCGAAGCGGATCGCGAGGCGCGTTGGGCATTTTTAACCGACGAAAAAAAAGGAGGTTTTTTTAAGTCAAAACTTATAAGCAAGTTGGGCATTTTTGAGATGAGAAAAACAATTGAACTCGTGGCGCCACCGACACCACTACGAGGGCCGCTCGAAGCGGATCGCGAGGCGCGTTGGGCATTTTTAACCGACGAAAAAAAAGGAGGAGGTTCTCAATTCGACCGTATATATATATATTTTTTTTGTGTATGTTCAGCCCTCACTCCTTCATTTATGAACCGATTTTGATGATTCTTTTTTTGTTAGATAGGGAATACCTTAAGGGTGGTCCCATGTCAAGGAAATTAGGATCTGATAATGGAATCCTGATAAAATTGAGAGAAAACCTCGAAAATTGTGGGCAAGTTTCTCGTTTCTGCATGTATGTTCGACCCTCACTCCGTTATTTATTAACCGATTTTGATGATTCTTTTTTTGTTAGATAGGGTATACTTCAAGGGTGGTCTCATGTCAAGGACATCAGGATCTGATCATGGGATCCTGATAAAATTGAGAGAGAACCTCGAAAATTGGGCACGAATATTGTTTCGGTTTACTTTTCACAACTTAATCTGGCATTTTCATTTAGGAATCATCACATCATGAAACTGAGCTGATGCTGGAAACCATACCTTTCCTAAACAATAGAAGTTAGATACAAAAACTGGTTTTAATGACAAATACCACTTAATATGCTTTGAAGAAAAGACGTCTTTACAATATTGGAGGTAACCGCAACTGGTCAATATCCTGGGAACTTCATGGAAGGATGGTTACATCATTAGCTCAATGGCAAGAGGAATAATGAAGGATTAGAAATAAGCCTCAGAGTGTTAAAAGATGATGCGAGTCACAAAAAATCATAAAATAAAAAGCTTTTTAAAAAAAAAATTAACCGACAAAGAAGAACTAAAAAGCTAAAAATAAATAAACCTTTTAAGTCTTGAGTATTGAGCTTATTTACCTACATATCAAATTTTATATAAACAAATTTTGAGTAGGCGCCAATTTATAAAATGATTACTTACAGCCTTCATTTGTAAGTTTTTATAAAATTTAGATATTTAATAATCAGATCGTTGTTTGGCGCCGACTCAAAATTAGTTTATATAAAATTTGATATTTTATGTAGGTAAATAAGCTCAATACTCAAGACTTAAAAGTTGTATTTATTTTTAGCTTTTTAGTTCTTATTCGTCGGTTAATTTTTTTGTTAAAAAGTTTTTTTATTGTTCAAGTTTTCACTGCTGTCGGCATTCCGACTAGATGGCGTTGTGTGATAGTTGTGGAATATTATTATTTCGTTTATTAATTTTTTAAACATATTAAATACATTTTTAAATATTTCTTAAAAAAGAATATATAAAAAACATTTAAAAATATAAAAAATAGTATCCCACCGGTATCGGGAACAGGGTCCAAGCTACCGGCGGTCAGGGCTCCAGAGAGAGAAACCGCCTGACAATGCGAGCCGTGTCCAGAAGTACTGCTTTCTGAATCAAGCCCTTGATCCAGCCGCCTAACGAGAGCCTCCTGAGGTGTTGGTCGAGGCTCGTGGCTATTAAGCCATTGGCTGACACGACTATCGGTACAATGATCGCTGAGTCCACATCCCACATGTCGACAACCTCGCGAGCCAAGTCAATATACTTGATTTGTTTATCTTTCTCGGCTTTCACGAGGTTCTCGTCATGTGGGACGGTAATGTCAACAATCATTGCACGCCTCTCGATTCGGTCCACCACCACTATATCAGGCTTATTGGCTAAAATAGTCCTGTCAGTGATGATGGACCGATCCCAGTACAATGAGATATGACCATTATCGAGAACTGGGTCGGGCGCATATCTGTAGTACGGCACTTCCGATTCCACAAGAGAGTACTTCAGAGCAAGTTGCTGATGGATAATCCTGGCTACAAGGTTGTGCCTATGCAAGTACTCACCGTTAGCTAGACGAGAACAACCAGAGATTATGTGGCGGATTGATTCTCCCGGACGATGACATGCCCGACATATGTCAACCGTGCCGTCCTTCACAATAAATCTCCGGTAATTTTTCGTCATGATAACTTCGTCCATAATTGCACAGACAAAACCTTCGGTTTCCCCAAAGAGGTCACCGACACGCAGCCAGGCTACGGACGCTAACTGGTCTACATCGGGCCCATGTAGTGCCCGGAAAAAGCGTCCGTGAAGTTCCTTACTCTGCCATACTTCTCTGCGATCGTTAGTGTCAAGCACTAGAGGTTTGCGCCAGTTCTCGTTAGCCAAGGAGAGTGGAGTAAGGCCCTTGTCCACTGCCACTACATCTCGATGCATACCCACGTCAGTAGCTAGGAAATATTCCCTTAGACTGCATACCTCGCGGTTGTGGAGGGTCTTAGCATTTAAAAAGCCTCGGCCTCCACACTTCCGCGGGATATACAGTCTCATCACCGACGAACGTGGGTGATGCATTCGAAATGCAGTCAGCAGTGTACGGACACGCCTATCTAGGGCGTCAAGTTCTGTTTGGGTCCATTTGAGTACGCCGAAAGAGTACATCAATACCGGCATGACCCAACCGTTGAAGGCGCGCACCTTGTTTCCGCCCGATAGAAGGCTATTAAATACCTTCTTCAGGCGGCCAAAGAAGCGCTGCTTCAACGATTGCTTCATGTCAGTAACATTGATACCTAACGCTTCCGACATAGGTACCCAAATACTTATAGGTTTCGGTTGGAGAGAGGGATCTCAGGTTATTATTATTATTATTATTCCCGGAGTGCCACTCTTTTTTTTGTACCTACTGGTAACACATCTAATTTTATTCCCACCTACTAGTTGTCACTAAAACTCAACGTATGTCGCTAAAACTACGTAACTGCACACTTTGATATCAATAAAAAGAAAATAGCTGCTAAACTTTTATTTTTGCATGTTTTTTTCTCAAAATCAGCTCCTTTGTTACTATCATAGTCATATACCAACATATTTACACCTGTACTGAGCATTACTGTCACCAAATTGACAAATCTGTAGAATAGACATAAGTAAAAAACTTTTTTACAAAAAAAACAACCGACTTCCAAAAAAGAAAATACACTAACAATTAAAAAATAACTTTAATTTCGGAAGTCGGTGTTTGTATTTTATTTCTTCGTTTTTTGACACTGACTTCCGAAATTAAAGTTATTTTTTTAATTTTTACTTACCTAGTGTATTTTCTTTTTTGGAAGTCGGTTGTTTTTTTTTGTAAAAAAGGTTTTTATTTTTCACTTTTTAGTTGTTATACCCCGGAACTAAAAACCCCAATAAAATGGAACGTGAATTAAAACGTCATCTATGTATAGGTACGTATTTTTCGTTTTTGTTCAGTTTTTCAAAAAGCGCCGAAGCAATTTCGATAAAATTTGTATGGGACCACCTCGGGAGTACCTATATTCTTTCGGAAAAAAAAATAATTGAAAATCGGTTCACAACTGACAGAGAAAGGACACACCTACATAAAAAATACATACAGTCGAACATAGAACCTCCTCCTTTTTCGAAGTCGGTTAAAAACGAAAAGTTACCTGTTTCTTTTCTATGTCTCGGTTGTTTGCAGCTCTTCTTAGTGTGTCGATCGCAAATTAAATATTATAATGGGCCCAGTATTTACCACCGATGGCAACAGCATTCGCCGACGTAGCCATAAGGTCCTCACATGAACAGGCGACAGGGCATCCGGTGCAAGATCAGAGGTAGGCCATGGGTCTGCTGAGAGACGCCGCACAAACACCGAAGATCGGAGCCATCCGAGGAACCCCACCCGTGGAGGTTGTCTTTACCTACTGTGGCCAATCTGAGAGCGGAGCCTGTTAAGTTTTCCAAGACAGCCACGCCAAGGTGTGCTTTATAGGTGGAAGGCTTTTCTACGACTTTATGAAATAGTAAGATGGTCTCTCGCCTCTCGAACCTCGCTACCTAAAAAACCGGGCAAGGTCATGTCGGACTTCGTACATTTAGGGTTCCGTACCATATGAGGGAAATCAATATTTTGGTATTGATAATAAAATGTACGTAGGTAATAATAAGTTGCTTAAATTATAGTAAGCTAAATATTTTTTTTTTTTTATGTTTGATTGGCTCGCGTTTGACCACTATCTCACCTGATGGTAAGCGATAATGTGGTCGAAGATGGAGCACGCTTGCCTAGAAGTAACCTATTCACTCTTGACTTAAAGACTCCCAGGTTGTAGCTTACAGGAAACACAAACTGCGGTAGAGAATTCCACTCTCTAGCTGTACGCGCAATGAATATTTAATTTTTTTTTATATTTCAGACAAAGTCCATAATTTGTTAGTATAACATTACACACAACTTAAAATCTAGTATTAGTACTTATAAATAACACTAGATTAAATTACTATTATTATTAGATTATATTATTAAGAGTTCACCATTGTTCTTTCAAGGTAAAAAATGAGAAGTTAAAAAATTCTTCGGAACAAAATTTTGTGACAGACTGACAGGTGAGTGACAACAATATGGCTCAGTTTGAATCATTCGGGTACGGAACCCTAAAAACGACGCGACCTACGCTACCTAAATTACTTTTTTGGAGCAGTAATTGTGCATTGGGTTCCGTGAGTCGTTTTCTTGTTTCGCCTTTTCTTCCATCTGTCATAAAACAAAATGGGGTCTAAAAAAAACGTCAAACGTCAAATTTCTGCATCTGTCAACGAACAAAATTAGGTGTCGTTTTACTGTCAAAGGTTTTGACGTATATTTTTTTATAGAAACTATATCTATCCTGCTTAAACTTGCACAGAGACTAGAATACAGAACAAGAAAGATATATTGTCTCTGTGAAGTAGGTACTATAAAATGAACGAATGACGCATAATGAACGCTACCCCAACGAGTGTCTCTGTCTTGACAGACAGAGACACAGTTTTGTTCTGAAGTGTTTGTTTTGATTAGCCGATACGTACGGGGTCTCATCTCGAACAAAGAAAATTTAGTTCAAATAAATGTCCATAGATGGCGTAATATGCATCGATTTCTTATTGAAGTTTAAGTAATATTAATATTTTGAAAATAAATATGGTAGAAACTGTATTTTCTTATTTATTGGACTGCCCTAAGCATAAAATTGTGGAATAATTGGCTTGTAATTCAAATTTAGACAATTATTGGAACGAATCCTTAGACACCTATATTTCTTGTACCAATAGATGGCGCTGATTGAAGTTTTAGAGTTTATCCATTCGCCTCTTTAAAATTTGAATAGTGACACATTTTGATACAGTAAAACTGCTATGAAGTGCCAAAAATACTATAAAATAATTCCTCAATGTGTGAGAAAATATTGGTACGACTTTAAGTAAATTCATCCAGCTTGCAAGCCGTCGCTGTTAACACCATCTAGCGAGGTGTAGAGGACGGGCCCGAACGATGAACAAAATTTACTTGTGCCAGACGAAAACCCGTAGTTACGGCGGCACCGTTTCATTGTATGGGATGACGCATCTGTACGCTAGTATTATATTATCTGTGCCGATACTAAACTATACGGACTAAACATTATTAAAAAAAAAAAAACTAACCCACACCACTTCACTTAAAGTGTTCTCAGAATGGAAGTGTAAACATACCCATTATTTTGTTTGCAACACGCCATTTTTTATGACGTCATGCTGTTATTATGCTGCTTGGATGAAAAAAATGTAGGTATGACAAGGTGCGTTCTTTTGATTGATTTATGTGAAATAATGTGTATTTAAGTACCTAAATAAAATAATAACTTTATGAAATAATAGTTTATTTGTTTTTATTACAATGACTTTTACACAAAAAAAAACTGGGGAAAAATTCCCTCACTGAACATACATTACAATTACTAAGACATTGCAAAGAAAAAAACTGTACAAATCTATAGATAATTTGTAAGCTAATTTAATAAAGATTCCAAAGAAATAAACTTGTAACCAGCTACCTATCGTAACTTTAGATATATCGTCGTTCCGTAATCGCGGGCACCGCCCGCGATACACGTGACAGATGCTGCCGGTCGATTCTGTTAACAGCTCACCGTGAAAACTTAGGTGGAGTGAGCGTGAAGTAAACTGTCATTCCACCCTGATTGTATGGATTGACATCCCACTTAACGTTCACTTCACCTGTTTTCACGGTGAGATTTTTACAGAATAGCACGAACTTAAGAAAATTGCAATTTCGCGGGCTACCCTGGCGCTTCCACCTTAAGACCAGAATGATACTGACAGCTGATTTGGAATGACCAATCAGAACTCTAGCACAATCTCTTTGTCTCTCTCACACTTTTCGGACCGTATGACTTGACAGAGTGCAATCTCGTTTTTTTTGGCGGGCTTTTTCGAGTGAAGTTCAGTGGCTGTTTTTATAATAATTCGCAAATTGATTCCTAGTGGATATTGACGTAAAATTTGTGACAGTGTAGTTTTGTGTCTTCAAGTATCTACGTAACTGGAAAGCATGAGGAATCATTGAAATCCGACCAAGTGCGTGTCACACATTTAGGGTTCCGTACCAAATGGGAGAATTATCAAAAAAAAAATCGGATTTATCAATATATACTCCACCCCACTATATATATAACCACTATACACTAAAATGAGATAGGTTTACACACACTATAGGCTTAAAACAAACAAACACAAACACATACGTAACTTGTGTAGAGAAAAAAAATAAATGATATAGGTATTATTATTAAAAAAAAAAACATACTCTCATACATACACACACACAACTTATACACATTTTATTTTTTATTATTTTTATCCTTTAACCTAGTGTAAGTACTTTGTTCGTCCACTGCACGTACCAATATTTTGTAACCGCAATAAGAATAAGACTGATTTATGGAATTATGGATACTCTTTCCTAAGATACAGACAGGTTTTCTGCCTAGTTTAGGAAAGGGAGTCCTATGTCCCATTTTATATAAATTGTTGTACTGGTTTTTACTTTATAACAATAAAGTATCTATGACAACTCTGTATGCCATGTACAAACTACTTATTGAATAAATTATTATTATTATATAGGGTGACTGGTAATTAGTGACCGATACTTAAACACGTGATTGTACTCACGATAACAAACAACTTTTACTATGGGACCAAACCTGAAATCGCGAAAATAATAGGCAGTACAGTACATTTTGACCAGTCAGTAGGCGAACATAAATGACTGAACATTTTTTTCGCGATATCAGGTTTGGTCCGTAAAAGTTGTTTGTTATCATGAATACAATCACGTGTTTAAGTATCGATCACTAATTACCAGTCATCCTATATATTGATATTTCTTAGTAAAATATACGTAATAATAAACATTATCACCAAATTTCAAGTTCATAGGTGAAGTTAAAAAATTCTTCGGAACAACATTTTGTGACAGACGACGGACACGTCAGTGACAGCAATAGGGCTCTGTTTGGACCCTTCAGGTACGGAACCCTAAAAAAGCCAGCTCAGTCTCATATCGAGAGAAGTTGGCAGTTGAGAAATCTACTACTGATAATAATGGACTAATACAATTCAATTAAATTCATTTATTTATTCTCTTCACAATATTGATTTCCTTATTAATGAACAATGTATGTGAATGATGCTATATTCCACCATTGTAAGAAACTGGTGCCTGAAGTAGGTTTTTGAAAAAAAAACCTGTGTACAGGTCACCATTTATTGTTGGCCCAACAAAATGCCAACAATAAATGCTATTAGAGAGATTATGACGAACTTGTGTGAGTAGTATCATTAATGGTGTATTGAAGAAACAATACTTAGGTAGTTGAAAGTTATAAAATAATTTTTTTAAAAATTGAAGATTTGATGGTTCATAATATGAAACAGGTTATTTGTAGTGTGCTACTTGGATTGACAACTTCATTATCCAGACACCTGTCAAAATGCTTCAGATAATGTCAAACTTCATTGTTTCTTTATAATAACGGGTGTCGCAATTTTTTTTTTTACATTTTTACGAAATTGAATTCCAAGTGTTATTATATTTTATTACTTAACTTTTTTCCAAACGAACATTACCTGAATTTTTGATACTTTTTTTCGAAAAATGGAAATTACGCACTTGCAGTTACAAAAACGCAATGAATATCAAACGTATCCGACAAGTACCTACGTGGCTTAAAGCGAAGGGGCGGGGTTTAACTCCACTTGCCTGGGTTCGCGTTATATTGCGCGCAATAAAAAATAGTTTTTTTTTTCATACCTAAAAATAAAAATCGTTCGCCAGCAGTAATTTTTGCGCAAACCTACTTTGCTAGACGCACAGTATGCGTAGTTAACGGCTTTGTGATGTGTCTTTTTGCACCCTGTATATATAATTTGCCTGAAAACCCTCATTAATGCGAAGATTTTACTCGTCACCCTCACTTTCCACTTCGCTTTTTACTATCTCAACAGAAACTGTATGCTCCATTTTCTTCTTGGCAGACGATTGTCTAGTGGACATTCTTCTCTTTTTACGATCCCCGCTTTTTTTACCGCCATCCATTACTTTCTTCAAATAT
The DNA here is from genome assembly GCA_951329385.1 of Polia nebulosa. NCBI lineage: Eukaryota > Metazoa > Arthropoda > Insecta > Lepidoptera > Noctuidae > Polia > Polia nebulosa. The sequence goes on along the minus strand of OX589611.1, from coordinate 3,395,668 downwards.
GACTTCAAAACTGACAGTATATCTATTTGGGCATCAATTCTGTCAACTAATGGTAACTTGTCAAACATAGGAACTAATGACAGTGCAAAGAGAGTATTATTTGGATGAATTACGTCTGCATTTGATGGAGTCGTTAAATTTATAGAATTGGACGAGATTCTGTTTGTATGAATTACGTCTGAATTTAATGGGGTCGTTAAATTAATAGAATTGGACGAGATTCTTTTTGTATGAATTGCGTCTGCATTTGATGGAGTCGTTAAATTTATAGAATCGGACGAGATTCTGTTTGTATGAATTACGTCTGAATTTGAAGGGGTCGTTAAATTAATAGAATTGGACGAGATTCTTTTTGTATGAATTACGTCTGCATTTGATGGAGTCGTTAAATTTATAGAATTGGACGAGATTCTGTTTGTATGAATTACGTCTGAATTTGATGGGGTCGTTAAATTAACAGAATTGGACGATATTCTTTTTGTATGAATTACGTCTGAATTTGATGGAGTCGTTAAATTTACAGAATTGGACGAGACTCTGTTTGTATGAATTACGTCTGAATTTGATGGATTCGTTAAATTATCAGAGTTTGACGAGATTCTGTTTTTATGAATTACGTCTGAATTTGATGGATTCGTTATTTTGTTAGAGTTTGATGAGATTCTGTTTCTATGAATTACGTCTGAATTTAATGGAGTCGTTACATTTACAGAATTGGACGGAACTCTGTTTGTATGAATTACGTCTGAATTTGATGGAGTCCTTACATTTACAGAACTGGACGAGATTCTGTTTGTATGAATTACGTCTGAATTTGATGGAGTCGTTAAATTTATAGAATTGGACGAGCTTCTGTTTATATGAATTACATCTGAATTTGATTGAGTCGTTAAATTCACAGAATTGGGCGAGATTCTGTTTGTATGAATTACGTCTGAATTTGATGGAGTCGTTAAATTTATAGAATTGGACGAGCTTCTGTTTATATGAATTACTTCTGAATTTGATGTAGTCGTTAAATTCGCAGAATTGGACTTGATTCTGTCTGTATGAATTACGTCTGAATTTGATGGAGTCGTTAAATTGTCAGAGTTTGACGAAATTCTGTTTGTATGAATTACATCTGAATTTGATGGAGTCGTTAAATTGTTAGAGTTTAATGTGATTCTGTTTAAACAAACAGCTTGAGGTTTAGGCATAGGTAAATGCTCTGGGACAGATAATTCTTCTATATCTGTGTCTACACTGATTGTTGTATTGTCAGCGTCAGTTTTCTCTGGCAGATCAATTTCTTGTGTTGCAACTTTGTCTGCGCCATCGAACTCAGATTTTAGGAATGATAATGCATTGTAATAAATGTATTTGCGTCTCTTGTAAGCGATTCCGTGGACCCAATTTGGATCTTTCTGTCGTTTGACTTCCCTGGTGAAGCAATATCGAAGGTTCTTCCATCGTTTCTGTACTAGTTCCACTGAAAAAGAGAAAACAGGCTTAGAAGTTATACTTAAAATTATAGTAAACCATCATCGAATATATAAATAATAAATTTCATTTACTCAAAACAAAGCAGTGTTATACAAGTACAATACAGTTTTATAAAATAAGTATTATTTCCACAAACGTGTGGGTGAACACTGCTCTCCTAGCTTAGTTATGAAAACCTGTGTTAAGGAGAAGCAGTCCGGTCCCTAACGTTTAGGTTACATAGTGCTTCTGATGTAACTATTACAATTTCAGAGTATTGAGTTTGGCAAAAAGTTTGAACGACAATATTTAAATAATTTTAAGGTAAAAAGTGTGTGTGTGTGTGTGTGTGAGAGAATGTGAATGGGAATGTGTGGGTGTGTGTGTGTATGTGTGTGTGAATGTGTGGGTGTGAGTGTGTGGGTGCGAGTGTGTGGGTATGTGTGTGTGTGTATCTGCGTTTGCTTTGTCCGTGTTCACCATTTAAGTTAACCCCTCTCTTTACTTCCCTGGCATATCCCAGAGGGATCCTGCCTTTTTCCGGTATCTATAAGTAACATTATAATTTAGAAATCTAAAAAACACGCTTGTCGTAGTTTTAATACCCAAATCATGGAAATTCATAAAAAATACGTCACATAGCTTTTTCTTTTTTTATGGAGTTGAGAAATCATCCAATGACTTCTCCTGCTCTGGGTGAAGCGGGAGGGCGTGTCAGACGTTTACTGACTAAAACCCACTCCTTTTCCTTCAGTTGCCTGAGTGCCCAGGGGTGCGGTAACTCTGTTTCGAATTTATCCACGACCCCTGGGCAGGCATCGGCCATGACGGGCCCCGTCATGCATGACTGACATCTCAAAAAATAAAAGGTGCGGGGTAACTCTGTTTCGAATTTATCCGCAACCCCTGAGCAGGACGTCACTAAGCTAACGATGCATTGTCATCTAAACTAAAGATGTATGCAAATTTCAGCTCAATCAGAAACCGAGAAGTGAGTCAAATTTAACTTTCTGAGATTTTTCACATAGAGTGTCTAGCGCTGAGGAAATTCCGTTTGCCTTGCCAAAAAAATTGCCAAGAACCCGATCCACGCGTTTTAAACCGCTATTATTACTATTACTCAAGGTCTTTAGACCTGTGGCAAGGTTTACACACCCGGAACATGACAAAGTCTGTAGTTACACGATGGCCGACTGTCACCCTAATAAATCGTAATACCGCTCGGCGATAGTGTTGGTAGCTTCCTAGGAGTGAAAAAATCGGATCAGTACGTCCAGCAATATCTCCAACAAACAAGCATTTCTACTTCTATAAAATATAAGTTTAGATGATTCATCTATATACCTACATAAAACGGGTTAGTAACACCACATATAACTCAAGAACGGTTAGGCCGATTTTTATGATCTTGGAGCAGTGGTGGCCCAGTGGTAACGGCCGCAATTTACAAGTTGTACGTCGTGAGTTCAAACCCAGGAAGGCGCTTTATTTATTTTATTTATTATTTACAGTTTTATTTTCCACATAACACATCTTACAAATATACATCTAATTATAATTATTTCCTTTCCATTTCTTTGTTATGTGGCCCCTCTATGGGTGAAAAAAAAACCTCCTCCATTCCTTTCCATCTTTCCCTGTCTTTGGCCGTATTCATCCAACTTTTACCTGCTGTGTTTATTATATCATCGGCCCATCTTTTCTTCTGTCTTCCTACATTTCTTTTGCCTTTTGGGCCCTCTACCAATTGTTAACTCGTTCCCTTGTCTTTCCAGTTTTACTCTACTAACATTCTTAGAATAGATGTTTTTAATGATATTAACATATATGTTTTGTCTACATCATTGTTTCTTAGAGCAGTCCATAACTCCATATAGATGGGTGTACTACGCTGTCGAATGCTTTGGAATAGTCCACAAAAGCTATGTAAAATGGTTTATTGAATTCTTTATATTTTTCTATTATTTGTTCTATTGTGTGAATGTGGTCTATTGTTGAGTAGTGCGGTCGGAAGCCCACTTGTTCTATTGGCTAATTCTTGTCAATGTCTGGTGCTATTCTTCTCAGGATGATTAATGAAAAGAGTTTATAATATTGTTGATAGCAAGCTCATAGGCCTGCAGTTGCCGATATCTAGCGGGTTCCCTTTTTTATATAATAGTATTGTTTTGGCAGGCGCTTTACTTTGTGTAAATTATTTCATCACCACTGCTCTCAAAACGGTGAGGGAAAACATCATGAGGAAACCGGCATGTCCTAGAACCAAAAATTCAAAGACATATGACATCTACCAACCCGCATTGTGCCCACATGGTGGATTACGGCCTATGAGCCGTAATCCACCACGCGCCCTCTCACAGAGGAGGCCTCTGGCCCATCAGTGGGGACATTAAAAGGCTGATGTTGATGATTTGTTGGGTTTATCTCCACTCTGAATAGACAAAATTACCAAACAAAAAATATGAAGCAAATGCATTTAAAAAAAAAAATTTTTTTTTTTTTTTTTTCTATATGTTCGGGCACAACTCCGTCATAGTTATGGACATATTTACAGATTTGCAAAATTATTTTTTGTTCGAAAGCGGATTATTTCGAAATGGTCACATTTAAATTTCATATAGATCTGATGATGAGTTTCGGAGACAGACAACGGAACTATTCAAAAGTTGACAGCAAATCAACCACCACGATTGCTGCGATCGTATGTCTATATATTGTTAACACAATTTAATGGGGACAACTAAAAAGTGAAAAATAAAAAAATAGAACCGACGTTGATTTACTGAATAGATAGTGTACCAATTTTTGATTGCTGTAATCTCACAATGATTCATAACAGGGTGCCGAGATGGGAACTTTCCACGGGCATGATAAATAAATTCATGGGTGCCGAGATGAGTTTTTTTTATTTTTATTGTTGATAGGCATGCGTTTGCCCACTAACTCACCTGATGGTAAGCGATGATGAGCAAATAATTTGATTACGACCAAAGTAATAAGCTTACATCAAATTTTAATAAATCCCCTTTCAAAGTACTCTTTTCGGCTACCGATACACTAATCCCAACGTTGATTCCATGATTTGGAGCAATTCTGGAAACCTTTTTCTTAAGGGCCTACAGCTACTGTGTCATGGTCCTCCTTCATCAGGGCACATGCCATACTATTATATCATGTTTCTGATTTGTGAGTTTTTGGCAGAAAAACATTATTGTCTATCCACAACCGCCTTTCTCTCTGGTTTTAGCACCTTTTTCAATTTTAACTTATTTAATGAACCTGTTTGTTTTTATTTTATTTTACAGACATTTAATTAAGATTGATTGCAATAAAATTGCACATTACATTAAATTAAAATTAAATCATTAGATTTAATATTAATTTAATTTATTGTGCAATTTTACGATATGGTGATGGGTGTGAAATTCCCTGATCAAATAAATGAATTTATTTATTTATTGCAACTTCTGGCTCTTCTTAAAAATTTAACCTGCTGAAAGAGAAAATTTTGACACCATTCCCAAGAATGAATATGCCAGACCAGTGGGCTGAACTTTTGTTTTTGGCCAAAGAATCAGCTTTGCTATTCAACGTGGCAATGCTGCCAGCGTTATACGCACTTTTCCCATTTACAGCAATGTGAATGATGTTTTTGATGCCCAATTAGTGGTTTTCATATGCCAACCGCATAATTATGAAAACCACCAAACACATATTATTATTGCTTTAATACTGGGGCACAAGCCTCCTCTCTGTTAGAGGGGGTGGGCTGTAATCCACCATGCGGGCCCAGTGCGGGTTGATGGATGTCACATGTCTTTGAATTTTTGGTTCTAGGGCATGCCGGTTTCCTCACAATGTTTTCCTTCACCGTTTTGAGAGCAATGGTGATGAAATAATTTACACAAAGTTAAGCGCCTACCTGGGTTCGAACTCACAACCTACAACTTGTAAGTTGTGGCCGTTACCACTGGGCCACCACTGCTCTTCAATAACATTATTGTTATCTGTCTGTATCTTATTACTTTAGTTGTGATATAATTACCTAAGTACTTACTACCATAACAGAAATAAAAATCACAAAAATTTGAAATAGACAACCCACTGACCGAGGTAAGCTTTACTTTGGAAGTTATTTATTCACTGCGGTTCTTCATCACACAATGTAGAAACCTACTATTAATTTATCTATTAAGTTTAGTTTACTAGGTACACGGTCTTACACAGTAGCAAAAACATTGAAATTGAAACAAGAAACAATCCATTAACACACTTTGCCACTTGCCACAACTCTTTGTCATAATTTCCTTCTGATACACAGTAGCAACTTAAAACTGATGTAAACATTAACAAAACAAACCTTTTGCAGTCTTTTCTCCTTCATCATATTTCGCCCAAACGTTTTTAAACAAAGTTTTCGTAACATCCTCCCATTCAATTCTTTTGTAATGCTCGTCGCCATACCGCAAATGGTCTCTCGCGTACAAACATGGTCGCAATTTCACTTCTTCGATTAATAATTCCGTATATAGCCGAGCATCGGGAAATTCTGCTGACATTGTTTGTTTTTGTTACGAAAATGTGAATGATGAAAATGGATGCTCACAGGTTAACAATAACTTCAAGTCAATGTTTGTTGACAATGTTTGTTTTTTTTATGTTTGTTTCTTGTGGAATAGGCTAAGGTCAGAGACCATGCTGCCTAGTCATCAGTTCGTATTTTTTTTCTTCAAATGTAGATGTTTGAACACATTCTAATGTTTTTGCTGTATTTGGCAGCAAATGTATTGAGTCAGCCATTTTGGCAAGTATCGCTGAGGTAGTCAATACTACATTAAAATTCTCAGCTTCATTCTAGCGAGATTGCGCCTATTTCAATGATTCCACATATTATTCAGTTGCGTTGCGTTGCGTTGCGTCAACTACACCAATTTTACATCACATTATCCACTAGGATTTTTTTTGGGTTGCGTAGGTACCCGAAGAATCTAAACGGAGCCCTATTGCTGTCACTCTCGTGTCTGTCTGTCCATCTGTCTATCCGTCGTCTGTCACAAAACTTTGTTCCTAAGAATTTTTTAACTGAACTGGTGATAATGTTTATTATTTACATACCTACGTATTATTTTCTAACTATTTTTTTTTACTTCTATTTGTTTACCAATATCTTTAGATCAGATTTTTTCTTTATTAATTCCCTCATGGGACCTAAAAATAACAACAACATTGACACACAAATAAGTAACCATTGCTTCAGCATTCCAGCTGAAACACTGAAGCAACGATTCATCACAACACAACAATTTTCACCGTTGCGCCAACCCATGGGAGACGGCACAACAGCGACCCACGTACTCTCAGTCCAGGCGACTTGCTATCATGCTCAATGATTGTGTCCTTGAAACGTCCATTACATTCTTCAGTTATTTCTTCTTCTTTTTGCTGTCGTTTAAATCAATCGTGTGTCTGTCTGTCTGTCCGTCTGTCACAGCCAATTTGCTCCGAATCTGCTGGACCGATAGAATTGAAAGGTACACACATGAATATCTGTGACCCAAACACGGACGTGTAGGTACGATAAATAAATAAATTTGGAATATGGGGGTCACGTTTGGGGTGAAAATCGGAAAATTAAAAATCAAAGTTTTTCAAACTGTGTCGTGCGATATATCAAATAAAAGGGCACGTTGTGAGAGTCGTGAATATATTTATTTCATAATTTTAAACTAAATAGTTTTGAAATTATTTAAGAAAACAGATGAATAATGACCATCCCGCCCCCCCTTATCTCCGAAACCACACACACGGCCTAAAATTTTGAAAAAAATACAGAAAGTAGTTCTTTACAAGATTACAGGAAAACCTATAAGGTGGCGGGAGTTTAAAAAAAAACCTGAAAAAAATATGATTTGTTCGGAACCGGGGCCGGCTTTTTATTTTAATCTTAGCTATATTATCTTCTTCTATCTATAGGTATATATATAGGGTGTAACGGAAAGGTGTGGTCATATTTTAAGAGCCGGTCCTGCACATGGAAATGATCAAGTTTCTCCAAGAAAAAATAGAAAATTCCCAAAAAAAAAATTGGACTTTTCATACAAAGTTATCATCAGATAATCAATATCATATATTTTTTTTTTTAGAATTTCCTCGGATTTTCTTGAAAAAAGTTGTTCATATCGATGGGCAGATGTAGTAATTTATACAGATGCACCCTGTATAAATTAATCCCTATTTCCTTGGTCACTCCATCACGAGTGAACGGTTGGACCGATTTTGCTAATTCCTTTTTTGTTGTGTTTGTTATTGTCAGGAGAAGGTTGTTATGAAAGAAATAATTAAGAAAGTTTTGCGGAAAATTAGAAAATTTCTAATTAGACAGTTAATAGCTAAGAATGGACAACGTCTGTCGGGTCAGCTAGTAAGAAATAATTTGTGGTTACTAGTGCACTTCAAGAAACTCTAAATCCAACTTAATAATAATTATAAATGCGAAAGTATGGATGTATGGGTGTTTTACGGCACGTAGTGTTCCACGCGTGCCTCAAAGGGTTGTCAGAGTTGTTGAGCAATAAGGACGGGGCCCGTCATGGCCGATGCCTGCCCGGGGGTTGAGGATAAATTCTAAACAGAGTTACCTGGGCACTAAGGGCAGGAAGGAACAGGGGTGGGTTTTAGTCTGTAAGAGTCTGACACGCTTCCCGCTCCACCCAGAGCGGGAGAAGTCATCAGATAATTTCCCAACCCACCAAAAAAAAAATTGGTGTTTCATCACACCAGAACGGCTTAACGGATCTCGATGAAGGCACAGAGATAGATCATTGTCTGGAATAGAACGTAAGCTATAATGTATGAAGTACTAATTCCACGCTGGGAAAGCCGCTGCAGCTGCACGCGGGCAGAATCTAATAATAAATTAAGAAAAATATTCAACGCCTGAACAATTATTTAGAGCAACATGTTGCGCAATAAGATAATTTTGCGTTTCAGAAACTATCAACATAAACATTTATGAATTATTTATTTATTTTAATAATGTCAATAGATACTTCTCTAAGTAAGATCAATGAAAAACAGCTTAAAGGTTTTTTACATAATAATAACAGACTAATATTACCTATAGAGACATTACAATTCCAGTGCGGGTTAGGTTATTTTAGCATAGGATATACTTAGTTATGTCATAGTTCATTAGTAGGATCGTATGTTATTTCGATTTTAAACAATTTTTATTCTTTTATTTGCTGTCGTACATTTTTTTTTTTTTGGGTCTGGGATATCATCCAATGACTTCTCCCGCTCTAGGGTGGAGCGGAAGGGCATGTCAGACTCTTACTTACTAAAACCCAACCCTGTTCCTCCCTGCCCTGAATGCCTAGGGGCGAGGTAACTCTTTCGAATTTATCCTCAACCCATAGGCAGGCATCGGCCATGACGGGCCCCGTCATGTATGCTGACAACTCTTTGAGGCGCGCGTGGAACACTACGCGCCGTCGACTCTCGGGCCTGGTGCTGATCGGACGGCGAGCTACCCATTACTCGACCTACCACAGAATTGTCTCTACCCAAAGGTTGACTGGTAGAGAATGCCTTGTTGTATTAAGTCCGCATATGTACCTACTTACCTAAGACATGTGCATGAAGTTTAAATAAATAAGTAATTAATCACTTCGGGATTGTTCGAAAAAGTTACCGCGGCCCAGGCCCTGTAGACAAAGTAACATCGCTTTGTAGCGAAACGATATCTAAATTCGTCATCGTCTCTGAGATATCGATAAACATTTCCTAGCGTTAGCGTTCCTTCGTTATCTTTTTTGGCGATCACGATCGAGGCGAAGGCGAACTCTGAAAGCGCTGCTTGTCTACGCATTTGAATGGGATAAACACGATAGCAATTCGTTTCTTTATGGTTTCGTTACGAATTATAACATTGTCTACCAACTTGCGATAACGATGTCGACAGTCGACTGACCACGTGACTTAGCGCGGTTTATGTCAATCTCATACATTTTAGTCTTTTCTAACTTCGTTATCGTTTTTAAATTGTTACTTTGTCTAAGCCCCCTGGATCGTAAACGGCAATTGAAATGGTTTTAGTCAGTAAGAGGTTGACACTCCCTCCCGCTTCGCCCAGCGGGAGGAGTTATTTGATGATATGCCACACTTAAAAAAAAAAGCTGGCCAAGTAATTCGCACATTTATTGTGCCGTACTAAACGTGGAAAATCAATATTTTGGTATTTGTTATTACAATATACGTAACAATAAACAGTATCACCAAATTTCAAGTTCATAGGTTAGTGGGAAGTTAAAAAATTCTTCGGAACAAAATTATTTTTGTGACAGACAGACGGACAGAAGGACTTGAGTGACAGCAATAGGGCTCCGTTTGGATCCTTCGGGTACGGAACCCTAAAAACGGTTGTACCTACAAACACAGACAAGTTACCAACCAATCGCGCGATGTCCTTGAACTCTTCAATCGATACTAGGTACAGAAGGTCGAACTGGTTCAGGGTCACTCGACTATTTTAAGCAAGTTTATTGTGGTGAGTTTCAACGAAACAAAAAATGCATCCGAATTGAAAATTGACAAGATGTTTACCGGGCATTCCAACAGTTCTTTTTTTTTAACCGACGAAAAAAAAAAGAGAAGGTTCTCAATTCGACCGTATATATATTCGTTTCTTTTTTTTTGTGTATATTCAGCCCTCACTCCGTCATTTAAGAACCGATCTTAATTTTTTTTTTTGTTAGATGTGGTATACCTCAAGGGTGATCCCATGTCAAGGAAATCAGGATCTGATCATGGAATCCTGATAAAATTGAGAGAAAACCTCGAAAATCGTGGGCACGTTTAGCGTTTCTGTACGTGTTCGACCCTCACTCCGTTGTTTATGAACCGATTTTGATGTTTTTTTTTTTTTTAGATAGGGTATACCTCAAGGGTGGTTCCATGTCAAGGACATTAGGATCAAGGACATTAGCATTACCGTTACCTCGCCCCCGGGCACGTAGGGCAGGGAGGAACAGGGGTGGGTTTTAGTCAGTAAGAGTCTGACACGCCCTTCCGCTCCACCCTAGAGCGGAAGAAGTCATAAGATGATTTCCCACCCCTCAAAAAAAAAAAAAAACCGACGTAAGAGAACAAAAAATAAATAAACCTTTTAAGTCTTGAGTATTGAGCTTATTTACAAAAAATAACGGATTGAAGGCTGAACAGACACAAAAAAAATATAAAAAATAGGAAATAAGAATTTTGAGTCGGCGCCAAACAACAATCTGATTATTAAATATCTAAATTTTATATGTACGTAGAAATGAAGAAGGCTAGATGTAGGTAATTAATCATTTTATCATGGCGCCGACTCAAAATTAGTTTACATAAAATTTGATATTTTATGTAGGTAAATAAGCTCAATACTCAAGACTTAAAAGGTTTATTTATTTTTTGCTTTTTAGTTCTTTTTCATCGGTTGAATTTTTTGTTGAAAAGTTTTTTTAAAGGAACACGAAGTCATGGCTCGCTATTCGCTTACATAACTTCGCCCTGTCACGTTATACCCCATTGTATTAAGAAATAAAAATTCCAAACAAGTCACTTTTTAAGCAGTCTGATGCAGTTGTTGGCAGTTATTTTAGTTCAAATATTGATTTCATGCCACCAACTGCATCAGACTGCTTGAAAAGTGACTTGCTTGGAACTTTTTTTTTACCGTCGGGTTTTTGAATTATTTTTTTTCTACAGTTTAGTGAGTTATATTTTTGGAATCACCTCCTCGAACCCTTTATTTTGATACCCCACCTAATATTGTTCGTCGACTTTAATTTTTTCTTTTTCACAATGGCGACCACCTTGGTCGCCATATTGTATCTTTTTGATCACAGACTGTCATGTCTTTAGCAGCTTTCGTAAGATTGCGATTCGTCTCAATCTTACAAAATCTCGTGGACTGATTTTGATCATTCTTGCGTCTAATGATTCGTTCGACGTAAGAATTATCAAGATCAGACCACGCGTTTGGTCTCTGAAGCGCCACAAAGGAACAAACATACATACATACATTTAAATACATATATGATAAACACACTGATAAACACACAGTCGGGTAATTATTGTGGAACAAGATTAAACGATTAATACATCCAGTTCTGGTTTTCTTAGCATCAAGGTGAGACGGTACTTCACGTCGGAACAGCTGCAGCAACTCTATCAAGCACAAGTTCGATCGTGTATGGAGTACTGCTCTAATCTTTGGGACGGATCTGCCAGATACCAGCTTGATGCCCTTGAGTCAATTGAGAAACGAGGCAAGAGGATCATCGGCAATGATAGGCTCGTTGAGTCGAAACTCCAAAGTCTAGAACATAGACGCCGAGTTGCTAGCCTGTCGGTTTTCTATCGATTACATTTTGGAGAGTGTGCGACGGAATTGCATAATTTGATTCCGGCAAGCCCGTTTCATCAACGGACCACAAGATGTACGGCGAAGTGCCACCGGTTCATGGTGGACATCCCATCCATACGCACAAAGCGTTTTGAGAAAACATTCATTGTGCGTACAGCTAGGGAGTGGAATTCCCTACCGGAGTCTGTGTTTCCTGATAGCTACAACCTGGAAGTCTTTAAGTCAAGAGTGAATAGGTTGCTTCTAGACAAGCGTGCTCCATCTCCGACCACATCATCGCTTACCATCAGGTGAGATAGTGGTCAAACGCGTGCCTATCAACAATAAAAATAAAAAAATCTCATTCATCAGGACCTATAATTGATAACATTCACAATAGATTTAAACTACTTCTAAGCACCTGGTGCTTTAAAATTGAGTTAGGTTTTATAATAAATACGGGCTAAACTCTCACGCCAAGCCTTCTGTCCCCTTCAGTCAAAACAGGACAATATTACAAGTTATTAACAATAATTATGCATCTATTTGTAAGTCACGTATTGTGACCATGCTTGATGGAAATAGATTAGAATTCTGCCACCGCACTAAGGGTGCTTTTTCATGAGAGATGTGTAAGGTAGCTAAGCGGTGCGAGAATGTGTATGTATCATGAAAATGTGTTAAGACCCTATGACCATGAAGTGAAAAAGTGCCTTTCCATCGCTGCTGCTTGCTTTGCTGTTGCTTTGTTTTTGTGCTGCTTTGTGCTTTTTTTTTTCTGGTATCGTCATACCAGAGAGAAGTAAGCCGCTAACATCTTGGATGACAAGTGTCCAGAAAGACATGAAGAAGTGCGGTCTATATAGTGACGATGCTTGCCAGCGGAACAAGTGGCGCCTCATTACTAGGAAAGCCGACCCCGAGTAACGGGAAGTGGCGAGGTCGAAAAAGAGTAATAAAGATAGGGCCCTCCCTTTTTTAACGTAGCCCCACATTAGTAATTATACCTGTATCGTGGGTGCGTTCACAAACATGTAAACTCACATACATAAGACACCCAGACCCCTAACAACAATCTGTAGGCCACACAAATAATTGTTCCGTGCGGGGATCGAACCCGCGACACGTAGCGCAGCAGCCGAACGCTCAACCACTGAGCCAACCGTGATTTTCAGCATACAAGAAACATGGCATTTTTAATGTCTCGCGTACACGACCGCTTTCGAAGGTAGTCGGGCCTGTATCGGGTCAAGTGTGGCGTCAGAATACACGCAGTCCTTACTAGCTGTGCGAGGATGATAATGCTAATTCTTCTCTGGCATACTCGCATTCCTCTCACACCTTCCTCGCTCACCTAATCACATCCCTCGGACACATCTTTCGCTTTTTTGTATGCACAAATATTTAACCCCGCTAACCTTTTTTCTCGAGAGCTGCGCTAAGCCAGACTAGGAAAATGAAGTGACCCTATTGGTGGATTTTTCCTCGCGCACCGCATAGCTGCCTCGCTCATCACTTGTGGAAAAGCACCCTAAGAGTAAGAGGATGGCAGCTATTTTTAATCTAAATGCTAAAGCCATCCTGCCTTTGGATTACCGAGGGTAGCCTCGAGTTGTGGGGGATGATGTGGTTCTAAATAGAGGGTTTTAATAAATAATGATGGTTAGAGATTTGAAAAATTGTGGAGGCGGGTTTGGTCAAGTCGTTGTGTCCCATAGCTTTTCTAATAGCAGCAAAACGTTTTGGGCACATATTCACTGTGCGTACAGGTATGAAATGGAATTCCCTGCTGGAGTCTGTGTTTCCTAATAGCTACTACCTAGGACTCTTTAAGTCAACAGTGAATAGGTTATTTCTAGGGAAGCGTGCTCCATCTTCGACCATCAAACGCGAGCCAATCTAATATTTAAAAACAAAATTCAATAACCCAGAAAAGTTCAATTTTCACTGAGGAAAAGTCCAAATGAAGATTTTTCATATGGTTAATTTTTGCATAGGCTTAGAAATAGGTACTGTGTGTCCAATGCGACATCTTGTGAGATATAACTCCACAAAAATATAATACACAGAATCACATTATCAGCCTTGTTTATAAAATTCGCTAGCCATAATTATGCTTAATTTAAATACTGATTAGCGATTATAAATTCCAATACCTACTAATCAGTGTTAAAACAGAACTAATCAGAAAGCTATTTTTTTATAAATTGGGTCTTAGTGATTAGTAATTGTCGAGATACGGCTATGAAATGTTCCAGGAAATCGCTCATATCTATTACTGTAATATCTCGCACAATAACAACGAAAACTTCTAAAGCATTTAGTTTTTCTATCTACACTAAGGAACCCTAAAACTGACTAGTTTGTAAGCTATAGTGCTCAATAGACGCCCTTTAAAGAGCTAAATGGATCTCTTCGGGCTCAAATGAGGAAACCGAGCGACTTTTTTGCTAACCGACTGCTCGCGTTTGAGGTCAACTTAGAAATAGTAATGAGTTTGCAGGTACCCTAGGTTATAAATTATCTGTGGCTTAGTTTATACCTAGCCTATAGGTTATTTAGATTCAAAGATGTTTGTAGCCTTATAATGAATGGTTTTTAGTTAAATCAAATATCAGTAGCTATGACACATTAACAAGCAGTAGAATTAAAAATACGTTACGCAATAAAACATCGCACACTGCAGTATATAGCAATAGTATTTTTTGTATTGGCATAAAAATATATAATAAATTACCCGTAGACATTAAGAACCTAAATTCAATTGGTACTTTTAAAAGGAATCTGAAATACTTCCTTATTAAAAATAATTACTGAATATTGAAATGATATGAATAATTATGAATGTGATATAAATTATAAGAATAGTGTTGAAGCGTTGCTCCACTTTATAACATTATAAATTTAAGTTAGCCAATAATTGTTAGATAATAAGTTTTAGCTATATGAATTTCATCAGGCGTTGATTTACTGTTACGTACCGACCTCCGTTTTTTGTGAAGGTGATGACTGGCAAATTAAAACTGTTACACTGCAAGCTACGATCCTGATATTTTAATTTCTAAAATTCCTGCAAAGTCCCTACAATTTTATTCATGGTCCATACGAATCGGATATTATATTATCTACAACTAGCAAAGTGGAAAAAGCTTAATATTGGATATTTTGGAAAATACCAGAGTGAAGAGGTGACGAACACGTTTTGGAGAAAAAGTGAAGTGAACATCGAGTGAAATAAAACTATAAGTGTTTAAGCCAAAACATTATAATATTAATTAAATTCACCCAACACTCATTAATATTTAATCAGGTAATATAAAAATATAGGTATTAAGTAGCAATTATAAGAACATAAATAAGGTTAGTAACACATTTTATACATTAATTACAAATTATTTACATGTTTATATACAATTATATTTAGAAGGAATTATTTACAGAGTATTAGGTTTAATTATATTTGTAAAATATAGTTAACAGGTGCTTAAAATACAGTACAGTAGTGTTAGTGTTAACCTACATTAGTTAGCTATTTATTTTTTTTATTTACAAATATTATTAGTTTAACCTTTACAATCATTGATTGCTGCTTTGTAAACCTTTTAAAACATAGATAAATAATTATTTTGTTGTTACATTATTCTAACAGAATAGTAAACCTTACCTACCTACATACTTAACTACGGTAGTTCATTATAATTTGCAGTGGTCAAAGGTCAAAATTGTAAAATAAATCAATAACTTAGGCCAATTGTTGCTTAGTCTAATTTAACGTAGTCTATTCATTGCGATAGGTATTTTTGTTATACATAGTTTCTTAATTTAATATTTTTATTGTATAATTTCAGGTCTACGACACCCTCCTTTCAAAATGACTGATATTAAAGATCTTAAAAGGAAGCGAAGCAGTTATAGGGGAAGATTGACTGTCTTTGAGACCTATTTAAATAAATTTCCAGAATCTACGGTAAACCCGTCTCAGGTAATGGAGTTGCAGTTGCGAGTCAACAAACTAGATAATCTGTATGACGAATTTAACGAAGTTCAATCAAAGTTAGAATGCATGTGTGACACCGACTCTGAGGTTCTCGAACGAACTGTAATAGAATCTCAATATTATAGTTTGATGGCTCAAGCAAAGGTTTTATTAAATAAACTCTCAAAATCTGAGCAAGACGAAATAAAGTCCACCACTAGCAGTAAGCGTCAGTTTGTCAAGTTGCCCACCATACAGTTACCTAAATTTACAGGCTCATATGATAACTGGCTCGAATTTAGAGATACATTTACTAGTCTCATCCACGGCAATGACGACATAGACGAGGTGAACAAATTCCATTATTTGAGGTCATCATTAACAGAATCTGCTGCTATTGTAATTCAGTCAATCGAGTTTTCGGCTCAAAACTACAACATGGCATGGGAACTTCTTTGTGAGCGATTCGATAACGAGCGAATATTGATTGACAATCATGTTACAGCGTTATTCAATATCGAATCAATCACCAAGGAATCCTCATCTGCATTAAAAGGCATCGTAGACAATATTAGCAAAAATATCAGAGCTTTGAAAACATTTGGTGAACCTGTGAATAATTGGGACACACTACTCATTTACATTATCAGACAAAAACTAGACACCAAAACATTTCGAGAATGGGAAGAACATAAAGGGCGTATTGATAAATCGAAACGAATCACTTTTGATCAATTTATGGAGTTTATACGTAATCGCGCTGAATTAATAGAAACACTGGAAAAGTCACGTCATTCCACAAGTAACGTAAAACAGAACACCAAAATAAAATCCTTTGTTACGACCGAAAACACCAGTAGTTCCTCATCACAAAATTGTCCAAAGTGTAAAGGCGATCATAACCTCAATTCATGCCCACAGTTTCTATCACTAAACGTCAGCGATAGAATGTCATTACTACCTAATTATAAAGTATGTTATAATTGTTTGCGTCACGGTCACTATCCCAATAATTGTAAGAAATCAGGGTGCAAAATATGTAAGCGCAAACACCACACGCTTATTCATAACGCAGATTTCAAACAAAAACCCGTTTCAAGCAAATCATCTGTTACGACCGATAAGACTAACAGTGAGTCATCCTCCACTATCGACACAAACAATCACGTTGCGCTCTCAGCTAATATCTCCGCACATTCGCATACGACTAGCGCAAGTAACATTCTGTTGTCAACCGCATTAATTAGGTGCTACGATGTAAATAATAAAGAACACATCGCTAGAGCGTTGCTTGATTCGGGAAGTTCCGCTTGTTTAATGACGGAGAATTTATACAATAAGTTACAGTTGCCTTACTTAAACACAGATAAATCTATACAAGGTATAAACAACTCTCTGTCTCATGTGAATAAAATGTGTCGTGTGCACATTCAGTCGTTATCTGAATCGTACTCAAGTGATATTATATGTTTTTGTCTTACCCACAATTACTGATAATGTTCCCGCTAGACAGGTACATGTAAATATACCCACAAATATTCACTTAGCTGATCCATATTTTCACACGCCGGCTTCTATAGATATCATTATAGGGGCTGACGTATTCTGGAGTTTAATAGGATCTGATAAGATTTTATTAGGTGATGGGAAACCAACACTTCATCAAACTAGATTAGGTTGGCTAGTTTGTGGCCCAATTAACGGCGGCTATAATTATAATTCTTCTCAACTTTCTTCTATTAAATGTAATTTTGTAAACAATTATTACGAAAGTTCTTCCAGTCCTAATGATGTAGATGACATCCGAAACCAATTGACGCGTTTCTGGCAGCTCGAGGAAGTAAGCCATGATGCATCGACGTATTCAGCTGAAGAGAACATGTGTGAAGAACACTTTATAAAAAACACGATGCGTTTATCCGATGGCCGTTTTAGCGTTAAGATTCCGTTGAAGGAAACTTTGGACAGTTTAGGCGATTCATACCATCGTGCACAACGATGTTTTCTGTCAATAGAGCGCAGAAACCTTAGCCAACCTCCACTTGACAAAATGTACAAAGACTTTATGACTGAGTACATTTATTTAGGCCATATGTCGGAGTGTCATCTTAATGAAGATCTGCGGTCATATTTTATTCCACATCACGGAATCCTGCGCGAAAGTAGTAGCACAACAAAATTACGCGTTGTATTTAATGCTAGTGCACCCACTACCTCTGGACTTTCTTTAAATTCAATACAGATGGTGGGGCCTACCGTTCAGGACGATTTGACTGCAATCCTTCTTAGATTTAGGACTCATAAGTACGTCCTCTCTGCTGACGTAGAGAAAATGTACAGGCAGGTGTCTGTACATCCTTCAGATAGGCACCTGCAGCAAATCATATGGCGTGATGATGTCACTAGTACTCTCAAAACATACCAATTAAACACGGTCACATACGGTACGGCTAGTGCACCATTTCTCGCGACCAGGTGCATAAAACAGATAGGTCTGGAATGCCAGGATCAAAGGGTCGCTCAAGTCATTCTTCATGACTTTTACGTCGACGATTTGTTGACCGGCGAAGACGTGTATGAGGAAGCTCTCATGTTGCGTCATAAGGTGACTGATGCTCTTGCTTCTGCTTGCATGCCATTAAGGAAGTGGAAATCGAACGAGCCCACTTTAATCTCAGAACCATCTGACGAGTCTTGTTTCGAGTTCCACAAGGAAGGTGATGTCTGTAGCAAAACACTGGGTCTTAGTTGGCGAACTGATACAGATAATCTCTTTTTCCCTATAAAAATTCCCGACTGCATAGAAAATACTAAGCGTGGTATGTTAGCAGTAATTGCGCGAATCTACGATCCTTTAGGGTTGTTAGCACCGTGTGTTGTGAGCATGAAGATGTTGCTTCAAAAACTTTGGCTAGATAATTTAAAATGGGATGATCAGTTATCACCTGACGTTGCAACAAAATGGGCGAACATAATTAAAACATTACCTTGCATTCACAATTTACGGGTACCACGTCGCGTGCTCTGTGACGTATACAAACAGTTCGAATATCACATTTTTACCGACGCTTCGGAGCAAGCATATGGCGCTTGTTTGTATGTTCGTAGCACCAATGAGCAGGGTGACGTCGACGTGCGATTATTTACAGCCAAAAGTCGCGTTGCTCCTTTAAAACCATTAACTATACCGCGACTGGAGCTCTGTGCTGCTGTGCTTGGCGTACGCCTATATCAAAAGGTTGCTAGTTCCCTTCGTATTAAACCGTCTAGTATTGTTTTTGGACTGACTCCATGATAGTGTTGGGTTGGCTAAAAATGTTGCCAATAAAATTAAACACTTTCGTACGTAATCGTGTTGCCGAAGTGTTAGAAAACTCCGGTAATTACACCTGGAGACATGTGTCGACCCACGACAATCCAGCTGATTTAATAACGCGCGGAGTAGAACCCACCGCTATCCAATCACTGGACTTGTGGTGGTTTGGTCCATGTTTCTTAAAACACAACAGTACTACATGGCCACCCACAACTATAAATACAGAAACCTTACCAGACATAAAATCTAATATTTTAGTTAATTTAGCCCAAGATCATCATGCCCCTGAAGATTTATTAAAAGGAATAATCGAGTTTAATCGATTTTCCAATTTTATTCGATTACAGCGCTGCATTTGTTATGTTTTTCGTTTCATTAACACTTGCAAAAAACGTTCAACAAAAAACACGTCATATTTTAGTACTCAAGAATTACAAGATGCGCTAAACTTCATTATTATTCAGTCGCAAAAGGAATCCTTTCCTGAATATAATTTATTATTAAATAACAAAAAATTACCACACAAAAACAGGTTGTTAAATTTAAATGTGTTTCTCGATAACAACAAAATTATTCGTATAGGGGGTAGTTGCACAACTCTGAATATTCATACACAAAGAAACACCCCATATTATTACAGTCCACTAATCATTTTGTTAAACTTTTATTTAAATTTGAGCATATTAGGTTGATGCATGCAGGTCCTCAATTATTATTAAGTACACTTAGAGAGACCTACTGGCCACTCGGCGGTCGCAATTTGGCCAGAGCCTGTTATCGTCAGTGCGTACGCTGTCGGCGACTTAAACCACAGACTGTCACTCCTCAAATGGGTAACCTCCCACTGAACAGACTCTCGCCAGCTGACTTTCCCTTTCAAAACGTAGGGGTTGACTACGCAGGCCCTATAACCGCGGCTAGTCGTCAGGGTCGTGGATGTAGATTGGTGAAGGTATACATAGTTATTTTCGTGTGCTTCACCACCAAGGCCATTCATTTAGAGTTGGTTGGCGACTTGACAAGCAATAATTATTTACAGGCTTTACGTAGATTTATGTCTCGGAGAGGAAAGCCTCTCAACATTTATTCCGACAACGGAACTTCATTTGTAGGAGCCTACAATGAGATATCTGAGTTTTTGAAACGCAACTGTGACTCCTTATCTGATAGTGTAGCTCAAGATGGTATAAGCTTCCACTTCATACCTGCTTACGCTCCACACTTTGGTGGTTTTTGGGAGGCGGGTGTCAAATCGACCAAATTTGATTTATTGAGAGTGTTGGGAAATTGTAGTTTAACCTACGAGGAGCTTAACTCCGTCTTAGTACAAATTGAAGGTGTATTAAATTCTCGACCGCTCACACCGCTATCGTCGAACCCAGAAGACCTGTTGCCTCTCACTCCTGGTCATTTTCTAATCGGACGACCTCTCACATCTCTGCCTGTTAAGGATATCCGGGACCACTCCACTCCTCACTTGACGCGCCATCAACGCATTGAGCAGCTGCGGCAGCATTTTTGGGCAAGATGGAGCAAGGAGTATGTTTCGGAGCTTCAGCAACGTGTGAAATGGCGGACTGGCAACGACAGTCTGAACCTGGAGTCCCTCGTTGTCATCAAGGAGGACAACCAGCCACCCATGAAGTGGAAGTTGGGCCGCGTTGTTGCTCTTCATCCTGGCACAGACGGCATAAGCCGAGTCGCCGATATCAGGACTTCAACCGGAACTGTCAGAAGAGCATTCTCCAAGATCTGTCCGTTGTTGGAAAACAGCTGTTGAAAGGCAAGCTTTCAACGGCCGGCGGCATGTTGAAGCGTTGCTCCACTTTATAACATTATAAATTTAAGTTAGCCAATAATTGTTAGATAATAAGTTTTAGCTATATGAATTTCATCAGGCGTTGATTTACTGTTACGTACCGACCTCCGTTTTTTGTGAAGGTGGTGACTGGCAAATTAAAACTGTTACACTGCAAGCTACGATCCTGATATTTTAATTTCTAAAATTCCTGCAAAGTCCCTACAATTTTATTCAAATAGTATGATATAATATAATTATAATGTATGAATAATAATAATTAATATAATGTACCTAATATAAATTGCATGTCTGTAAAATTGAATAGGTATGTATATATTTTTATTATTTTTTATAGCCATTTAAATTGCAATGCCCTAAAAGGCAACTAAGTTCCAAGAACCTACCTATTGTTAACATCTTCAAAATTATGTACACTTAGTTCGCAATAAAGAATTTGAATTTGAATTAAGAGTCTACTACCGGCCAAGTGGCACCCTCATTGAATAAAAAATCGTAACATAGCTTAGAATATAAATATTAAAGAATCCAACGTCACGTTTGTTACAAAGAGGATAAAGTATTTTTATGTTGTTAAAACAGGTCCCAGAATGTTTCGTATCCAAAGTAGTAGGCAAAAGTGTCAGAAACGGCCGTTTTTGGTACTTTTGCCTACTACTTTGGATTCTTTAATATTTATTTTCTAGGCTATGTTACGGTTTTTTATCCAACGAGGGCGCCACTTGGCCGTTAGTAGGGCCTTAAATGACGAATTCGGGTTTCATTATTATATTATTTTTTAAATGAAGATTATCAATTCGTTATTGATTTTATTGGTTGACGATCGAAGCTACGAATTACTTATTCGTAGGTTCGACGTCATGTTTCTGAACATACTGTATACTTTTTTTTTCGTGAGGAAGCCTTCCAAAGGCACCTTAACTTTTGAGAAAAAGACTAGAGAGTGTGCGATTCTTACCTGATCAATAAAACCACCCCGGTGAGTACATGGAACCAGGAGGAACCTGGACCCCGCGGGTTTAGTCAAATAACTTTTTAGAAGGAGTCACGTGACAATTCTCTCCACAATAAAATGTCATTGCCATAGGTACATCATATTAAACGACCACTCCAGAACCCCCACTGTGCAACGCCTGTTTAGGGCACATACCTGCAGATCAATCTGCCCAGCCTTTTCCCAACTATCTTGGGGTCGGTTTCCAGTCTAACCAGATGCAGCTGAATACCAGTATTTTACATGGAGCGACTGCCTATCTGACCTCCACAACCCAGTAACTGGGTAATACGATACACATTGGTAAGACTTGTTGTCAGACTTTCGGGCTATGGACCAACCCCGGCAAGTGTACCTAACTTAACCTGATGGATCGACCCCTGCGGCTGTTATTACTTTAGCCAACAAGCTCCTCACGTACCTACAGATATAGGCACATCCTTACAGATATCCTTATCAAAATTCGTTACGTGGATAGAGGCAGAGAACAACTTTACTTTATACTATTCAGAGATACACACAATACAACACAACACAAGAGACACAACTCAGTCAGATGGAGGTACTCCAATGAGTCACAATGCGATTGCGGTGTTACGTCCCAAACAATGCCTCACCTCTTGTCAAGCCCCCAAGTATTACAACACCTGCACTTTGAAAGATGTTTACGAGGTAATTGCTAACGCTGTCGACGTGGTTAAATGTTGGTCTAATAGTTATTTGTCATACAAGGCTGCAAAGTTGTCTTTTGGCGCGAGTGGGTAATTGTATTGAATCCTGAGCGTAACGAGGGTTTCAAAGGTACGAAACTCAGAATAACTTTGCTGCCGAGCGCAACACTCAATTTTCCCTCAACCTTCTCATCCTCCTCCCTCAACCTCAACCTCACTTCAGCGAGGAAAATAGGTGCAAGAAAAATAGCATACAAATTACTGTTCATTTATTTTAAAAATTAAAAGTAAAATTGGTAATATTGAAAGTTCTGTACGCAAAATACGCGCCTTGAGCGTGGAGATGCGGAAACTAGCGCGACATACATACATACATACAATATTGCAAGTTAATAAAGAAGAATGGCCAAATTTCTATAGGAGCTGGACTCGACTATTATTTTTCATGTCCCAAAATAAACTATAGCTAGATTGGTTTGTTTTTATGTCGTAAACACTAACCAGTTTGAAAATTATTTCTAAATAACCACGATTTTTTATAATAACGTCAACAATACTTTTGAGGTTAGAATCTACAACTACCTTCTGCCCGACTGCGGCGTAGCTTATGAGTCTAGTTAGCGATAAGCGAGAAGGGTAATTAGCGATCTCGTTTCTATTTATTTCGATTTCTCTCAGAGCCCCAAAAAATAGGACTTGTAGCAAAGCGCACCAACTCTTTGTTTGTCCATCGATCATTCAATGAAAACTACACCTATATTGCTCTAACTTGCACAATGTATAGTGTAGACAACAAAGCTGGTATAACATCACACGTGAAGTGGTTCTTGAAAGACTTCCAAGCCTTTTTTGTGGTTTGACCACTTCAATTCTGGCTGAAGAGTTAGTCACTAGATACCTACTGCCTTTCAGTCTTCAATGCTCAAGTTGCATAGATATTGACAAATTGAGAAATGGTTGTTAACAGGAGTAAATGAAGTATAATTGGTAGAGTACTTAAATGAAAGAAATAGGCTTGACAAAAATACTTTTTATTCATCATCCTCTCTTATCACTACACCATCGAGGAATGCTGCTGGCTCTGATATTGTCGTAGTATATTGCCATATAAATGGCGCGGGTCGATGAACGATGACCACAGACAGATTAAGTAACTTGTCAATGACAAATGACGTTCCGTTGTACGCATTTGAACAAAACTACTTACTAGACCAACATAATTATTTTTTATGACAAGAATCCAATACATAATATCAGCATATTCGTTGATTTGATGCCTCTAAACTAATTGAATAGAATTACAGTTAAAACTTTTCAGAAAAACGTGAATAATTACAGTCTTTGAATACCAAATCATTTCAAACGCGAAATGAATCGTCAAGAGGTGCGTTCTGAAACTATTATTCTAAATAATTTAGAAAAAATTACAAAAACAAAAAAATTGGATAACTTTTTTTTGTGGCTACTTATTGAGATATTTCTTGTGTTTTCTATGATCTTAAAAAATAAGGGTATTTTTCATAAATATGGCGTATTGGGAGGCCATCGTTTCGTTGTCGGGTACGATTTGGCCATCCTTCTTTTGGAACTGTTATGCTTGTGTTTGTCACTTGAGTACTACGAGTATTACTAGGTAAATTATAATGCATTTTAAGTGGACTAGCCGTATAGAATATGATTAAATAGAAAGGTTCGAATTTTTAAAACTCTTTCCACGCTAGCGGATAACGAAACGCAAAATACGCTTTTGCACTCAAGGTTTTTGGCGGGATTTTCTCGAGTGAGTTCAGTGGCTGTTCTAACTACCTATTCGTTTATTGATTCTTAGTGGACACTGAGATGTAAAATTGGTGTAGTTTTGTGTCTCAAGTGTCTACGCAACTGGACAATATGTGGAATCATTGAAACAGGCGCGATCTCGGTAAAATGGAGCTGAGAATTTTATTGTAGTATTGACTACCTCAGCGAAGTTTGCCAAGAAGGCTGACTCGACACATTTGTTGCCAAATACTGCATAAAACATTAGAATGTGTTACATCTGTATTCTAATGGAAAAAAAGGAAAAATACACTACGTAAGACTTGGCAACATGGTCAAAAGCCTTCCCTTCTGGGTAAATAAAAAAAAAGAGATTTCGACACACCTACAGAATCTTTCCGAGGTTGTGAGGTCAAATGAAATTTAATGATGGAATCGTCGATACGACGAAGAAGTACATACTGTTTTACTTTGCTCTGTTCTCATAGGTATGGTACATAATATACATATATGTATATATCCACATATCCCTAATGCTAATTGCCACTCCACAATAGCCTCTGAGCACTAGTTTGACCCATTTCTAGTAATCTAGTATTTATTGCTAGACAAGCTGTAGCAAGCTTGAATGTTAATGTGAATTTGATTAACTTGGGCGCCTAACGTCTTAGTCGGAAGTTTACTTCAGTACCTCTTAGTTCAAACGTCAAGCTATATACCCAAATGTAACAGCTATGTATTAATGGTGGTAAGGCCTGTTCTAGAAGATAAATGAAATGATAAATGATTTTCCTTTTAACCGACTTCAAAAAAGCGGAGGTTCTCAATTCGTTTGTCTTTTTTTTTGGGTTATTTGTTACGCGAGGTCATACTTCAGAGGTGGTCTCATATAAATTTTGTCAAAATCGATTCAGTACTTTTTGAAAAAATCAACATTATCAAAAAATATGTATACACAGATGACGTTTTGGTTGTCTCCAAATATTCAAATTCCATGTTATTAGGGTTATCCATTCGGGCATAACTTTAATATTTTGTTTTACTTCTGGGGTACAACAACTAAAAAGTGAAATATAAAAAAAAAATACAAAAATACAACCGACTTCTAAAAATTACAAAATACTTAATTTTATTTTCGGAAGTCGGTGTCAAATAACGAAAAAAGCCGGTTGTAATTTTTATAAAAAAAAAAATTGTAAATAGGTTTTAAGAACACTTTTACACGTAAATATTTATTTTTAGCATTTTTAGCTAGATGAGGCCGTTGTTTCCTAGCTGACTACCCTGAGAAGAAACAACGAAACAAACTCAGAGATCAAAGTCTCTTAAAAGTGGATGGAGAGCCGAAGTGATGTCTTCAGTTTTCGGCTAACGCATGTGCTAACTGCACGTGGATGCTTCGAGAAGTACCTACCTCCGTCGTATAGGTTGGGAACTGATGCCCGTGTTCCATCACTGCTTGGAGTGTCCCGAGGGCATAGCACAGCATACGGTGGAGCAGTGGTATCCCCTCGTTGCGGCACTTGGCGTAAGTGTTCTCTCGCTTCCAACCGTGGTTTAGTCCATGGTCGGAATCGAGAATGCCTGAGATGCCGTGGCCACTTTTTGTGAGTAAGTGATGCATGCAAAGGAGGCGTCGGAGAGGGACGGTTGGAGAGTATCCATGAGGATTTCCCCACATAAAAAGGTTTTAGGTTCGACTGTACGTTTGTTTTTTTTTATGTATATCCGCCGATTTCTCCGTCAGTTGTGGACTGATTTTCAAATTTCTTTTTTTATCCGAAAGAATGTACTCCCGAGATGGTCCCATATAAATTTTATCGAAATTGCTTCAGCGCTTTTTGAGAAAGTGAACAAAAACGAAAAATACGTTTTTAGATGACGTTTTTGTTTTCTCGAATTACGAGTAAGTATATTTAAATTCCACGTTCCATGTTATTGGGGTTTTTAGTTCTGGGGTATAACAACTAAAAAGTGAAAAATAAAAAAAAACTTCAAATAACGAAGAAATAAAACACAAACACCGATTTCAGAAATTATAGTTATTTTTAATTTTAGTGTAGGTAGTTTCTTTTTTGGAAGTCAGTTGTTTTTTTTGTAAAAAGTTTTTTCTGATTAATTTCGTTGCAAAACTGTTGAATCGTTTCTGCGGGACTCGTCGAGCTTCATTGCCTAGGCGCTTTTCTACTGGTCTCAACTGTTGATTTTGGTATTTAGTAGTTGCGCAGTAAGGGAAGAAAAAAAAACACTTATTTAGCACAAACTTAAAGCCACACAACGGACAAAATGTCTTACAAAGGACGTGTGATTTGGAAAAATGAGGGAATCCATCGTATGCAGTATAGTATAAGTAAAGCCTCGTATTCATGGTAAACATTTGTTAAGCAACATGGTTGCATAAACATGTTGCCGAGTTGCTGTCAACATATTGCGGGCAACACTTGTGTTGCGGAGTTGATCACGCCATGTTGCAGAGTTGACGCCCGGCGAGCGAAAACATGAGTTTATCAACAAATATTGTTGTGTGTGGACGTGTTTGCACCTGATTATAAACATGGCAGTCGCGTCATCACATCAGATGCAGAGAACACAACAACACTACTTCCTCGGGCAACATTTTAATGCAGACTGGCGTGTGTAGACAACCCATATTGATTTAAACAAAGTTTCCAGCAGCATTTTCGCCGTTCATCAACAACGTTGATCAACTGTTGCTAAACAAATTTTTATCATGAATACGAGGCTTAAGGTGATAGGCTAGAGGAGGTGACTACTGAGATTATGACTAAAAGAGAGGTATGGAAGAGAGAGAGAGGAAGACATTATGCACCGACACCAAGTAAGTACCTGCATTAGGATTATCATCATTTTTAATTTCCCCACTGCTGGGACACAGGCCTCCTCTCTGTGAGAGGGCGTGGGCCGTAATCCACCACGCGGGCCCAATGCAGGTGGTTGGATGTAACAAGTCTTCGTATTTTTGGTTCTAGGATATGCCGGATTTCTTACGATGGTTTCCTTCACCGTTTTGAGAGCAGTGGTGATGAAATAATTTACACAAAGTAAAGCGCCTGCCTTTTTTTTGGGAATCATCCAATGATATCTCCCGCTCTGGGTGCAGCGGGAGGGCGTGTCAGACTCTTACTGACTAGAACCCACCCCTGTTCCTTCCCTGCCTGAGTGCCCAGGGTAGCGGTAACTCTGTTACGAATTTATCCGCTACCCCTTGGTATAGCTTGGTCCGAGTATTTAGCGATACTAAATTACACAGACACGGAAAAGCTTCTAGAAATTTTGGCTTAATGATAATTTATTTCCTAGTAAGTATTTACTTTTGTATATTTACATAGGTTTAGTTTAAGATAATAATGTACAAATATGCTTTTTCTCATAGTTGTTAATAGATTATTTTGTATCAGTTTACCTTAAATTTTTACTGTCCCAAATTTTAATTATACTGTAAAGTGATGGCCTGAAACACAGGTTTGAATGAACCTAGTTCGGGCGGGTCGCTATCTAACATTGTAATTCCTAACCATCATCTTATTTTGAACCAGTAATGTACCATATTTTAGTTTATTTTTAAGCACTATAATTGTATAGGAAATGTTACTCCTGTAGACTAAATGTATCTTTTTATATACCATAATTCAATAAATAAATATTCTATTCTATTCTATTCTATTCTATTCTATTCTATAAAACGCCTGCCTGGGTTTGAACTCACGACCGTTACACTGGTTTATCCATAGAAATATAAATAACTTCCTTCTTACATCTATGGGACCACCACTGCTCTAGTACATTAGGAAAAGGGTAGGATAATAATAACGTTGATGAGTTTTACCAAGGAACTCCTTAGCCACAAACTCCTGCTGCTACTTCAAAAAGTACTGACTCTCGAAGTACCTACTCCTCCACATCACTGTCATCTGTGCAAGCCGGAAACGTGTCCAGAAGACTGACAGCATTGTCACATTAAATGGCAAAGCTAAATCTTTAGGCGAAGAACGAGTCAGCCCTCTGGTCACGCAGTAACAACAAGTCAGTGAAAAATATCTTTGAAAACTTTTTACAAAAAGTAAAAGTTATTTTTAAATTTTTAGTTGTTATACCCTTGAATTATAACTAAATATTAAAGTTACGTCCGAATTGACAACCCCAATAATATGGAACATGGAATTTGAACATACTCGTAATTGGAGGAGACCAAAACGTCATCTGTGTGAATAATCACATTTTTTGTTTTTGTTGATTATTTTCAGAAAGCGCTAGAGCGGTTCAAAAAATTTTTGGCAATCGTTCCAATACTGACAGACAAATCGGTGGACATAAATAAAACAAAAATATTAACACGTCAGGCCCCGCGCGTCGACATAACAATAGGTTTTTAATTGTGTCTGCTAATGAGGGACTTGACGCGTTAAAAAAAAATACATGTGACCTGTTCAACAGATCTATAATAATATTTTTAATATTATAAAGCTGAAGAGTTTGTTTGTTTGAAAGCGCTAATCTCAGGAAGTACTGGATCGAATTGAAAATTTCTTTTTGGATTGAATAGTCCATTTATCGAGAAAGGCTATAGGCTATATAACATCACGCTGTGATCAATAGGAGCGGAGCATCAATGAAAAATGTGATAAAAACTGGGGAAAAAAATATTCCTTTTGAGAGCATCCGTTCCGTGCGCTACGTAAACGGTTATAGTTACGCAAAAATTAAATATAACGTAATTGTTCCCCTTTAAAAGTTCTAAAAAAAGTCCGCGACAGCATATGTCCATCTTTTTATAGTAATCAAATTCGTTCTAAAATAATGCATTATTTGCGAAGGTGTTTTTATAAACATGACATTAATCCTTATCCAAATAAATACGTTATTCATCATAAGTATTTAATTTTGAATAAAATTGCCCTTGACATCATTTGATTTCAACGAATATCTTAGGAGATATTATAGTGTTAATCAAGTACCACGCGCACATTCATGATGTGCAAGGCGGTAATGAGGGATGTGGAGAGTGAGGTACCATTTTGCACTGAGTAGCCTATTTATTGAGGCAGGTTATAGACTTTATAAATCACGCTGCGACACAGTAACCATAACCGCGGGCACACCTAACCTTTTTTTTTACACACACCTAACCTAACCACATAAAATTTAAACCTCACAATTGTTCATTCAAGACCAATATTTTTCTTTTCTGGTCAAATGGCAGGTTCGTTAGCTACTTATTGGCATTGAAGAACTGTTCATTTTCCTACCGACTTCTGAGAAAATAATGTTTTTAGTAATAACTAGCGACCCGCCCCAGCTTCGCTCGGGTACAAATTATACATATAAACCTTCCTCTTCAATTACTCTATCTATTAAAAAAAACCGCATCAAAATCCGTTGCGTAGTTTTAAAGATTTAAGCATACATAGGGATATAGGGACAGAGAAAGCGACTTTGTTTTATACTATGTAGTGATGAGAATTGGGTAACTGTGTCCACACCAGCGTACACTATTAACCGGGTTGGTTTCCAACTCATTTCTCATATTTTTTCTAAATGCATGAAGCCATTAAAATCCAGCTATTTCTGGATATACGAGTACGTATCCACGCAATGCCGTTGACAATCTTTAGCAGTGAGGCCGTAAAATAGTTCAGCAGTGTTCAATATATTTTAATAATAAGTCAATTTCTTCTTCTGATGTAAAAACTTTAATGACTTCCTAGTTTGGTGTTAAACGTAGGTAAAAAATAAACAACCGACTTCAAAAAAAAAAATACACTAAAAATTTCTAAATAACTTTAATTTCGGAAGTCGGTGTTTGTATTTTTACTTCTTCGTTATTTGACACCGACTTCCGAAATTAAAGTTATTTAGAAATTTTTAGTGTATATTTTTTTTTGAAGTCGGTTGTTTTTTTTTTGTAAAAAAGCTTTTTATTTTTCACTTTTTAGTTGTTATACCTCAGAACTAAAAACCCCAATGTAATGGAACGTGGAATTTAAACATTTGGAGAACACCAAAACGTCATCGAGGTACACGTATTTTCCGTTTTTGTTCAGTTTCTCAAAAAGTGCTGAAGCAATTTCGATAAAATTTATATGGGACCACCTCGGGAGTATATTCTTTCAGATGAAAAAAGAATTTTGAAAATTGGTTCACAACTGACGGAGAAATCGGGTAACATACATACAAAAAAAAAAAAAAAAAAAAAAAAAAAAAACATACAGACGAATTGAGAACCTCCTCTTTTTGGAAGTCGGTTAAAAAAAGGTATTGGCTGACCAGCATTTTCGCTGATTCTTGTCACATAAATGAACTGGTAACCTGGAGAAAGGGAACGGGCTCGATTTGTCATCAAAATCGCGCGGTTGCACTAAGAAAAGACGTCACGTTTTCCAAATATTGGCGTGGTTGATTGTGTACGAGTGGCTAACTGTTGGACAGGTGACCCTACAGTCGAACATAGAACCTCCCTTTTTGCGAAGTCGGTTAAAAAGATTACGTGCACTTGGACCCCAAAATCCTATAACTGTGTAGTATAGCAACATTGCCCTAACAACGGTATTCTCGTACTTTCATTTTCATTTTGAAACTCGTCCTGCTTTGAAACTAAAAGCGCAATAAGCTATTTTCTGGGTCAACTTTTACGTGTCATGGCAATAGGAAGTGACGTTGAAATATTCATGATGATAAATCAAAAGTCAAAAGTCTTTTACAGGATAATGAGAGTCACTTACAGGTCTACTGTGTGATGCTCGTATGCCTATAAAACACAGGGGAAAAAAAAAAAACTCGGCGGTGGCGCTATTATACAGATCTGAATGCTGAAAAGTAACTTGAGTACAGAGTACATATTAACAAGATGAGAATGCAGTGTATATTCCTTATTTGAATGTTTGAAGTATGTTGCTAGTGTCACTTTTATAGGGAACGTGCACGGCGTACTCTGTGCCATCTAGTGGAGTAAATTCAAAATTTTTACTCATTAAAAACTGTTTATTGACATTTCCGTGTCATATGTGACACACGCATCATGCACACATGCAGCACGCGTATCGTAGACTGCCATCTATTGAGTGAAATCCGCAAGTTGTACTGTAGAAATTCTGGACATTAACATTTATGTGGCGCCATCTACAGTTCCTGCACGCTCCCTATTTCTATTTGTAGTATGTTGTCCCTTTTTTTTTGTATGTTGGCACCTTGTTTTTATATACTTACATGTAAATTGAATCGTTTAAGCCGTTGGTCCCGGCCATCAATCGGGGATCTTTGACAGTCGTTACGGGTCGTCAGAAACCTGAAAACGGACATCCACTCTTACCAATATCGTATTACCCAGTAGCTGGGTTGTGGAGGTCAGATAGGCAGTCGCACCATGTAAAGTACTGGTATTCAGCTGCATCCGGTTAGACTGGAAGCCGACCCCAAGATAGTTGGGAAAAGGCTAGGCAGATTGATATGTTAATTGAAATATATTAATTGTGATTTTGTATGTTGTGCTGTGTCTTTTGTGTACTAAATAACTGTTTTATCTATCTATCTAATGCTGAGGTAGGCAGACGGTGTGACCCAACTGGATAAGGTGCGCAATGAATATATCAGGGGCAGCTTAAATGCCCAAGGGTAGCGGATAAATTCGAAACAGAGTTACCACGACCCTGGGCACTCAGGCAACTGAAGGAACAGGGGTGGGTGTCAATAAAAGTCTGACACGCCCTCCCCCTCCACCTAGAGCGGGAGAAGTCATTGGACGATTTCTCACCCCCACAAAACAAAAAAAAACTTTTTTACAAAAAATACAACCGACTTCCAAAAAAGAAAATACAATTAAAATTGAAAAATAACTTTAATTTCGGAAGTCGATGTTTGTTTTTTATTTCTTCGTTAATTGACACCGACTTCCGAAATTATATAATTTAGGATTCCATACCATTTATTATTTATTTATTTGAGATGGGTTTGCTCTTGACTCTAGTCCAGCCCCCCTAGCCAAATAACTTTTATAATAGCGCTAACGCTTCGTGCAAAATGTATGTCAAGGACATTACCTGCGGAGAGAACTGTCACGTGACTCACGCCCAGTAATGTCGTTGCCATACATTTTGCACGAAGCGTTAGCGTTATCGTTAACAGAAATGTATTTTGGCTAAGGGGGCAGGTCAGAGGTGAGAGAGACAGAGTCGACGATGGAGCAAGCTTACCCAGAAGAAGCCTGTTCACTCTAACTTTGAAGAGATTAGGGTTGTATGCATTCGGAATCACAGATGCAGGTAGAGAGTTCCACTCCTTTGCTGTGCGGATTACTATTGCTCTATTATTGCCAAATGTATTTTTGACTATTTGTATGGCTTTGGGTCAACAAGATGCTTATATTGTAAAAACTTGAAGACTATAGCTCCAACCGTTTGGCTGTAAAGCCTTTGTGATAGACGACGGACAGACTGACAGACGAACAGCCAAGTGCGTGTAGGACTTCGCACATTTAGGGTTCCGTATCATAGGAGGAAAACCAATATTTTGGTATTTGTTGTTAAAATATACATAAAAATAAACATTAACACCGAATTTAAAGTTCATAGGTCCATGAGAAGTTAAAAAATCTTCAGACAGACTGTAACAAAATTTTGTTCCGAAGAATTTTTTGGACAGAGGGACAGGTCAATGGAGGATTCTCAGAAAAAACCCATCAACAAAAGCCTACCTACCTATTATACCTATTATTATATTACTATTAACAGGTACCGGAAGGACAGACACAGTTAAAAACTTAGTGTCGTGTTACCAATCGATAACGCGCGGTCCCTGACGGCTTAAACCAAAATCCGTAATGACTTTTTATATCCCCAATTTTTCTTTTCTACTATAAAACCTGCCACATAATCCCACATGTTCGGGGTACCAATGTACCAGTCCTCCCAGGGGACTTTGGCAATCTTTCTCAGACCTCGTTAAGTTCCTCGACGCTCCCCCAATGGTATACATATTGATTCTTATGTAATTTTAGCTCCTATGTTAGATTTTCTTTGTTGGGTGTTTTATTTTTATGGGGTTTGACAGTAGAAATGGGTCGAGGTATTTTCATATGATTCTAACATACCTTCTCGAAAGCCCCTAGGTACCGCTTTTAGGCTTGCAATGTGTGGAATGCACTAGTGTGGAAAAGTGCGACTGTATTATGCTGGCCATCCGCCAGACCCCACCAAGGCACGTGAAAAACAATCCGCGAGTAATTTTTCACAATAATTTGTTACTAAATATGATGTATATGAAGTTTTATTATTTCCGAGTTAATATGTTGAAAACCGTCGTTTGATACACTTGAACAATTGTCTAAGCAGTTTGTTGACTTCAAAATTACCTCACCTTCGGCTCGGGCATTTATTCCGCCTAACCTGCAATGACAAACTTGCATCAAAATGTATTATATTATACAATATAGCAGTAGCAATCAGTAGCGAGACTGCGATACGCTCCTGAACACAAACAGTGGGATGAAGAAGAATGGTCAAGAATTTCGTTCACAGATGAGTCTCGATTCTCACTTTACACTTCTGATGGAAGGCGAAGTGTCTACAGGCAACCTGGTGAGCGATACCTTCAAGCCTGCTTTTCAGAAAGAGTCCAGTACGGTGGATGCCAGCCAATACATGTGTATGGGCTGGCAT
Source organism: Polia nebulosa (assembly GCA_951329385.1). Classification (NCBI taxonomy): domain Eukaryota; kingdom Metazoa; phylum Arthropoda; class Insecta; order Lepidoptera; family Noctuidae; genus Polia; species Polia nebulosa. The sequence continues at coordinate 3,361,612 of OX589611.1, read as the reverse complement.
ATCTTCCAAAGGTCGAACAGAGTTAGTAGTAATAGAAAATGGCATTTTGACTGGGGAAAGATATGCCCTAGATATTCTCAATGAGTATACAGGGCCGTATTTAGCAAATATGGGTGATGGATCGATGCTGATGTATGATAATGCCCGGCCACACACGGCTCAGGTCGAGCAAGAGTATATTCAGAAGAGAAAACTGTCTCCTAACAGCGGTCTTGTATTGGGTTTCATTTTTTAAGAAAGACATCACTTTGGTCGACAATTTTCTAAGAAGGGCAACCAAGATGGTCCGTACCATACGTAACCTAATTCGAAGACATGTAACAACCACCAACACACATTTGGCCCGCGTAGTGGATTACAGCCCAAACCCTACCACAGAGACGAGGCCTGTGTCCCAGCAGTGGGGACATTAAAAGGCTGATAACGATGATACTGTAAGTTTGTAAAGCTTTCGGAGCTTCAGGGGTTCGCTTGAGGAACTTGGGGAGCTGTATCACTCGCTGGCTGCTAGGGTCGTGTAGCAAGTGTAATACTGTACTTAAATAGTGTGCCTAACAAATCAAAGACAGGCACCACACTGTAAAACTGTTATATTTTTAGCTAACACAAACATTTTGAGCTTCTCAAAGTTCTGAGTTGAGCTTCACGATAACTGACAAATGCTTGCACTGTCTGGACAGGTCCACTCTAATTTGCGTGTTGCTTTCCTCAAAAGCTCATCCCAAACATTAACGCACATTGTTCTCATATGATTTGACCAGTACATCATCATTTGCCTAGCCTTTTCCCAACTATCTTGCGTTAGCTTCCAGTCTAACCGAATGCAGCTGAATACCAGTATTTTACATGGAGCGACTGCCTATCTGACCTTCACAACCCAGTTACTGGGTAATACGATACCCCTTGGTAAGACTGGATGTCAGACTTTCCTGCTTCTGACGACCCGTAACGACTGTCAAAGATCCACGATTGACAGTCGGGACCAACGGCTTAACGTGCTTTCCGAGACACGGCGGAGTCTCGATAAGCGTAGCTTAACCTGATGGATCGACCCACGCGGCTGTTATTACTTTAGCCTCCTGAGCTCCTCCTGATTTGACCACTACATATTGTTTGGATTTGAACACTTTAAAAGAGACTTTGACCTCTGAGTTTGCTTCGGTGTTTCTTCTCATGGTAGTCAGCTAGGAAACACCGGCCTTATCTAGCTAAAACTGACAAACAAAAATCTTGACGTGTAAAAGTGTTGTTAGAACCTATTTACAAAAATATAATCATTTATCATCATTTATCATTAATGCGTTCAAGTTGTAATCTCATAATAGCAACAGACTTTTTATCACACGTAATACCGACTACGAAAGATGTTTGTAGCTCAAAGCTGAAAAATTCAGAATCCATCAGAAGGCTAATTACTTCGGCGTGCTCTTGTAAGTCTGTAGGTACGTTTTCTGTTTTACTTCGTCTTGTACTTACTGAAGAAGTAATGTTAGCTGGATAATCTATTAATTATATTTTGTGATAAAAGTAGGTACTGTGACGACTGTAGACACAGCCTAAACTCAGCGGGTCTGTACCGGTCTTCAGCTGGCTGTTAAGATTATTGAAGAGCCGTTTGAATAGTGAATGTGTAGGCATCACTTTTGTTTTAGGGATAAGTTCTGCTTGCCTGGCCGAAGTAGCAACTTGTATTTTGCCGTGATTACCAAATATAGTTATTTAAATTGCCCTATCCCTCTTTCTTTTATAACACTGCACAAATAAACCAGTCACTCTCATACACCACACTTTCGCGACGATAGCAAGTGAGACCTTTACCCTGAACTTACTAGAACGTCCCAGGATCCCTGCAGGCTGTACTGGTGCCTTGGGGTTGTACACTGCCTATATAGTTTCATAGTTTTAGTTAAATTGCATATTTAATGTCCCCAACTGCATCAGACTGCTTTAAAGGTAATTTGAAAGAAAGAAAGAAAGAATATTTATTTATACCTCACAAGAAGATCATACTAATAACTATAAATACAAAAAAAATGCTGTGCGAAGGCTATTAACTGAGCGTTATGCTGCGATATTTATGAAATAAAGCAATAAATAACGCAGCGCTGGTATTCTGTTAGAACCCGTTGTGATGCCAAAGACATACTCACCATGCCTAGGGGTAGCAGATAAATTCTGAAAATGAGTTACCGCACCCCTGGGCACTCAGGCAGGGAAGGAACAGGGGTGGGATTTAGTCAGTAAGAGTCTGACACGCCCTTCCGCTCCACCCAGAGCGGGAGTAGTCATTGGATGATTTCCCACCAACCGAAAAAAAAAAAACATACTCACGGGACACGGTACAAACACATTAAAACAAAAAAAAAAAAAAAAAAAAAACATAACACAAAAAGGTGTGCATTTTGCAGACATTATATATTATTGTAGTCTTGGCAGACATGCAAAAAGCAAAATAAAAAATAATTAAATTGCAAAAGTACATAGTTTCAGTCATTAAGAAAAAGAAAACCTAACTAACTTTTCTAACTACTTTTTTGACAGTCGGGCTTTTTGATTTTTATTTTAATTACTACCAACAATTAAAGTATATAAGTAGAAAAAGAAAGAAAAGAAGAAGAAGTGTATAGGTAGTGTGTAGTATAAGTAGTAGAGTTATATTTTTTAAATCGCCTCCTCTCTTTATTTTGTTGTTCCACTTGACCCGGGCGGCCGTGTTTTTAACCGACTTTCTAAAAAGGAGGAGGTTCTATGTTCGACTGTGTGTATGTCTTTTTTTTTATTTTTTTTTATGTATGCCCGCCGATTTCTCCGTCAGTTGTGGACCGATTTTCAAAATTCATTTTTTATCAGAAAGAATATACTCACGAGGTGGTCCCATATAAATTTTATCGAAATTGCTTCAGCACTTTTTGAGAAACTGAATAAAAACGAAAAATACGTATACCTAGATGACGTTTTTTTATCTCTAATTACGAATATGTTTAAATTCCACGTTTCATGTAATTGGGGTTTTTAGTTCTGGAGTATAACAACTAAAAAGTGAAAATATAAAACTTTTTTACAAAAAAACCACCGACTTCCAAAAAAGAAAATAAGTACCTAAAGTACGGCCAACGAGAAGCGATACGAAAGGTCATTAACCTAAAGAACAACTGTGGCGTTGACAATCTAATATTTATCTCTTTCCATCTTGTGCCTTTGTCGTAATGTCTCGTTCTCCCGGCAAAAACATGACAACGTTAAGACGGGTTCGCCAACATTCGGGCGGCCATTTTATCGCCCATTTTCGCATGGGTTTTGTTTACATTTGGTATCGCTTCTCGTTGGCCGTACTTTACACTAAAAATTAAAAAAAAACCTTTAATTTTGGAAGTCGGTGTCAAATACCGAAGAAATAAAATACAAACACCGGCTTCCGAAATTAAAGTTATTTTTTAATTTTTAGTGTATTTTCTTTTTTGGAAGTCGGTTGTTTTTTTTTTGTAAAAAAGTTTTTTTGTCTTTAAAAGTTCATATCACTTCGGCGGTCCAATCTAATCATATCTCATTGGTTAAAATCCACATCCGAGCCTGCAAGCAGTTGCCACCTTTACCAACCTCACCCCACATTAAAACCATCTTCCTTAGATTACATAACTTCATCTGCAATTCCTTAGAAGATGTCGTCATCGCAGTTAAGCGGGTCGTTAAGTACCCAATGGTGCGGTCAGAGGGCACCACTAGACGCTGCAGGGTTGCTAACCCAACGGTTTGAACTGTAAATCTACAGTATTTTTTGAAATCTTACTAATTTTTAGTTTAGGCTAGAGATGGGCCGAGTGATGATTTCTCTGTATCAATGACTGCATACAATGACAAAAAATATCGATGACGAGAACACTGACAAAATCATCAATGATTTTTATTTGAGTATCATGTAACTTCAATTCATGAGTAGATTCTGTAATGATCGCGAAACGGCTTAGTGAAATTAGCATTAGTTATTTAGAAATAGGCTTTAGGCTATGGGTTGACTTTGTCATTTAGCCCCGCGATATTATTTTTCTTAGTTTGCGACATTCATGACAGTGTATTTAGGTATTGATTAAGGCGCAGTTATACGACTTTTAAAGGTTTTTAATTGAACATCACGTCTTAACAACTAATCTTATTGTTACTCTAGACTATTTCCGTCGTAATTTGATATGAAAATATTTGAAATAATATTTTTATAACATAGTGTAATAAATAATAATTTATAATTCGGCGGTCACCCTCATCAGGTATTGCTGTTTCGGACCAAATTTCATATATTTTCTTCGCTCTTCCCTTTTATGGAAGCAGCCACATCTTTTGGACAAAATCGATCAAATTATTCGTTCCACTCTTACGTCCATCTTAAATGTGGCCCTGGATGACCGAGCATGGCTGCAAGCCACGCTACCCATTCGCTTTGGTGGGCTCGGCATCCGCAAAATTTCTAGTGTAAGCCTACCGGCGTTCCTGTCTTCGGTCCACAGCACTCGACAGTTAACCACACGAATTTTAACCCCATCGCTGGTTAACTGTGAGGTGCCGAGCTTCACTGATGCTGTGAGCGCCTGGAAAGCGGCTTGTCCGAACACGGCGTTGCCTGAGAACCCATATTCCCAGAGACAGTGGGATGAGCCGCTCTGCAGGTTGGTACGGAATAATCTCATTAATACGCCCACCAATACTGCTGAGCGTGCCCGCCTACTGGCTGTGGGTGAATGGGAGTCGGGCCTTTGGCTACAGGCTCTACCGTCACCCAACATTGGTACCATGCTGAGTGACGCCACTTTCCGGATCGCTACATGTTTGCGTCTGGGTGCTCCGAGTGGAGCTCCACATCGCTGTCAATGCGGTGAAGCAGTCGACCGCCTCGGACACCATGGCCTATCCTGCGGTAGGAGTGCTGGTCGGATAGCACGACACGCCAGCATTAATGACATCATCCGTCGGGCTCTTGTCACCGCCGGGGTGCCAGCTGTTTTAGAACCCAATGGCTTGGCACGTGACGATGGGAAGAGGCCAGACGGAATGACCATAATGCCTTGGAAGTTGGGTAGGCCTATGGTGTGGGATGCAACATGTGTCGAAACCCTTGCGCCATCCCATCTTCTTGGCACGGCAGGCTGTGCTGGGGCGGCTGCTGCAGGTGCAGAAAACCTCAAACGGCGCAAATATAACAACCTTATTGGGAGTTACATGTTTGAGCCGTTTGGGGTTGAAACACTAGGGCCATGGGGTCCGAGTGCTCATCGAGTTTTCCGGCATATCAGCAAGCTGTTAGTCGACTCTTCACGTGACCAGAGGGCTGGGCTTTTCTTTGGCCAACGAATCAGCATTGCTATTCAACGTGGCAATGCTGCTAGCGTTCTGGGCACTTTTTCCATTGACAGCGATGTGGATGAATTTTTTGATGCCCAGTGAGTTGTTTTTCATACGCATTTGTACATGTTAGGTATTATTGTTAGTTTGTATATATTTCTTTTAAGTTATATTATAGTGTAATTAATTTGTAATGTTATGTCTAACGCGGACACAAAAATGAGAATCACGCAAAAACTATAATGCGTATTTTTATGAAACCTTCACCATTTTGATATTCATTTAAATATTTATAATTTAGTCTCAGTGTTTTAGTTTAATACTTGTTGTTTTATGTGTAATAAATAAATAATGCATCTTATTTCGGACAGCGCTCCTTGATGGGCTAGTCCTATTACTGGGTGGACATACGACGCGTTACGTGAGCTCAGCGCAGAACACGCAAGCTAACCACTCAAGGTCGTTGGTAGCTAATATTGCCTTAATAATCAGGGAAATCATAAATATGTTTCCACTAGCGATATTTTCTGCAAGATAACTATGACTATTAATTAAGTATTACATGCCATTTTGGTGTTCTTGCAACTAAATACCTGTGTAAAAAATTGGTCGCGTAAATACGCACCTCCCTACAAGTAATATTCCAATCCTGACTTAAGGCGCTATTGGCTGCCAACGACCTTGAGTGGTTAGCTTGCGTGTTCTGCGCTAAGCTCACGTAACGCGTCGTATGCCCACCCAGTAATAGGACTCGCCCATCAAGGAGTGGTGTCCGAAATTAGACGCATTATTAATTTATTACACATAAAACAACAAGTATAAAACTAAAACACTGAGACTAAATTATAAACAATTAAATGGTCTTTAAAATGGCGAAGGTTTCGTAACAATACGCTTTATAGTTTTTTCGTGATTCTCAATTTTTTATACGCGTTAGACATAAATTTACAAATTAATTACTCTGGAGTTGCCCAAGCGTGTAAATAGCCGTGGGTCTCTGCGGATGTAGAACAGTAAATACGACCAAGCACTTGGAGGGAATGCTGGCCCAAAATTGCCTATATTTGTCTGTATAACTTCAAGTTAGGAGTGGTCGGCAGCAGTCGGCGAATGTGGCCCTACTCACAATTTGTAAAACAAGTGGTACCTTACTTTCCGGGCTGTTCTCGATGGTTGCACGTCGAATTGTCGAGTGGCCACTCGTTCTCCTCACACCAACACTCCTGATTATGCTTGTTCAGTAGTTAACGGACGCGGTAAATATGGGTTATTTATTATTCCCGGTGGATCCCCAACGTTTACGGGATTTACTCGGGATTTTAGCGTATTTGCGGGGACGATATTATTTTAAGACATTAATTTAGTCTGCGGTGAGATGCGCGCTGTGCCTCGCGGCGTTAGACACACACACACTGACGTCAAACTGACGTGACGTCGATTGTTGCATTTTAAATTGTCTATAGCTCGTAAAGCCGGCCACTCTCGTCTGTCTGACAAATTAAAGCGAGACACACACGCGACGTGATACCAACCCCACCCAACTTGCAGAGTGGCGGCAACTCGCCACACCATGCTCCCCGCCTTGAAAGGTCCAGGAGCTTTCAAAAGCTGCTAATCTATGCGGAGAGAGTGAGGTTCAAGAAGCGGTGATGATATGTAAGCATTAACTTGTTGAAGAGCTTTGAGAGAAATCCAAGCAGCAGTCCGAAACACCATCGCATTGATATAATGCTCGGGAAAAATAATTATCAGTGTCCTAAGAATGAATTGCGGTTCGACTTGACCATGGTAAGTCGAATAAACTAAATTACAACTATGTAATGGCGTACCATTGGAACGTATAATATGAACCCTAAACTAAATTAAACTAAATTATGTAGTAATAATAATCTATTGAGTTGGCAAAGGATACAACTTAGTGACAGGACGTTTATACGTGCCTGACGCGGTTTTTATTGAAGCGACTCGAATTACACCATCCGATCCCGGAAAAACTTCCTCTATGATACCTAATGGCCAAGTCAATGGAGGTACGTTATCTTGACCCAAGAGAACGACAGTACCTATCTCTATAGGGCGATCGGGAGTGCACCACTTCTGGCGAACTTGCAGCGCGTGCAAGTACTCAATTCGCCATTTATTCCAGTAGGATAACACAAGTTCATCCAAGAGCCTTTTGCGGTTGTTTAGGTTTATGTTTTCTTCTGTCAATTCAGAAGAAGGCAAATACGTGAGTGGACTGGACATTAAAAAATGCGCGGGCGTGAGTACCTCCGGATGTGGGTCTGACGAAATGACACTAAGTGGTCGAGAGTTCAAAAGGCACTCAATTTGCACCAATACGGTCGAGAGTTCCTCATAAGTGAGAAGTTGTTTACCTACGACTCTAAACAAGTGAGTTTTAACACTCTTAATATTCGACTCCCAAATACCTCCGAAGTGTGGAGCTCGCGGCGGTATTCTTGTCCACTCGATGCGTGATTTAAGAAGCTCATTTTTAATATCCGTTTGAACAGTTGAATTTAATAAAAAAGAATAAATATCATCCAATTGCGCCTTAGCGCCAACAAAATTGGTACCATTGTCTGAGTACATAACAGACACTGGACCGCGGCGAGAAATGAATCTCTTAAATGCGGATAGGAAAGCCTCAGATGTGAGATCCGAAACAAGCTCGATATGTATGGCTTTAGTCACCATGCATACGAGCAAACATAAGTAAAGTTTCTGCGAACGTTGACCTCTACGTCGAATAGGTATATAAGCAAGCGGCCCGGCGAAATCTACACCGGTGTGTACAAAGGCTTTAGCATCACGGACGCGGTATCCAGGAAGTTCAGCCATTTTGGGTACTGGATGCTTAGGATTTAGACGGAAACAAGTATTACATTTCCGACAACGAGAACGTATAACCGTTCGGCCATCCAATATCCAAAACCGCTGCCTTATAATGGACATCAATAACCCTGGGCCCGTATGGCAGTACGTATTGTGATAGTGATCGATAATTAGATCGACTACGCGGTCGCGTTTAGGTAAAAGCGCGGGATGCTTGGCTTCATACGGCAAGTCAGATTTAGACAATCTGCCCCCAATACGTAAGATTCCGAAGCTATCAATGAAGACAGATAAACAGCGCAACTTCTTAGCTGGAAGTTCACCTGCTTTAATTAAATTTAAATCGCTCGCAAAATGTAAAATTTGAACTATTCGAACAATGAAATTTTCGGCGGTTTGAATGTTTTCAACAGAACTATGACTATGTAGTCTGTTTGTAAATTTAAGAATGTACATAAATACACGTAACAATTTATTCCATGAGCAAACACGGTCAGCTATAGTATCTAAAATACGCGGTTCAGTATTCGAAGTTTCTACAAGAAAAACCTTTGATTTAAACTCCGGCAATGTTTCACATTGAGCAGGAGCGAACTTTAAAGGCCACTCGCTCATGGGCTGATGGAGCCATGTGGGGCCGTTCCACCACAACGAGTGTCTTATTAAATCCGACGGCAGCATGCCGCGAGACAGACAATCGCTAGGATTCTCTTTCCCGGACACGTGACGGAAACAAGCGGCAGGTAAGTTTTCCTGTATTTGAGCAATGCGGTTGCTGACAAAAATAGACCATCTATGGGGAGATGAGTGGATCCACGAGAGAGCTATGGTGGAGTCCGAGAAAGCGTGGACACCTGTAATAGGTACACGAGCGGAAAGTTTTTCCTTGACTACGCGAACAAGTTTAGATAGAAGTAAAGCGGCGACAAGTTCTAATCGCGCTAGCGTTGTTATTTTAGCGGGGGAGACTTTGGACTTTGCACATAAGAGTCGGACAGTGATATCACCAGTAGGGTTGGTAATGTGTAAATAAATACAACAGCCATAACCAGTAAAGCTGGCGTCGCAAAAGGCTACGATGTTCACTACAGCTTCTCTAAAGACGCCAATGTGGCGAGGAACCTTTAGAGAAGAGAGCGAAGGAAAATCGCGCGTAAAAGCGGCAAACAGATTTGTGATAGATTCCGGTGGAACCTCATCCCATCCTACTTTAGCTAACCAAAGTTCCTTGATTAATACCTTCGCGTACAGCACAACGGGTCCTACAAGGCCCAGTACGTCGAACAAGCGGGCAACTAGCGATAGAATCGCGCGCTTCGTGCATTTATCATCCACGGCGATTGTTGTCAAAGAAAAATAATCATCAGCGGGTTCCCAGGTTAATCCAAGGATTATGAAATTATGGACATCATTATCCATGCCAGAAAAATTAACTGGTAAGCGGTGAGACTCTGGGAGAATCTCTAATAAAGCGGGTGAATTGGTAGCCCATTTGACTAAGTCAAAGGAACCTACCTTCATTAAATCAATTAAATCGCGGGATAGACGCATAGCTGTCTGTTCGTCCGAAACAGAGTAGACGTAGTCGTCCATGTAAAACTGAGTTTCTACCAATTTAGAAGCCTCAGGAAAGCGGTCGCTTTGCTCACACGCCAAGTTACGCAATGTGCGCATCGCTAAATAAGGACTAGGTTTTAGTCCGAAGGGAACGCGGTTAAAATGAAAGGTGCGAATAGGCTCACCTTTGCTAAAACGATACAAGATTCGTAAATATTTGCGGTGGTGCTCTCTTACACCGATACGCAAGAACATTTGTTTTATATCCGCTGTCATCGCGACAGGGAATGTACGAAAATCAAGCAATAACAAAAACAAGTCTGCTTGCAAATTAGGTCCGACATGCAAAATGTCATTGAGCGACAACCTCGAGTGAGTCATATAATCCGCGATAGTTTTATTATTATTCTCGCGTAGGGTCATTAACTTACGCTCGAGCGCAAGCAAGCGCCTAGGGGCGTAGCCGTGCGAGCTACCTAGCCCGCCGGGTGAGCGCGCAAAAGGCAGATCGACAAAGTATCTGCCGTCTTCAAATAAGACTGAAGAATTAAAATTATTTTCACTCTCTAATTCGTGCGGACCAATAACGGAACGCGGCGCGGCGCGGCGCGGCGCGGCGGTGGCGGCGGGTGGAATTTCCACTAGCTCAAACTTATGCAAACTTGACCCGACCTCAATGTCGGCCTGCGCGGTAAACGAAGATGTAATGTGTGTCACATCACTACTACAACAATCAATATCACCCATAAGTACATAACCGAAGCTAGTCAGTACAGCAGGGGGTGCGCGGGTGCCTGTGTCGACCCTGTCTCCCAGGTAAATAAAGGGGAACAATTGTGCTCCAAGCACAAGATCTATTCCGCTCGGAACATTCCAGAGCGAGTCGGCGAGCGGTAAGCTTAAGTATGACATGTTATCATTGTTATGTAATCTAATTAATTTCGCGGGAAGTCTATCTGTAATACAATCAACAACTAACGCTTGTATCGAAAACTTCGTATGAGGGTCAAACCGAGATTCTATGTTGAGATGAATAAAACCGTGTATTGGTTTCGATGACATTCCAACACCTTGTAAAAATGAATTGCGTAATTTAATTATGGGTAAGTTCAAACGTTTACAACAGTCCACAGTAATTAAATTATTTTGCGATCCGTTATCTAGTAGGCACCGAACCACCTCCTTATCTCTGATGTCGCTATAGTATGCATATAACTGCGCGGTCGCTAGCAAAATGGTTGACCCAGTTTTAACAGCTGTAGTGAGCGAAACAGATGTATCCTTAGTAGGCGCTTGCGGCTCGGGCGATAATGACTCATGTTTTTCTCGGAAATGTAAGAGAGAATGGTGGTTCTTCTTACAAATTTTACAAACGTTACGTGACTTACATTTAACCAAAGAATGGGATAGACTTAAACAGTTTATACAGCCACGTTTTGCTTTTATAAATTCAAAACGTGCAAGCGGTGTACTAATATTTTTAAACTGCGGGCAATCGAACAGCTGATGTTGTACGTCATCCTTATCGCAAAGCGTACATTTGCCATTCGATACCGGTTCATTACGCGATACGAACGACTTAGCGGTGTTATTTTTTGTTTGATGATTCACTGAACTAGACTTAGCGCGCGGTTCCGTCTGTAAATTATTACCGTATGAGCGCTGCAGCACCTTAACATATGCTTGCATGAATGTTATAAACTCCGCATAGGAAGGTAATTCTTTTTCACTCACACGTGATTCAAACTGTAAGACAGTTTGCGCGTCAACCTTTCTTAAACCACAGTGTAATAAAACAAAATCCAGTAAGTCTGGAATGTCTAACTGCTTCAAGGCTGCGACGGACGCTGAATATCGTTCCACAAAAGTATTGAGGCTCGCGGCATTTCCGGCGCATTGTTTAATGTCCAGTATATTATTGAGATAATGAATCCCTAAACTACGCTTATCTTGATACCTTTTTACGAGACTGTTCCACATAACGTTGTATGTATCACCTGTAGGAACAATGCCCGCGGTCAGCTTCAAGGCATCATGAGTCAATTTACTAATCAAGTACTGGACACGCTGCGAGTCAACCAGATCGGTATTTAAATGAACATTGCTTCGAAACATTTCATAAAATATGGGCCAATTTTCCGCTTTACCATCGAACGTTGGCAAATCTATGGGCGGTAATTTTATCCGAGTACCCACTTTGTGTTCCGATGTTTCGTTTTTCGAAAGTATGAGATTACGTTTATATTTAATATTAGAATATAAGTCTTCAATAGAATATAGACTCGAATAGTCTGGTGCGGTTTGGTCAATCTCGAATTGCAATTCATTCATTTGTTCTACTATTTCCTCAAATTTGTTATATTGCTCAGTAATTGTTTCTGACTGCGCTAAGAATGTCTCATTTGAACGTGAATCAAAGTTCGAGATGTTTTTGGAATCATTATATATGCGATTAACTCGCTCGAAAATCATTTGTTTTTTAGCGGTAAGCTGAGCCAATTTAGCTTCTTGCTTGCGGGACGCCATTTTGGGGCACTAATAAAGTTATGTGCCTACCGTAATGACTTGTACTTAATTTGTACTGAATTTTACTGATGCCTATCCAGGCTCGAAAGGACCATCAAATGGAGTTGCCCAAGCGTGTAAATAGCCGTGGGTCTCTGCGGATGTAGAACAGTAAATACGACCAAGCACTTGGAGGGAATGCTGGCCCAAAATTGCCTATATTTGTCTGTATAACTTCAAGTTAGGAGTGGTCGGCAGCAGTCGGCGAATGTGGCCCTACTCACAATTTGTAAAACAAGTGGTACCTTACTTTCCGGGCTGTTCTCGATGGTTGCACGTCGAATTGTCGAGTGGCCACTCGTTCTCCTCACACCAACACTCCTGATTATGCTTGTTCAGTAGTTAACGGACGCGGTAAATATGGGTTATTTATTATTCCCGGTGGATCCCCAACGTTTACGGGATTTACTCGGGATTTTAGCGTATTTGCGGGGACGATATTATTTTAAGACATTAATTTAGTCTGCGGTGAGATGCGCGCTGTGCCTCGCGGCGTTAGACACACACACACTGACGTCAAACTGACGTGACGTCGATTGTTGCATTTTAAATTGTCTATAGCTCGTAAAGCCGGCCACTCACATCTGTCTGACAAATTAAAGCGAGACACACACGCGACGTGATACCAACCCCACCCAACTTGCAGAGTGGCGGCAACTCGCCACACCATACTCAATGTAATAAAAATATAATTTCAAATATTCTCAGATCAAATTACGACGGAAGTAGTCTAGAGTAACATATATTTTTTTCAAAGAAATAAAACTAGTCGTTTAGACGTGATGTTCAATTAAAAACCATTAAAAGTCGTATCACTGCGCCTTAATGATTTTTCCAGGCTTAAGACTTTCGAGTAATGATTTAAAAAGCTTTGACGCTTTTCTCGTTGTCATTGCATGATGAAATGATTTCAAAATATCGACGATTTTAACATGTGACAAGATATCGGACTCATCTCTAGTTTAGGCCCCCAAATATACCTATAATCTATTTTAAAGAAAAAATATATTCTGGCATTAGTACTTCGTCCATAGTTACTTATATCCTAAGTATGTGCTATTCCAGACCATAATCTATCTCTGTGCCAAATTTCATGTAGATTCGTTCAGCCGTTCTGACAAACATCCATCCATCCAAAGTTTTGCATTTATAATATTAAGGTATCTAATTTACATCCCACCCACACGCACAAAAAGTTTTGGGAACACATTCATTGCGCGCACAGCTAAGGAGTGGAATTCCCTGCCGGAGTCTGTGTTTCCTGATAGCTACAACCTGGGAGTCTTTAAGTCGAGAGTGAATAGGTTACTTCTAGGTAAGCGTGCTCCATCTTCGACCACAGCATCGCTTACCATCAGGTGAGATAGTGGTCAAAGGCGTGCCTATTAAGGACCTACCTCCCCGTAAGTGGCGCCCTCATTGAATAAAAATTCGTATCTTAGCATAGATAGTAAAGATTAAAGAATTCTATGTTGCGTTTGTTACAAATAGGATAAGGTATTTTTACGTTGTTGAAACAGGTCTCAAAGTGTTTCGTATCCGAAGTAGTAAGCAAAAGTGTCAAAACGGCCGTTTTTGTTACTTTTGCAACATAGGATTTTTTAATCTTTATTTTCTACGTTTTGCTACGATTTTTTGTTCAATGAGGGCGCCACTTGGCGGCTGTATGCGCCTTAATAGTGAATCGCTGACCCAATTTTGTTGAATTCTGGAATAGAGCTAGATTGGTTCATTGGGATAATTTCTGATTTTCGATGCTGCACGCAGAACTAGTAAAAGACAAATCAAAATTCCTGTCTATTTAATTTTTTTTTATCGAAATTTACCGTTTTCTACCGATTTTATGATTTTGTATGTAGTTTTTCTTTAGGATAGAGTTGGCAACATTGAGTCCACTAGACCGAGACTCTGGAATCTGTTTGATTATTCTAATTGTTTTCCTGAGGCTCTCCTGAAATTCCTGTTTCTAGATTTGGACTGAGGAGCTAAAGTTTTGTAGGAATGGGTTTAGTTTAATGTGGGAGGTTTACCCTCCTTGAGAAGTAATAGGGACTGATGATAAACCCAGTTAACTGCTAATTAGCAGTAGGGTAGATGACTACTATACTAAACATTATACTGCCATCCGTCAGTTAGATAGCCAACCAAAAAGTATTCGACACTTTTTTTGTCTTTTGTCACGTAAAACAAAAAAAAAAAAAAAAAACACTAAAAATTCATAAATAACTTTAATTTCGAAAGTCGGTGTTTGTATTTTACTTCTTCGTTATTTGACACCGACTTCCGAAATTAAAAATATTTATGAATTTTTAGTGTATTTTTTTTTGTAAGTCGGTTGTTTTTGTTGGATTTTTTTTTTTTTTTTCACTTTTCAGTTGTTTACCCTAGAACTAAAAACCTCAATATAATGGAACGTGGAATTTAAACATTTGGAGAACACCAAAACGACATCGTAGTAGGTACACGTATTTTCCGTTTTTGTTCAGTTTCTCAAAAAGCGCTGAAGCCATTTCTATAAAATTTATATGGGACCACCTCGGGAGTATATTCTTTCAGATAAAAAATGAAATTTTGAAAATTGGTTCTCAACAAAAAAAGAACATACAGATGAATTGAGAACCGCCTCCTTTTGGAAGTCGGTTAAAAAATGAGAACGATACAGTGCGTTAAAATTTCGCCTGACGTGACGTTACCTACAAGTGTCGTAACAAGCCTCCGTCCTGAACTTTATGCTTTATGCTTTTATCTTGGTAGTGTTTTATTGATTTGGTAAAGCAAAAAATACATACAGTCTAATATTTATAACCTAACTCACAGACTAAATAGAATCTGGGGGCACGGAAGTGTCCTTGCCATGTCGAACAAAACAGAGGCACGGCAGTATCATCATCCTTTTTTCGAGACCATTCGGGTCATTTTCGAACACCCTGTAACTTCGTCCTGGAAAAACTTGAAGCCTATATTTTCAGTAACCAAGAGGGTATTACATATTTAGATATATTTCCAAATTACATTGAATTTGAATCAGTAGTTTAAGATTTATTACAAGTTAAAGTCAATTATAATAATAATAATAATGTATTTGCATGGAAAGTTTACATTTTACATTAAACATATGGTAGTACATACAATTTTAGTAAAATTATACAATAGTGTAGCGACTCCAGCACCCTTGCTAAGTTGACAAGACAACTTGTGTTAAGAATGCTGGGCCCGACCCTTAAGTAGGTGCTTCTTAATTCTATTTGGGTTGGTACATACATATAATTCTGGTAGTATACTAATAGTTTACTATAGAGTGCATTGTTTATTATGAGGTAGACAGACAAATAAATTATTTAGAAAAGAAAATAAGAAAATTCATCCAATGAGTGGAGTAGCGTGGTGTGTGTGTGTGTATGTGTCAGTTAATTCAATCAATTTTAATTGTCAATTTTGTCACTGACTCACCGATCATCAAAATTCTAAGGTACTTGCAGACCCACAAGCTCCAAATTTTGAACACAGTTATTGTTTAGCCTATAAAGCAAGGAAAAACTCTGACATTCCGAATTTTTATTCCCGTTTTCTAGATATACAATCTGAATAGGTAACTTTGTAATCTGTACCTATATAAAAAGTCAAAGTCCTGACTGACTGATATAATCAATGCACAGCCTCGGGAATCGGGTCGGGATCGGGTACAGAACCCTAAAAAAGGAAGACTAACTACAAAAAGAAATGAGATCCCATCAAAAACAAAACATGATTGTACAAAAATAATCTACTAGGTAATTTAAATAGTCCTCCAAATAGGTAATATTAAACAAATAAAAGCACAAAGCGCTTATATTAGATAGATTTTGTTTTGTGTAGATTATATTGCCGTGCAATTGCCAAGACACTTTTATTAAAGAAATAAATAAAGAAAAGTAATATTGGTATGGTTACTATAAAATATTGTTAGCTAACTAACAAGATATCAATTTATGGCAAAATGGGTTGGATCTGCTCCCATAGATAGTAAAGGTAGGTACTGAATTAACCAACTTGGTTTACATTCGATTTAACAACTTTATACGGCAGAAAAACTGCATTGCGAAACTTGTGCATTTTTGTACATGTTATGTTTCTGAAGGGATTATTATTTTTGTACACAGTGATTATGCCTATTGCTAATAATTCTACAACTATTGTTTTATAGTGGTGTTATTTTTTGTAGATATACTTAGATTACTCATGCCCATGTATTGATTCGTTTTCAGAAACGCGTATCTACACTCAATCAATCTGCCTAGCCTTTTCCCAACTACCTTGGGTTTGGCTTCCAGTCTAACCGGATGCTGTTGAATACCAGTATTTTATAAGGAGTGACTACCTATCGGACCTCCACCACCTAGTTACTGGGTAATAAGATACCCCCTGGTACAAGAAAAACTGGATGTCACTTCCGGGCTTCTAACCGTAACAACTGTCAAAGATCCACGATTGACAGCCGGGACCAACAGCTGAACGTGCTTTCCAAGGCACGGTGCAATCATGGTATGCAAAGATGGTCACCCAACCATGGAGCAACCCCGGCAAGCGTAGCTTAACCTGATGTTTTGACCCGGGCCTGTAATTACTTTAGTCACGAGCTCCACGAGCGTACACTCATACAAAGATAATAATTATATTTCTATCGTCATAGGTATCGAAATAGTGCCAAATATACAAGTTGGATCCAAAAGCAATTGCAGTATTTTTGCAGTATTTTTTTTATTAAAAAAAGAGGTGTGGCACTCGGAGACTGCCGCGGTAAAGCTATTGCATAGCATTTTTTATCAACTTATGCAATTACAATTATTTATTTATTTTATTTATGCACTATTTTTATTCCTTTCTTTTTTTTTCTTTGATATTAATTCAAGTTAAACTTTTTACACGCACGTAAGAAGTTACACTTCTTTGGCGTAACAAGATAAATATCATCATCATCATCACCGTCACCGTCACCGTCACCGTCATCATCATCATCATCACCATCATCACCATCATCGGCGTGTAGGGTGTTAGGTTATTTTTCGTTACGGAATTTCTGGATTCGGTCTCCACGCTCAAGGCCCGCGATAGAAGCTATGCAATAGCTTAAAAAAAAAAGGATTTTTGCAAATCACCTCATTTTGACGATTGGCATTAGCGAAAAAAAAAGAATGGCGGAAAAAAGTGTGTGTGTACTTATGTACGCACGTAAGAGGTTATACTTCTTTGGCGTAACAAGATAAAAACCAAACTGTCACAAAGTTTACAAAAGGAAAATAATAATTCTTTATGAACCACAGACCATAGCTAACTTCAGGGTGGATCGGTTCTAGCTAACTTCAACCTGTTAACTTTGTGTGACAGTGATACTCGCGCATCTTAAAATTTCACTTTCATCATTTTTTCATAACGCGCCTAATGAAGGTATAACTTCAAAAAGAAAGACACTCGACTGCTAAGGTCTGATGAGTAGTCAGTATCACAAAATCGCTTCCTCACATCCCATTAAAATAACTACGTTTCTGTCTAGACCCAATTATAGACAAACGAACAAACGCTAAACATCCTATATTTCAAACTACACAACATGAATGCAGTATACTCGTACCTTACTCACATCCCTTTTTCCTCCAACCGGCTGCAAACACAAACGTCATTAAGAGAACGAACACAGCCAGCATGTTGTGTATTATTTGTGTACTTGTGTACTGTTTGTGTACATGTGTAGCTGTGTACTGTGTGTACTTTATAGCGACGAAACGAGCGTAGAATAATTAGGTACAAAATTTGCTTTTAATGAAGGAGGATTCGTGCTGGCAACTTTGGTATTCTAATTTTGAATGGGAATTGAAGTATACAGAAGATTCTTTTATTTATGATCTTCATTTTTAGGGTTCCGTAGTTCTAACAATGAAGCTAATAGTTTAGCCATGTCCGTCTGTCCGTCCGCGGCTTGTCTTAGAGATTTACTATTAGAAAGCTGTAAGGTTTTTAGACAGGGTGGAAACTTTTAGCAAGGCAGTAAGGAGAGCTATCTTAGAAGTTTTTGATCAGTTTTAGAAATAGGATCGATTGGCATCAAAATAATGTTTTGTGTTAAATGGCCATTTTCTTGCTAGCTGTACATTTTTTTAAATTTATTTTTCTAAAAAAAAACGTTGCCCACACTAGGAATATTCCAGTATCGTGGGTGCGTTCACAAACATGTAAATTCACATACACAAAACACCCCCAATTAGTAAATGGGGACCAAAATTTCTCAAAAAATTATGAATAGTCTCCTAAGACCTTTTTCGTGTAGCTGCAACGGTTAAGGGTCTACTACCGGCCAAGTGGCGCCTTCATTGAATAAAAAATCGTAGCAGCATAGAAAATAAATATTAAAGAATCCAACGTCACGTTTGTTACAAAGAGGATAAAGTATTTTTACGTTGTTAAAACAGATCTCAGAATGTTTCGTATCCAAAGTAGTAGGCAAAAGTGTCAGCAACGGCTGTTTTTGGTATTCTATGCTATGCTATGATTTTTGATTCAATGAGAGCGCCACTTGGCCGGTAGTAGGGCCATAAGGTGGAAGTGCCAGGGTAGCCCGCGAAATTCAAATTTTCTTACGTTTTTTGCAATTTAGGTCAGCGTCACGTTGATCTTGTTCAAAATATACAATTATAATCATTAAAATCATCAATACAACTCTTTCGTGTGCTAGTCTGACTCGCACTAGGCCGGTTTTTTAACTGCTTCAAATAAAACTGACTTTATTGAATTTTTTATGGTTATTTTTTTCAGCTGGGTGTTTATATCAGAAAAAGCAGGGTCCTTATGGGATAAGTTAAACTTTACAAGATTGAATAAACGTACGTATAAAAACATTTGCACGAGTAAGACCGTCAGTCCCTAAGACAAATTACAACTAATTAATAAAAACCAAGACAAACAACGTGGGAATATTTTGTTACACGCGCCTAAGATTTCCGTTAAATAAAGAAAATATAAAGCTCTAATTACTTATCTTTATTCAAGCCACACCCAGGCCTTGGGTTGGGGATAAATTCGTAACAGAGTTACCGCGCCCCTTGGCACTCAGGCAAGATAGGAACAGGGGTGGGTTTTAGTCAGTAAAAGTCTGACACGCCCTCCCGCTCCACCCAGAGCGGGAGAAGTCATTAGATGATAAATGATGTTTATTCAATAAATAGGTTACAAGGAACACTTTTACACGTCAATGTTTTTTGTCAGTTTAAGCTAGATGAGGCCGGTGTTCCCTAGCTGACTACCCTGAGAAGAAACACCGAAACAAACTCAGAGGTCAAAGTCTCTTTTAGAGTGTTGTGATGATTTTCCACACCACAAAAAAAAGGCCTTATTACGATCATGCTGTTTTAAAACACGTCGTGGCCCAGTGGTAACGGTCGCGACTTACAAGTTGTAGGTCGTAGTTGCAAACCCAGGCAGGCTCTTTACTTTATATAAATTATTTCATAGCCACTGCTCTCAAAACGGTGAGGGAAGACATTGTGTGGAAACTGGCATGTCCTAGAACCAAAACGCATTGGGCCCGCGAGGTAGATTACTGCCCATTCCCTCTCTCAGAGAGGTCTGAGTCAAACTGAGCAAAGCTTCCTCCCCCCTCTCATACTTAATAATAATCTTTATTTGTACATTTACACTTGAAAATGTAGAACACAGCTACAAAAACATAATGTTGTACATGGTGACAATCAAAAACACGAACTGCTGCCTCCTAAACTAGGCAAAAAGTCTGTGTTTTAGGAGCCAATGTTCCTCCAGGAATATCAATTATAAATAGACAACATTGCAAGTAAAATTAACATAACACAATACAATACATCATTTAAATAAATTATCATTATTAAATTAAAAAATTGAATAGTTTAAGAAAAAGGAAAATTATTAAATTAGATTAGTAAATAAGTAATTAAATTATTAAATTACAATTAATCATAAAACACATTTTAGACACATACATGTACATGATTAACAGATTCAGTAGTAAACATTAAAATTTCTATTGTAAGAAGATTCTCAGTTTCTTCGTACGTTAACTTCTGCAACCATTTGGAAAGTTTGATTTTTACTTCGTGTTTAGTGAAAGGATAGATTGAAATGACTTTATTTATTTTATTACAGAGTCGAGAGCTAGTTGCCTCACATTGACGGCTGGCAAACTTGGAACGGCATGGTACTGTATCACAAACGGGAAGGCCTCTAAACTTAACTGCATTAATTGCATTAACCGCCTCGTTGGGCTCGTCTTCACCAAGACTGCTAAGCGTGAGGTCCTGGGTTCAAATCCCGGGTCGAGCAAAAAGAGCTATTGGGTTTTTAACAGACTTCGAAAAAGGAGGAGGTTCTATGTTCGACTGTATAGAAAGAAAGAAACAATATTTATTTGTACCTCACAACAAGAACTTAGTAACCATAAATGCAAAAAAAAAACAACTGTGTGAGGCCAAAAAGGCTCCTAACTCAGCGTTATGCTGCGATATTTATGCAATAAAGCAATAAATAACGCAGCGCTGGTATTCTGTTAGGGCCCGTTGTGATGCCACAGACATACTCACGGGACACGGTACAAACCTACTAAAACAATAAACAAAAGATAAGTAATAACACAAAAAGGCGTGCATTTTGCAGACATATATTATTGCAGTCTTTGGCAGACATGCAGAAATCAAAATAAAAAATAATTAAATAGAAAAAGTACAATATGGAGTCACTAAAAAAAGAAAAAAAATCTACTTAAATCTATGGTTCTTATAATTATCGTGCTTTGGTGCAACGTGCGTGCGTGCAACTAAACTATTTTTATACCTATACTATGGTCGGTCGGCTGTCAAAAAAACAAAAAAAGAAAGTGTCATTTATAAAATAAATAATAAATAATTTGTGTATGAATAATAAACAAGCTTATGTTAAATATATCGGCTCGGATGACACAGAAGAAGTAGAAGTTAAATTGTCTAAAAGTGATAAATCTATAACGTTACTGTGTTTGTTTGTGAAGTGTAAGTGTTGCGCGGTCACAAGAAAAAGATGCATCAACTTGGCTAAACTATAAATGCCCACCAAAATTCTTATTTTATCCGAAAGAATATACTCTCGAGGTGGTCCCATATAAATTTTATCGAAATTGCTTCAGCGCTTTTTGAAAAACTGAACAAATACGAAAAATATGCATACATAGATGACGTTTTGTTTAATTCCACGTTCCATGTTATTGGGGTTTTTAGTTCTGGGGTATAAATACTAAAAAGTGAAAAATAAAAACTTAAAAAAAAACAACCGACTTCAAATAAAAAACTTTTTTACAAAAAAATAGAACCGACTTCCAAAAAAAGTGCAAAATAACTTTAATTTCGGAAGTCGGTGTTCCTGTTTTGAGTCTTCGTTTTTTGACACCGACTTCCGAAATTAAAGTTATTTTGCACTTTTTTTGGAAGTCGGTTCTATTTTTTTGTAAAAAAGTTTTTTATTTTTCACTTTTTAGTTGTGGTTCCCCATTAAACTGTGTTAACAATTCATAGACATACGATAACAGCAATCGTGGTTGATTTGCTGTCAATTATTGAAGAGTTCCGTTGTCTGTCTCCGAAACCCATCATTAGATCTTTTTGAAATTTAAATGGGACCATTTCGGAATAAACCCCTTTCGAACAAAAAAAGAATTTTGCAAATCCGTCAATATATGACGGAGTTATGCCCGAACATACATAAAAAAAAAAAAAAAAAAAAAAAAAAAAAATACAAACATCCGAATTGATAACCTCCTCCTTTTTCGAAGTCGGTTAAAAAAGAAAATACACTAAAAATAACTGAAATTTCAGAAGTCGGTGTTTGTATTGCATTTCTTCGTTATTTGAAACCGACTTCCGCAATTACAGTTATTTAAAAATGTTTAGTGTATTTTCTTTTTTGGAAGTCGGTTATTTTTTTAACCGACTTCGAAAAAGGAGGAGGTTATCAATTCGGATGTTTGTATTTTTTTTTTTTTTTTTTATGTATGTTCGGGCATAACTCCGTCATGTATTGACGGATTTGCAAAATTCTTTTTTTGTTCGAAAGGGGTTTATTCCGAAATGGTCCCATTTAAATTTAAAAAAGATCTGATTATGGGTTTCGGAGACAGACAACGGAACTCTTCAAAAATTGACAGCAAATCAACCGCGATTGCTGCTATCGTATGTCTATGAATTGTTAACACAGTTTAATGGGGAACCACAACTAAAAAGTGAAAAATAAAAAACTTTTTTACAAAAAAAATAGAACCGACTTCCAAAAAAAGTGCAAAATAACTTTTATTTCGGAAGTCGGTGTCAAAAAACACAGACACAAAACAGGAACACCGACTTCCGAAATAAAAGTTATTTTGCACTTTTTTTGGAAGTCGGTTCTATTTTTTTGTAAAAAAGTTTTTTGTAATTCAACTAGGAATTACTCTGTAGCAGCTCAGAGTTTGGAAGTTGGTGGTGTGACACCCCCTGCATCGGAAAGCACATAAAGTCGTTGGTCCTGCGTCTGATCTTCCGGTCGTGTCAGAATGCCGTCCCATCGGACTATGAGAGTAAAGGAACAGAGAGTACATCTGTGTTTCTGCACACACTTGTTCACTATATTATCTCTTGCGTATAGTATTCGTCAAACTTAAGGGCCTACCTCCACATAAGAGGCGCCCCCATTGAATAAAAAATTGTATCTTTGCAAGGAAAATAAAGATTAAAGAATCCTCGGTTGCGTTTGTTACTAAGAAGATAAGGTTTTTTACTTTGTTAAAACAGAACTATATTCGTATCCAAAGTAGTAAGCAGAAGTGTCAAAAACGGCCGTTTTTGGTACTTTTGCTTACTTCTTTGGATACGAAGCATTTTGAGTCCTGTTTTAACAACGCAAAAATACCTTGTCCTATTTATAACAAACGCAACAGAGGATTGTTTAATCTTTATTTTCTACGCTTTGCTACGATTTTTATTGAATGAGGGCGCCACTTGGCGGATATATACGCCTTAAGGCGCATTAGACGACTTCTAATGATTTTAAATTGAACATCATGTCTAAACCGATAGTTTTAAATCTTTGAAAAATATACATGTTACTTTAGACTATTTTCTTCGTATTTTGATATGTGAATATTAGAAATTATATGTTTAGAACATAGTGTATTTAATTTGCAAAAGTTAAGTCGCACGCAAAAGTCGTCGCTTGATATGGGTAAAAAGGGGGTGACTACAGAGATGACGACTAATAGAGGAGTATGGAAGAAAAAGACATGTTTCGCCGACCCCAAATAAATTGGGATAAGGGCAGGAGAATGATGATGAAGTCGCACGCAAAAACTATTAAGCGTATTTTATGAAACCTTCACATTTTAAAGATAATTTAATTATTTATTTTTTAGTATACGTGAATGAATAATGCGTCTAATTTGCGACAGCGCTCCTTGATGGACGAGTCCTATTACTGGGTGGACGTACGACGCCTTGCGTGAGCTCATTTCCCAACCCCCCAAAAAAAAAAAAGCACAGAACACGCAAGCTAACCACTCAAGGTCATTGGCATATAACTGCGCCTTAATGGCATGTGCAAAGTTAGCTGCGAGTGCAACTGCGCGCGTACAGTCAAGTCGACAATAATTTAGGCCATTTAATTAATTTTATAAATGTGTGGAAGCTGTGTGAATATTTTTAGGGGTGTAAGTACTGTGACGATTGTAGACATAGTCTAATCTCAGCGGGTCTGCACCGGCCTTTAGCTGGCAGTTAAGAATGTTGGAGAGTCGATGGAATTATGATTAGAGATTAAGTGACACATTTGTTTTATCTGAGACAGGAGTTTTGCCCTTGCAAGTGGGCACATGTATAATTTTACTTTTATAACATAGTTATTTAAAGTGCCCTCAGCTCTTTTCTTATCCGCCCGTAGCGAGTTACCTTTTACACACTGCACTCTCACGTTGCCAGCGAGTGACAAATCTACCTTGAACTTACGAGAACGCCTTAGGCTCCCTGCAGGCCGTACTGGTGCCTTGGGGTCCTACAGTACAGTAATACAGTACAATTTGTCAGTTTAGAAGTTGGTGGTATTCCCACACGCCATTAAGTTTGACGAATACTATACTTGGCTAATCTCCGTTGAGATTGGCCACCGTGGTCGAAATTCAGCCGGGAGGACTGTTATAAATTCAGCCGGGAGGACTGTTATAAATTCAGCCGGGAGGACTGTTACAAATTCAGCCGGGAAGACTGTTATAAATTCAGGCGGGAGGACTGTTATAATACAGTGTGAGTCTGTATAATGTGCACATATCAAAATGAGGGAATTTAGGCTCAATTTTATCGACGGAAAAATATAAAAAAAATCTAAATATTTTTGAAGTTATACTTCTTTAGGCGCGTTATGAAAAAATGATGAGAGTGAAATTTTAAGATGCGCGTGCTTCACAGTGACACAAAATTCACAGGTTGAAGTTAGCTAGAACCGATCCACCCTGAAGTTAGCTATGGTCTGTGGTTCATGAAGATTGATTGATTCCTTTTGTAAACTTTGTGACAGTTTGGTTTTTTATCTTGTTGCGCCAAAGAAGTATAACTTCTTACATGCGTACATATGTACATACACACTTTTTTATATTAAAAATCAGACGAAAACTTGCAAGTAATTAGGCGTCCTCATAAAATGAAAATTGTGATAAAAAACTACCCTCAACAAATTGAAAATAAACATGTTTTTTTTTAGCAAAAATCTGTTTTTGTTTGTCATAAAAAAATTAAAATTATTTAGATTTATTTATATATTTTTCCGTCGATAAAATTAAGCATAGATTCCCTCATTTCGATATTTGCACATTATAGAGACTCACACTTTCTTTTCATTGCACCTCATAACTATTCAGGATTGATGAACCTACAAAGATAGGATAGATAGATAGGACCTTTTTGGACTAAGTTTAAATAGTTTATGCGAAAGTTTTAATTGGTCCAAGTGCTATTGCAACTGTATTAAATAGTCGTAAGTGTCTTCAAGTAAAGCATGAACTTCATTTAAACTAAGTCTAAGTAAATCACACTGGTGTAAAGTTTAAATTGATAAAAGTAATTGTAATTTTATTTTAAATGATTTAATATTTATGCTCTAGAAATTTACTTTTTTTATTACATTTCTCAAACCTAGCATTAAAAATAACAAATTTCTAATGCTTGTTAACCAGCGCTTGTTTTCATTAATCTGCCCGCGCCTTTTCCCAACTATCTTGGGGTCGGCTTCCAGTCTAACCGGATGCAGCTGAATACCAGTATTTTACATGGAGCGACTGCCTATCTGACCTCCACAACCCAGGTACTGGGTAATACGATACTCCTTGGTAAGGCCAGTTGTCAGAGTTTCGGAATTCTGACGACTTGTAACAACTGTCAAAGATCCACGATTGACTGCCGGGACCAACGGTTTAACGTGCTTTCCGAGGCATGGAGGAGTCTCGGTATGTATAGATGGTCACCCATCCATGGAACATCCCCGGCAAGCCCAACTAAACCTAATGGATCGACCGTTATTACTTTAGCCACGAGCTCCTGTGCTAGTTTTTGTGCTTTAGTTTTTGTGCTTATTTTCATATGAGTTAAATTTAACTGTGCGTATGTACGCGCAAAAATTGCAATAAGTGGAGATATTATAGGTGCCAATATTTTAGAGTAGTAAAATTATTTTACATTTATTTCATATTTAAATATAAATATATGTATAACAAATAGTAGTCCACCGATATCGGGAGTAGGGTCCAAGCTGCCGGTGCCGGTGGTCAGGGCTCTTGAGAGAGGAATCTCCAAACCATACGCGCCGTGTCCAGGAGTTTTACTTTCTGGATCAATATTTTTGTTTTAACATATCATAAACTAACCTTTTTCTAAAATTTTAAAAATCTATTAGTAAGAGTACATTTAAGGATCATCGGAGGCCTGTGCCCAGCAGTGGGGAAAATAAAAGGCTGATGGATGGGATGGATGGCTATCCAGTTCAAGTTCTCTTTGCATCTCCATCCATAAGGACTTTCATGGTTAGCATTAACACGCACAACAAGACGTCTTAGTGATTACTTCGGGGTCACCACATGTTGTGTGCGTGCCTGCGTGCTAGCAAGAGTATAAAGTACGTCCGAAATAGCAAAATATTCTCAGACCACTTATAACCAGAGGTCGGAATTAGGTAGGTATTTATGTACTTGCATCGAAATGTTGATATTAATACGGATCTTCCCGGGATTTCTAATGGACAATCCCGTGTGGCCAACAATATTACAAATAAATAATAATGAAAACCTCTATTGTTTTCTATTGTTCTCACAAGCTATGTTGTGTGAACTACAAATGTGGAAACATCGTGCGTGTGCGCATTGGAATTTATCAACTTCGAACATCCGATGTCGTTTATGTAGCAACATCGTGCGCGTGCAGTGGTTTAAATTACGTAAAAGTAAATAGCTTTTCTATTTAATAAATCACGGGATTTTTCTGCTCTTTAAAATTAATTTAAGATTTGAGGCATATCCACTTTATTGTTTTGCTCTATGAAATCAGTGTAAGTACATAAATAACTCTACCTAATTCCGACCTCTGCTTATAACCATTTCAACTTAATAGATTTACAAGAGACCCCTTTCAATACGACATAGTTATCCCAAATAATGTCGTACACACTACACAGACTTCGTCGGCTTAACGAAGGTGTAATTATATATAACCAGACGTGTGCACAAGAACTTGCACATGGTGTTCATTGATCTTGAGAAAGCGTATGATAGGGTACCTCGGGATGTGTTGTGGTGGGCCTTGAAAGAGAAAGGTTTGCCTGGGAAGTATGTTGAGTTGATTCGTGCTATGTACAGACAATCTTATTTTGAACAACATTTGAACTCGAATGTCAACTTTAGCCGCCTCTAAAATAAGTTGAATTTAGAATGACACAAATTATAGGTATAGGACAAGTTAAACATTTCACTTGCAATGGTAATTGAACCGTTTAGATTAGAATTGATGCCAAATGTCATGATTTCATGAAATACTTACATTTGGTATCAATTCTAACTGAAAGAGTTGTATTGATGATTTTAAATACTATAATTCTATAAATACATACTTGCTACGGCCCCGAATCAAATTTTCGACCAAGATACAACCTGACACTGACCTGCAAATTGTAAAAAGCCTCAGAAAATATGAATTTCGCGGGTTACCGTGGCGTATCGACCTTAATATTAAATCCATTTTCTTTTATCCTATATCCTACGAAATTGAATTTTTAACCGACTTCAAAAAAGAGGAGATTCTCAATTAGTCTGTATGTTTTTTTTTTGTTTTGTATGTTTGTTACGAGATATCTCCGCCATTTGTGAATCGATTTTGATGTTTCTTTTTCGTTTGGTAGGCCATACTTCAGAAATGGTCCCATATAAATTTTATCGAAATTGATTCAGCACTTTATGAAAAAATCAACATAAACAAAAAATATGTATACACAGATAACGTTTTGGTTGTCTCCAAATGTTCAAATTCCATGTTATTGGTGTTATCGATATTCGAGCATAACTTTAATATTTAGTTTTACTTCTGGTGTATAACAAAAAAAAAAAAAAAACTAAAAAGTGAAAAAAAAAACTTTTTTCAAAAAATACAACCGACTTCTAAAAATTATAAAATAACTTTAATTTCGGAAGTTGGTGTCAAATAACGAAGAAATAAAAAAAATGTATACACCGACTTCCGAAATTAAAGTTATTTTACAATTTTTAGAAGCCGGTTGTATTTTTTGAAAAAAGTTTTTTTTTACATTTTGATTCAGTACCTAATGATAATGCATTTTTATGGTAAGCATGACCTGTATCAACTTTCTAGATAGAGGAACTCTTGAACGGTTAACAGCACAGACACGAATTTTTGTGAATGTACGAGTATTTAATAGCACGTTTAAAAAACGGATTTTTTACAATTAACTATATTTTGATTGGTTTAAAACAGAAATATTTCTGTTTCTAAGCCGTGCTGCTCTGTTTTAGTGTCAACTTTGAATGCATATAAATGATAAATGATGTTTATTCAGTAAATAGGTTACAAGGAACACTTTTACACGTCAATGTTTTTTGTCAGTTTAAGCTAGATGAGGCCGGTGTTTCCTAGCTGACTACCCTGAGAAGAAACACCGAAACAAACTCAGAGGTCAAAGTCTCTTTTAAAGTGTTTAAATCCATACAATGTGTACTGGTCAAATCATATGAGAACCGTGTACGTTTATGTCTGGGATGAGCTTTTTGAAGAAAGCAACACACAAATTCGAGTGGATCTGTCCAGAAAGTGCAAGCATTTGTCAGTCATCGCGAAGCTCAACTCAGAACTTTGAGGAGCTCAACGAACCGACGAACAATACCAAAGTAAGGACATTTGAGTAGGCCGCAAAAATACTCAAACTGCCAGACAATCATAAAATCTACATGAATATAACGACATACATAGTTCTCGCATTCACATTATTCTATATGAGGACCATGCAGCTTAGTGTCTGTAGTGGTCTTTTGAAGAAATACGTCTTGGGACCATTCGATATTTTCTTTCATTTTAAAACGGGGTTTTATCTTTTGCCAAGTAGCATGGCTGAGGTGGTAAGGGTCGGGGGTAGCCGATAGATGCGAGATGCACAGGATTGGTCTTTGTGGTTATACACTTGGAAGGCCTACGTCCAGCAGTGGAATTATTTCAGCTGAAATGATGATGATGATGGCTAAGGTACAGGTTGAAGGCATGCGGGCATAGTTACAGGTGCTTGAGAAATTTGTATGTAATTATCAATACAAAATAAAAGAAAAAAGTTTTATCCCAACAATTATAATGTTTGTATTTATAGTTACTTTACAAACTTATAAAATACTCACCTAACTATAATTAAAACCCAAAATCCTGACTAATTAAACTTAAAAAATGTCGTCAAAAATGCCTAGACTACATCTACAGTGTCACCTGGACGTTTGTAAATAACAGAGTATTAGTTAGTATTGTAGTGATACTAATTACCTCTGTAACGAATAAACTTTATAAATATGTAGTCCGAAGAACAGAAAATATATTTGGCTTTTTTTTTTTTAAGCTTAAGATTTTCAGCGTCAGGATTTATTAAAAGCGTATTAGAGTTGACAAGTTTATAGAGATTAACTAACAATAAACGGCCTTTTTAGGGTTCCGTACCCAAAGAATCCAAACGGAGCTATTATTGCTGTCACTTACTTGTCCGTCTGGTCGGTCTGTCCGTCGTCTGTCACAAAATTTGGACCGAAAAATTATAAACTTCCCATTGACATATAAACTTGAAAGGGGAATGCCAAGAAAATGCCTGAAATGGACAGAAACTAATAATAGTCCTTAAATCTATTAAGAATTGTATGTATAATGAAATAATTCTTAAGTTTGTCCAACTAGGGTAAAAATATAATAATCACTAAAATATTTAACTTGATATCGCCTTATATTTTTATCGGAGGTCGTGTTTATTTGGCATGAGAAATTGACACTCAGCCAAAGAGGAATCGTCAAATAATCTTTATCTAACTATTTTATTAAATGAGTAAACAGTTATCATTCGTTTAGGTACTATAATTCGACCTTTAAGTACCGTAAATCTAATTAAAATAATTAATGCATGTGAATATTAATTCAACTTCTTTAGGCGCGTTGGGCATTTTTGAGATACGAAAAAACTATTTAAATCGCGCGACACCGACACCGCACA
This sequence comes from Polia nebulosa, assembly GCA_951329385.1. Lineage (NCBI taxonomy): Eukaryota > Metazoa > Arthropoda > Insecta > Lepidoptera > Noctuidae > Polia > Polia nebulosa. Next base: position 3,331,540 of record OX589611.1, on the reverse strand, counting down.
GTTCTCACTTCTGTCGGCAGTCCTATTTTTAAAAAAAATAGAAAACGTTTTGTAGGCTGTATGAATCACATGTCCTGTGCTTTACTGACAGTTTAACATTACTGCATTTCTTTTTTTATACTGTTTACTTGTCATACTTTTGCGTTATAAGGCGGATATCAAGTTAAATATTTTAGTGATCGTTATATTTTTACCCTAGTTATACAAACTTAAGAATTGTTTCATATGTTATTATAAATAGAATTATGGACTATTAGTAATTTCTGTCTATTTCAGGCATTTGTTTTATGGCTGATTGGCATTTCCCTTTGGGGTTAATGTTTATTGTTTCGTATATTTTACTAACAAATACCAATATATTGATAAATCAGATCGTTTTCTTAGATAATTCCCTCATTTGGTACGGTACCCTAAATGTGCGAGGTCTGACACGCACATGGCCAGTTTTTTTTTTTATTAAAAAATATTGCCATGTGATCAGTTTAAATCCTCACTTAACCTCCAAGCAAAAACAAACCATAACTCTACCAATTAAGGTTGGTATTAGTTCATGTGGTGGTCTGGACCCTGATTAGTATGTACAAAATTTAAAAAAAAATCTGCCCGGTAGAAAGATAACTGTGGGTCGTATATTATCGACTGATCATTTGTAGGAGGTTTTGTTCTATAGACAGCTGAATGTGATGGATGAGGCATTGTTATCTTGAATTCAGAATTTGCTGATCAGTATTTAAGATGAATGCTCCAGGTTAACACGTGAAATTCAAATTTTCTTACGTTTTTTGAAATTTGCAGGTCAGTGTCAGGTTGTATCTTGGTCAAAATTTGATTCGCGGCCATAGCAAGTATTTATAGAATTATAATCAATAAAATCATCAATACATATCTCTCAGTTAGAATTGACACCAAATGTCATGATTTCATGAAATGCTTACCTGACACAGACCTGCAAATTGCAAAACACGTAATAAAATTTGAATTTCGCGGGCTACCCCCACGCTACCTTTAACTAAGCATTTGGTAAGAGAAGGTAGGAGCAGTGGTGGCCCAGTGGTAACGGCCGCGACTTACGAGTTGGAGGTCGTGAGTTCAAACCCAGGCAGGCGCTTTATATAGTGTAAATTATTTCATCACCACTGCTCTCAAAAACTGTGAAGGAAAACACCGTGAGGCAACCGGCATGTCCTAGAAACAAAAATTCGAAGACATGTGACATTAACCAATCCGCATTGGGCCCGCGTGGTGGATTACGGCCCATAGCCTCTCTCAGAGAGGAGGTCTGTGCCCCAGCAGGGGGGACATTAAAAGGCTGATGATGATGATTTGGTAAGAGAGTTTTATTAATTAGGCTAAAAGTTACTCCTATGCTCCTTTGGGTTTAATCTGTCCATTCTGGTGTTTGATTTCATTTTTCTCTGGTTCTTTTATTGTCTGGGTACTCTTTGATCTGAAATTAAATAAAAATCTAAGTATAAGTACAGGAATTGCAGAAGACGGAGGAAAAGGATTACATACAACAGTGGTGAGAATGTTGACATGGTTTAGTGGAGTGACTTGAACGGGTAAAGAAATGAAACATACGTGTATATCATCATCGCTTAAAGAGTGACAAAAGCGGAGAGGGAGAGGAAAGGCTAATCATCGAAGGAGGGATTATGTGAGGGATGATATGAAGGAAAAGGGAGTAAATGATAGCGTGTCGGCTGACTGAGGAGAACCGAAAGTTCCCGAGGTGGTCCCATATAAATTTTATCGAAATTGCTTTGGCGCTTTTTAAAAAACTGAACAAAAAGGAAATATACATAGATGACGTTTTCGTTTTCTCCAATTACGAATATGTTTAAATTCCACGTTCCACGTATAATAACTAAAAAATTAAAAATATTTTTTTTTTTTACAAAAAAAACAACCGACTTCCAAAAAAGAAAATGCACTAAAAAAATAATTTTAATTTCGGAAGTCGGTGTTTGTATTTTATTTCTTCGTTTTTTGACACCGACTTCCGAAATTAAAGTTATTTTTTAATTTTTAGTGTATTTTCAGAGCCCTATTGTTCTCACTCACTTGTCCGTTTGTCTGTCCGTCCGTCGTCTGTCACAAAATTTGGCTACGATTAATTTTTTCACTTCCCTATGAACTTGAAATTTGGTGATAATGTTTATTACAACGTATACTTTACTAACAAATCAAAGTAATCAAGGAACCCTTAATGTGTGAAATCCGATACGCACTTGGCCAGTTAATAAAAAATCTATATACTTTTTGTAAAAACACGTATTACTTACTTGCTAAACAGGAAATGGTTACTTATGTTAATTAACGGAGCTTCAACCAGCAGCCTCAGGGCAAAGCTTAGACCAATCGATGTGGACAGGGTCCCCATAGTGTCCAAAATCTGGAAGAAAACAAACAGAAATGTTGTCAAAATCAAATCAAAAGTAATTTATTCAAATTAGGTTTTTGTGCCCCTGCCTGAACAATGTTACTAAAATATACCGATAAAAAGGCAGGGGGTGACTTGCATACTCAATAAACAGGCCTCCAAAATTAGACGTTAGCACATAGTGTTTTTTTTTTATATATAGATTGGGAAATCATGAAATAACTTCTCCCGCTCTGGGCGGAGCGGGAGGGCGTGTCAGACTCTTACTTAGTAAAACCCACCCCTGTTCCTTCCCTGCCTGAGTGCCCAGGGGCGCGGTAACTCATTTTCAGAATTTATCCGCTACCCCTAGGCATGCAGGCACCGGCCACGATGGGCCCCGTCAGTGGTGGCTGACTACATCTCTTTGAGGCACGCGTGGAACACTACGCGCCGTCAACTCACGGGCCTGGTGCAGATCGGACCGTGAGCTACCCACTGCTTGCCGTCCGCAGGCCCGGGTCTACGGTGGCCGGAGATCCTACGCCCAGGCATCTCCTGCGGCGGCTGCTGCTGAGGGTGTGAGGGCGACTCTGTTGTTGAGCCTCCCTCACCCGTTCCGCCTCCTCCTTCGCGAGCATTACTGCTTTGCAGAAGGAGCAGACTGCTTCCCATTCCCTCTCGCTCCGTACCATGGCCTGGACCAGGGCCGAGCGCAAGAGGTCGCTGCCGCCTATCGCATCCACGAGGAAAGGGCGGGGCTCCGCCCAATCGGGGCAGATCTCCACCATATGCTCCACCGTGTCCTCTGGGCGTTTCCCTCCGCCAGGAACCTCCCGAACCAGCCACAACTCAAAGACGCACTACCACCGCAATGGTGGCGTGCCCAGCGCTGAGTTGAGACAGTCGCTCTCATATGAGAACCAAAAAAGACTCCACTAAAACACACTCGCCAATCACCACTGCGTAGTGTTTCGGCTGGAATGAACAAGGGGTGCAACAACCTCCCCAGCAACACATCTATCTGTTAATTAAAAAAAACTTGAATTTCTACAGTAGTACATAATTCCAAGTAACATTACATAAATATAATTATGTAAAATAACACAGAAAAAGTAGAAATCATAATCATAGGGAATATCATTATTCCAATTACCAATATATAGGGTGACTGGTTGTGATCGATACTGAAACACGTGATTGTACTCATGATTACAAACAACTTTCCCAAAGAAGCTTTTTTTTTTATACGTATTCACATTTTTCACAATAACAACAGTTTGAAATTCGCGCGCGCGTAAGGGCAGTGCCGCGAACAGCTGTTAGCACTGAGGCAAAGGGAGCGGTGCGGGCGGCAGGGGAGCGTGAGACGCTACTACTAGTACATTTGCCCTTTCCCGAGGTCAGACTATCAGCTGATAGATCGTGCCTACTTTTAATGTTACGGCGCGCGCGTTCCTAGATATTTTGTAGTTATGCGGACATACGTTGCATCTTAAAAGTATTAGTCAAACACGCTGTCTTTGAAAATATTTTTTTTTTAGCAACAACCGAAGGTACTTGCACTACACTGCTTAGGTACACCGAAAACGGCACGTGGTGCCCGGCCAAGCGGGCTTGTGAGCCGTGCTCTGTACGATACGAAACCGCGTCTAACAGCTGATTGCAGCGGTCACTGCCCACGCTCGCGCGCGTATTTCATACTGTTGATATTGTGATAAAAGTGAATAAGTATTTAAAAAAAGCTTTTTTGGGAAAGTTGTTCATAATCATGAGTACAATCACGTGTTTAAGTATCGGTCACTAATTACAGTCTATATAAGTAATATAGCATGTTTTAGCTACCATTCCAATTCGACCCTGTACTTTTTACCCGAAGAACCTGAGTTAGTATACTAAAACCTGCCTGTAACTGTAAACAGTGCAGGACAATGAGCTCTCGTTTGAGAAGGCTCGAGACTTAATCACCACAAATGCTGAATTCCAAAGATGTAGTCCAGGTATCACAATTTTTTGCTTTACTGATATCAGTAATCTCTTAGATAAATGTAGAAACTGGCGAGGTCTTAATCAATGAGACACAAAAGCTTTCTGCCTCTTTCTCTTACTATGACCTTATATTTCTTTCATATAAAATTCGTCCTCCCAAGCGTAAATCTAAATTTCTCTTCCTTCGCAGTTTTAAGAACATATTATAGATCTGGATCGTTTGATGGGAGGATGCGAACACTATTGACTGGTCTCCTGTTTATTAAAGCAATGACGTGGACACCAAGGTAGCTGAATTCAACTCGATAATGCTGAAACTCTTTGATGTGCATGCTCCAGTCAAAAAGGTCAGGGTGAAACATCTTCCGGCTCCCTGGTTGTGTGACAGCATTTAAAGCGCAATGTCGAAAAGAGATAAGGCTAAAAGGCGATACAAACGGGACCCTAATGATGAGAACTGGACTTTGTACAAGCTTTATAAAAGCCGCCACATCCATAATTCTGTTCAGAACTTCAACACAGCACAAGTATGGCAATTTCTCAAATCACTTGGTTTCGGCAAAGCTGTGGATGCCGGCACGCTGGATATTGACCTTAACACAATTAACTTACATTTTTCCAAACCGCCTGTTGTTCTGCACAACAACGTCAAAGCTGCCACTCTTAACAATCTCTCTAAATTTCCACGGCTACTTTGTACTTCATTCTCTTTTCAACTAGTTACAGAGGGGGATATTAAGCGAGCCATCACATCCATATCCACGAAAGCGGTGGGCGATGATGGTCTTCAACTCCAGATGCTTCTTCCTATCCTGAATGAACTCGTTCCTATCATTCTCCACACTATTAATTACTCCCTTTTTACTGGCTGCTTTCCCTCTGCGTGGAAAACAGCACATGTTCTGCCTCTACCCAAAGTCCCTAATCCCTCGTCAGTCTTTCGCTTCGAGGAGGCGTCCTCTGACTGGTGCAACCTCACTGCGGGTGTTCCTCAGGGTGGTGTCCTTTCTCCTCTTCTTTTCTCTTTATTCATTAACGCTATCACTAAGGTCTTATCTTCACACTACCATCTCTATGCAGACGACTTCGACAGCTTTATCGACACTTTTAACCTGAAGAGCTTACTGGAGCTATCGATGCCATCAATAATGATCTTAATAATATCAGTCAGTGGGCTAAAAGTTTTGGACTTTTAGTAAATCCAGCAAAATCACAAGCTCTCATTATTGGTGGCAGATACTTCGTAAATTTGTTGAGTAGCCAGTCTCTTCCTCCAGTTTTGTACGATGCCATCGCTATAGCCAATTCCAAAAAGGTCAAAAGCTTAGGTGTTTTCCTGGACTGCAACCTATCTTGGAATGTTCACATTGCAGAAGTAAGCAGGAGAGTGTTTTGTTCGTTTCGGTCTCTGAAACGTCTCCAGAAGTTCCTGCCTTTTTCGACCAAAACTACTCTCGCTCAGTCTCTTCTTCTACCTCTTCTAGACTATGCTGATGTCTGCTTCCTTGATGCGACTGAGGAACTCCTTGATAAGCTCGAACGCCTGCAGAATTTTTGCATACGCTTCATCTTTGGCCTTCGGAAGTACGATCATGGGTCGGCATTTCGGAAGCGGTTGAGGTGGCTGCCTATTCGATAACGTCGGGATACCCACATTCTTTCCTTACTCTTTTCAGTTCCCAACTCCTCCTTGTATATCCGGGAACGCTTTGAGTATCTTGTTCCAAGAGGAAAACCTTACCGCTCATCGTCCTCTCTTTTCCTTCGGTTTCCTTCCCACTCTTCTAGTCGTTACGGTGGATCCTTAACTGTTCGTGATGTATGCGTTTGGAACTCTCTTCTACACACTCTAAGGGATAGCCCTTCGTTGGAGGTGTTCAGGTGAGGAATAAGGGAACATTTCCTGTCAACATGACCCATAATAATAGGTTTTTATAGAATTTCTTTGTTAATATTATAGGTAAGATCTTATATATTATGTTTGTGTATCACATATTTGTTAAGTTTATTTAATACATAATTATAAGGTCCGATGGGACTGGTATGTACATCTGTATAAAAGTCCCTAATAATAAATAAAGAGGAAAAAAAAAAAGTTTATTTAAGCAACAATATTAGATTTCGAGTTTTGTTGTGCACTTATGATAATGATAAATGATGTTTATTCAGTAAATAGGTTACAAGGAACACTTTTACACGTCAATGTTTTTTGTCAGTTTAAGCTAGATGAGGCCGGTGTTTCCTAGCTGACTACCCTGAGAAGAAACACCGAAACAAACTCAGAGGTCAAAGTCTCTTTTAGTGTTCAAATCCATACAATGTGGACTGGTTAGATCATATGAGAACCATGTACGTTTATGTCTGGGATGAGCTTTATGAAGAAAGCAACACACGAATTCGAGTGGACCTGTCCAGACAGTGCAAGCATTTGTCAGTCATCGCGAAGCTCAACTCAGAACTCTGAGGTGCTCAACGAACCGACGAACAATACCAAAGTAAGGACATTTGAGTAGGCCGCAAAAAATACTCAAACTGCCAGACAATCATAAAATCTACATGAATATAACGACATACATAGTTCTCGCATTCACATTATTCTATATGAGGACCATGCAGCTTAGTGTCTGTAGTGGTCTTTTGAAGAAAGAACCAAACATATTTGAGTGGACCTGTCCAGTCAGTGCAAGCATTTGTCAATAGTCGAATAGCTCAACTTAAAAACCACTAAGGAGCTCAATGACATGACGAACAATACCAAAGAAAAGACATTTGGGTAGGCCGCAAAAGTACTCAAACTGTCAGACAACGTTGAAAATTACTATAAAAAGGAGGAGAAAATAATAATAATAGTCCTCACATTTACAATAATTAAGTAATCAAAAAAATAAATAAAAATATAACACTTTACAAAGTAAATATTTGTGTCAAACAAAATAGTAATCATAATATGTCAATCAAAAAATAAAAATAAATATAATACTTAACAAAGTATTCAAGTCAAAAAAAAAAAAATAATAATAATAATAAAATGTCAATAAAAAAATAAAATAAAAAATATAATACAATACTATACAAGTATTCATGTCAAAAACGAATAATAAAAAAAAAATATATATATAAAAAATTTTTCATCAGTAAGTAGTACATATGAAAACAATGGCTCATGTACGAGTATATCATTGAAGCAGCTCAATCCCACGCCTTTTTGTCCTCAAGAAAGTCATTAATTGTGTAAAAAGCTTTCTGGCATAGCTTACGTTTAATAAATGATTTAAATTTATTTATGCTTAGTTCTTGAATTTGGCTAGGAAGTTTATTATAGAAACGTATACATTGACAACTAAACGAACCACCTATTTTTTTCTTGAGCCTGGTTTTTGGTACAATAAATTTGTGTTTGTTCCTAGTATTTATGCTATGGATATCACTGTATCTTTTAAACAGATTAATATTTTTATGTGCATACATGAGATTCTCATAAATATATTGAGAGGGAACAGTCATAATATTAATCTCTTTAAATTTGTCTCTGAGGGAGTGTCTGGGACTTAATTTATAAATTGCACGAATAGCCCTTTTCTGTAAAACAAAAATTGTCTGAATATCGGCGGCATTTCCCCACAACAGAATGCCGTACGACATCACACGTTGAAAATAACTAAAGTATACTAAACGAGCTTTAGAATTCTAAGCAATTATGTATTTTTCACCTTGTGGTTTGCTGTAAGAAAACCCAAACGCTGGGTTAAGCTCGCCTTTGTAATTAACTGTCCCATTGTGTTTACGCACAAGATTGGAATTTCTTTAAGAAAAACTCATAGAAAACTTGAAATCTGTATAATTGAATTAATTTAGATTATTCTTTTGCGGAGCCGAAATGATGAGTACAAAATTTTCTAGCCAACCTCCACTACCTCCAAAATAGTGAATATCAACAAAATAATTGCTGTAGACGTAAATCACAGATGTGAGGATTTGCTCTCAAAATTAAGCAGGCGCGAACATAAAGCTCCCCCCGTTGAAGGACGTAGATCTTCAACCTTGAAACCTTTTTTTTTTCTGTATATGTTTTATGTGTACAATAAAGAATAATAACAAACAAAATGGTTTAAGTATAAAGCAGACTAATACTTACAATAGAAAACCAGTCGAACTTCCAGGGCGATCGGAGGGAGAACTTGTTCCGTTGTATGAGCAGAGGATGGATCATGTAGATGCCATACGAGAGTCGGCTCAGAGGAGTGAAGTAGGAGAAGCTGAGGATGTCGGTGACTATAGCTGTAAACAAAATGAGAAGGTTATTATTATCTTCGTCTTTTACTCGTCTCAATTTTGACTCAAATTTTGTCTGACTAGTATGTAGCCACCTGGTTTCAGCAGTTTTGTCATTGGCTTCGTTTAAATCATTCAAGGTGCAATAAAGTCAGGAATAAATTACCATCATAATTATTTTTTCTATTGATAACCTTACTTTTGACCACTATTTCACCTGATGGGAAGCGATGTCGTGGTCGACGTTAGAATACGCTTAATTGCCTAGAAGTAAACTATTCGCTCTTAACTTTAAGACCTTCAGGTTATAGCTATCAGGAAACTCAGACTCCGGCAGCAAATTCACTCATTAGTTGTACGCAAAATATTCTCATAACGTTTTGTGCGTGTGGGTGGGATATCCACCATGTTTTCCATCTGGGACTTCTCAGAAGCAATGTGCTCGCCCTATTAAATGGGACGATAGTGATACATCTGTGCCTAAACTTTCAGAGAATGTCGGCCTGGTGTTGTGACATGTAAATAAACTTAATATACTTACGCACAGTCCCGTATTCACACAACCCGATGATAACGCAGATGGCCACAGCCCAAACGATCCTATTGGTGGACACGATCACGGCGGCTTCCAGAGGGTTGTACTCCCGATACATGTAGTACGTGCCTAGTGATATGACGTATTTCATTACGCTTAGGGATATAGCTGTACCAATAATGGACCAGTTCTGGAATGAAAAACAATGAGTCTGAATTATTTGGTTTCTGAGCATCTTTGGAAGTTTGTATTAAAGCAGGGCCTTTTTTTGTGGGGTGGGAAATCATTCAATGACATCCCCCCTTCTGGGTGGAGTGGGAGGGTGTGTCAGACTCTTACTGACTAAAACCCACCCCTTTTCCTTCCCTGCCTGAGTGCACAGGGGTGCGGTAACTCTGTTAAGAATTTATCCGCTACCCCTAGGCATGCAGGCACCGGCCACGATGGGCCCCGTCAGTGGTGGCTGACAATCATCTCTTTGCGGCGCGCGTGGAACACTACGCGCCGTTGACTTACGGGCCTAGTGCTGATCGGACGGCGAGCTACCCACTGCTCGCCGTCCGGAGGCCCGGGTCTACGGTGGCCGGAGATCGTCTCTCGACGTCCTACGCCCAGTGCTTCTCCTGCGGCGGTAGCGGCCGCGGGTGTGAGGGCCACTCCGTTGAGCTTCCCACACCCTTCCCGCAAAGCAAGATTCTTAGTTACCAATAATGAATGGTAAAAATAGCTTATAGGGGTAAACGGGAAAGTTTTCGCATAGATAAATTGGTTAAAAATATTTGCATAAAACTCAAAAAGCACCTTTCTAGAAACTTGTTTTTTTGGGTTTTTTTTACACATCGGCGCGGCGTAACTAAATTCATTTTAATGTTTGGAGGGTTTTTATTGAAATGCTAATTAGTTTACACCCATATTTTAAGTCAGTTCCTCAATTAAACTGGCAGTTATAAGAGGAAATTTCCTTCAAAAGGACTTTGAATATCGGTGAATGTTGGTGCACTTTCTTATTTAGGTCATGTCACGGCCATATGATATTATAATGTAGTCATGATATGCCGCACGTAATAAGTATCGTAACTATTGTAGGCACCTTCAATAGAATAATTAGAATTCATCTAAATCGTACCTTAGAAACAGTGTTTCTATATTCAGAGGGCTTATACATCGTCATGAGATACCCCATCGCGACGCCGACGAGGTAGGCTCCCGCGCGGCTGTAGCTCGGAGTGTACGTGTAGCTAATCTCCCAGTAGTCGCGAATCTCGCGAATGACCTTGCTGAAAGGGGAAAATTTTGGGTTATGGCAGTATTAATAAAATATTTGGCCGTCAAATGAAAGCAGTTGTGAAAGACACATAAGGAAGTGGAGAACGACGCCGGTGGCGGAATTTAAAGAATAGTTTTAGAGAGTCATTATGAATTATAATCAAAACTGTGGGCAAATATATCACAAGACTGGATCCCTGACACAGCAAGACGCGGTCGCGGCAGATCGAGCAGAAGAAGGTGGACGCCTTGGATATTTTCCTGACAAATTGTCGTGAAGAACAAGAAGAAGACGGTCCAGGAGCGGAACATTTCAGGTTGAGGCAGTTGTCCCACCGCTGCACCGGTGAGTAAGCGACTAACTGTCGGCTATTTTGATGCTCAAGAAACGTACTATACTCGTAGATATACATTCCGTGTAAACAAAAGAGTTGCATTTATTAATAGTTGATCGTTGACTGTTCATAACGCCGGCGAGGACTCGCTCCACAAGTTTGTTGCTGAGAGACTAGAGCTATCAAAGCTTACTCGCTCAGCGTCACTCTCTCAGCGATACTCGCTCGGCGGTTAGAACTGACGTCGAGAGACCAACCCAAAGGGAATGGTGCGAGTAATCGCCCGTCGCACTCGAACACTCGCTTAAAGCCCAGCAAAAAACTATCGCTACTCGCTGCTCGCCGACTCGTTTTTGTTTAAAAACTCCACTCGCTACTCGCTCATCGCCGGCGGTGGGACAAATGCCTTACTAATAATTATGATATCAAGAAGATATTTGTTTCTTGGAAAGTCGGAGATGGACTAGGAAATGATTGGAGTATAAATGATTCCATAATTAATCTAAGTTATCTAAGTTGCATATTGCAATTAGAATGATGAAGAGGAAATCCTCGATAGGATGAACAAGACGAAAAATTCAGGTATTTTGTATTTTTCTGTAACAAACATCTCCATGATTACAATCTTCAAATAAACTTACTCTAAATCCAAAAAATGCACAGCCGGCAGTTGATACCAATACGTCAGAACTCCTGGTATGATCAGGGACAAGACTGCAGCTATTCCGAAGGCTGCAAACCCAACTCCTCTGTCTTTCTGATACAAGTAAAAGAGGACGGTTCCCAGGATCGCAAGCTGGTAGTCACAGGGGACGTACCAGGTCACTAGGTGGCACTAAAAAGTAGAGCATAAAATCTATAATCATCGCGACTGAATTTCGTTTACGGTGTACAACCTCAACTGAGATTAGCCAAGTACGAGTACGTCTGAGATATTACAGTACACAAGTGTGTGCATTAACAAAGGTTTACTCTCTGTTTATAACTAAGTAAAACTGTCTTTTTTGTTCCTTTTCCCTCGGTTTACTTTCATAGTCCGATGGAACGGCAATCCAACACGACTGGGGAGAGATCAGGCGCAGGATTACCGGCTTTACGTGTTTTCCGAAGTATGTGCTTCCGAGCTACACTAGGCCATTGCTCAGATTCGTCACTCGAATATGTACCTAAAATGTTTTTTTTATGCTGCTCCCAGAACATTGCATAGGTCTCCATCTCTAATTTCCACTTATTTAAAGCGGGCCGGATCATTCAATGTTAGTCACAGAAATCTCACCACATTCTACTTGGTCTTTCTTGGTGTCGCCTATCTTTTACATTACCCTATAACCCCGTATCATCATCATCATTTCAGCCGAAAGACGTCCACTTGTGGACATAGGCCTTCCCAAGTGTCGCCACAACGACCGGTCCTATCCGTCTTGCATCCATCGGATTCATACGACACAGACCAGGTCATCGGTCCACCTTGTGGATCGCCTTCCAAAGCTGTGTCTTCCGGTCAGCACTCCAGAACTTTTCGGCATCACATCTGTTTTGTGTTTGTGTTCGGGAGATGTGGGTAACCTCGGTTCTCCTGCAGACATCCTCATTTCTGATTCACAGGAAACTCCGAGCATAGCCCTCTCCATTGCCTTTTGGGATACCTTGTATAAACTAAGTACAAGTAGACTGTTGGTTTGTTCTACTCACAATATACTTCGGATCGGTGTTAAGCATCAACAAACTGAGTCTCCAAGTCTTGAGGCACACTTCAGATTCTAACTTATTGCCGAAGATCCAGAGCGGACCACTGCCAGTGTACTTTGACACCGATGCCAAGTAGAAAATTATTATAGCGAAGGGTCCTACTAATCTGGAACGTAATACTTAAGATAAACTCGTTGTTGTATAAGACTGAGAGTAGAATTTGGGTACTATACACTCAGCGGCAATACATGTGGCCCAAGCCCTTTTTTTTTTTGGGGGTGGGAAATCATCTCATGACTTCTTCCGCTCTAGGGTAGAGCGGAAGGGCGTGTCAGACTCTTACTGACTAAAACCCACCCCTGTTCCTCCCTGCCCTACGCGCCCGGGGGCGAGGTAACTCTTTCGAATTTATCCTCCACCCCCGGGCAGGGCCCAAGCCCTAAACATGAACGCTATTCTATTCCTTTTTAAGTTTCCGAACGCTCGAATGAACAAACGGCCTTTATAGGATCACTCTTGTGTTTGTTTCTCTGTCCGTCTGTCACAGCCAATTTGCTCCGAATCTATTGGACCGATTCTTTTGAATTTTGGTACATACATGAATTTCTGTGACCCAAACATGGACGTGTAAAGAAATAAATTTACAATATGTAGTTTTTTTTTTGGGAAAATTCAAGAAAATTAAAAAAAAGGTTTTTAAACTGTATTATGCGATATATCAAATGAAAGAGCCACAACGACAAAGTTAGTTTTCAAGCAGTCTGATTCAGTTGGTGGTATTTATTTTATTGCCAATAACTGCATCAGACAGCTGCAAAACTAACTTGTTTGGAATTTTTTAGTTGTTTTTAGGGTTCGGAACATCCGCATATAACAACGGAACCCTTATTGGATCACTCATTCGTCTATCTGTCTGTCCGTCCGTCTGTCACAGCCAATTTACTCCGAATCTACTCGATCGATTGAGTTCAAATTTGGTACAGACATGAATATCTGTGACCCAAACACGAACGTGTAACGTAAATAAATGAATTTGAAATATGAGGGTCACTTTGCGGGTGCAAATCATCATCAGCCTTCTAATGTCCCCACAGTTGGGACACAGGCCTCCGCTCTGTAAGATGGTGTGGGCCGTAATCCACCACGCGGTCTCAATGCGGATGGTGGATGTCACATATCTTCGAATTTTTAGTTCTAAGATGTGCCGGTTTCCTCACGATGTTTTCCCTCACCGTTTTGAGAGCAGTGGTGATGAAATAATTTACACAAAGTAAAGCGCCTGCCTGGGTTTAAACTCACGACCTACAACTTATAAGTCGCGGCCAATACCACTGGGCCACCACTGCTCAACTGGGCCACCACTGCTCGGGTGAAAAAAATGAAAGGGCTTATTGTGAGGATATAGGTCAAATATTTTTTTTCATGGTTCCAAAATATATGGTTTTTAAGTTATTTAAGAAAATAGATGAAAAATTACCATTCCCTCCCCTTATCTCCAAAACCACTAAGCCCTAAATTTTGAAAAAAATACAGAATGTAGTTGTTTACTAACAGATTAGTAGAAAACCCACAAGAAGTACCTATATGTGGTTTAAACCTAAAAATCTCATTTTGATTCACAGGAAACTCCGAGCATAAACTAAAGTATAAACTAAGTACAAGCAGACTGTTGGATTGTTCTACTCACAATATACTTCGGATCAGTGTTAAGCATCAAGAAACTGAGTCTCCAAGTCTTGAGGCACACTTCAGATTCTAAATCATTGCCGAAGATCCAGAGCGGAACACTGCCAGTGTACTTTGACACCGATTCCAAGTAGAAAATTATTTTTACTTTAATTACCATTCCCTCCCCTTATCTCCGAAACCACTAAGCCCGAAATTTTGAAAAAAAATACAGAATATAGTTCTTTACTAATAGATTACAGGAAAACCTACAAGAAGTACCTATATGTAGTTTAAACCTGAAAAAATATGATTTGTTCGGAACCCTTTGTGCGTGAGTCCGACTCGCTCTTGGCCGGTTTTTTGCAGTCGGGTCTTTTCTAAAGTGAAGAAAGAAACAGCGCATGTCCAATTTGATAAGATTTTTTTGCCTTGTCCTGTGACGGGATAATATTATATAACAGCTTAACTTAGCCAAATAGCTTACCTCACATATCGTTTCCATAGCACACTGAACAGATGCTGCTGTCTATTAGCGTTGCCCAGGAGACCCTTGATGTGGAGCAGACCAGACATCGCGAAAAACGTGTCTACGACCACATCGACGTGGAGGAACATTCCTCCGAATGCTTCAATGTTCTGAAAACATGTGGTTTGTTTTAAGACTACAATAGTAGAAGCAGTTGTGTGAATGTTGCCAATTGTCTCCTTAATTATGGCCAAACGGAGCCCTATTGCTGTCAGTCTGTCAGTCTGTCAGTCTGTCAGTCTGTCAGTCTGTCAGTCTGTCAGTCTGTCAGTCTGTCAGTCTGTCAGTCTGTCAGTCTGTCAGTCTGTCAGTCTGTCAGTCTGTCAGTCTGTCAGTCTGTCAGTCTGTCAGTCTGTCAGTCTGTCAGTCTGTCAGTCTGTCAGTCTGTCAGTCTGTCAGTCTGTCCGTGTGTCTGTCTGTCCGTGTGTCTGTCTGTCCGTTGTGTCTTTTTACTGTTTTTGTGTTTTGAAAAATTCGTCATCTACCCTCGAGGCAGGGCAAGGACAAAGGAGAGTCAACTTTGTATAAAAATAAAATAAAATAAAAATAAATAATAATAAAATATCTATATTTCCCAAAAATACAGATAATTGTACTTCAAGTTTACAATGTTTGGATTTATTGTAGCGAACATTTACATTAAACATTTGGGTGCTGCAGAAATCTGAACACAATGGATTAAACTCTGTCTCTTAAACTAGGGTGTCCTGTATCTTAAGAGACAGCGTTTCGGAATGAAGTTACAATTGATATGTGTATGAGTGGACTGTGTCGATTTACCTAAGAAGGGAAAAAAAGATTAGTTTAAATTATGTATGAGTATGTGAGAGTGCGAGGGGTGAGAGTGAATGAATGTGATTGTAGGTGTGTAGGAGTTTGTGTGTGAGTGTGGATAAGTAGGTGTGTAAGTGAGTGGGGGAGATTGTATGTGCGAGTGTGTTTGGATGCGAGGATAGAGGTATACGAATACCTCTATCCTCGCATCCATCGTGCAAGCATGGAGATGGGTGTGTGCTTATTAGGCGACGTAGGCAAGTAAAGTCTCCGTTACCCGACCGTCCGTCCGTTCCGTACATTTTCTTAGCATATGGACCTTGCACCTTCAATTCTTAGCGCTATTTCTACCAAAAGTCGTCAGTTCGCTCACGATGCTCACAAATCAAATCGGGTTACAGTTTTTTAACTTATTTTTTTAGTACCTACCTTATCATAATCCCTGGAATTTATAACTCCAGACATGCTCATATAGAACAACTCGTGCACAGAGATGACAGAGGCTGCGGTCAGGAACCTCATGCCATTCATTACTCTGATCTCCTCCTTGTTGTGCTTCACCAGGTCTTGGCGGTTCTTGATAATGCAGAAGGATTTAGTTATTACGGTTTCTGTAAAAAAAAATAGTTTACTCACAGAAGTTTTGTCTATGTGTGTTTTAATTATACGAGTATCATTCCTTTAAATTGAACGACGTGAAACGCACACCAAATATGTGGGATATGTTGAATGGACGGCACCGCCGAAGCCGATAACGTAAGACGTGGCGAGACGACCTGGACGTGTACCATGAGGATTAGTTTGAGGCAGTACGTTAGAAGAGTTCCTGGAAGGACTTGAGGGAGGCCTTTGCACAGCAGTGGGACAGTAAAGGCTAATTAAAAAATTTTTTTTTGAAGTTCTGATTAGGCCAGGTTTATTGAAGGACTGATAATCGGTTGAGCAAACGAATCCTTGAGTGAGACCTGGAGACAACTTAATGGACCGACGACCTTAAAAGATGGCTGGAACAGACTGAGTGCGAAAAGCGGAAGAACGTTTTGGCACTGCACAGGACACGCCTGTCTTGGTGTAGACAATTACAGGCTAAGTGGATTGATTTTATTTTTTTGTCTTCTTTCAGATTTGCAGGAGCTATCTTCGAGAACAGTGCTTAGTCCATTTGAACCTTTTTAGTAGTTTCCACTACTGCTAAAGCTTGAAGATATTTTTTACGAAATTTTGTGGTGTCATTTGCAAAAAAGGTCGGTTACTTAGCTCGTGAAAGGACTAGTCAGTCAGCCATGGTTTACAGATCAAGATTCCTAAAGCTAAAACGGTTCTGCCAGGGTCGCGGGAGGGTGACACAGCGAGAGCGATTGTCGCAACCCAGCGCTGGGCACGCCACAATTGCGGCGGTAGTGCCCCTCTTTGAGGAGTGGCTGGAGAGGCGCCACGGTGTCCTCACCTTTCGTACTTACCTAAACTATCTGGTAGTTGGTGATCATTAGCAATTTTAAGTCGATAATAAGTTGAAACTGTGACCATTACAATCAGCGACACTATTAAGGCTCTGAAAATAATAAGACAAAGATGGTTTATAAGTAAAACATGAGTATGCAGTAGGTAAAAATTTAGGATTGTACTGTTAGATGTTATGTTTAAAACTATGTGTTATTTAAAATCTCTAGGCACTTCTATGTTTCGCTAATATCTTTTCTCGCCTCTTTTCTTAGACTCCCATTGTCAATAGCGTTTTTAGGGTTCCGAACATCCAAATGTTAAAAACGGGACCCTTATAGGATCACTCATGTCTGTCCGTCCGTCTGTCACATCCAATTTACTCCAAATCTACTCGATTGATTGAGTTGACATTTGGTACATACATGAATGTCTGCACGAAAATATAACGTAAATAAATGAATTTGGAATATGTTTGCAGTTTGGGGGTGCAAATTAGAAAATTAAAAAAAATAGTTTCTTGATCTGTAATGTGCTTACATGTCAAATGAAAGGGCTTATTATAAAGATATCAAATATATTTTTTTCATAATTCCAAAAACTATAGTTTTTAAGTTATTTGAGAAAATAGATGAAAAATGACCATTCCTCCCTCCCCCCCACCCCTCCCTTATCTCATATATCCGAAACCGCTAAGCACAACATTTTGAAAAAAAATACAGAATGTAGTTCTTTACTTAAGGTTACAGGAGAATCTATAAGAAGTACCTCAAAACAGTTTAAACCTGAAAAAATATGATTTGTTCGGAAGCATTTGCGCGCGAGTCCGACTCGCTCTTGGTTGGTTTCTTTCTAATTTCCCTCTGCCTGTTCACTTAAGCGTAACGTATTGCGATAAGTGCATAATATATGTGATAGTTCATCACCTTATGTTCTGTTAAGACCATTAAATGGACCATTAGAGGCAATAAGACCAGCCCTTGGACTCCTCCGTGTCACCGTTTTCCGAGATTATAACTATGTGATAACTTTAAGTATTTTTTCTTTCAATGTTTATAACCACAGCTACAATTTTGCTCGCATAACTCGGAAAAACTTAGGGAATTACAAATAGAATTAGGTTTTTTATTAATAGGTACATGGAAAGTCTGGAATAGGAAATGATTGATACCTGAAACTGACCCTGTATATACCAGGAAAATGAGAATGAACTTGATCAATAAATCCTATGTCTATATCGAGGTATCTAATAAACCTATGTCTCACTGCTGGCCAAAGCGACGCGACGGCATGGTTGGCGCAGTGGCGCACTGGTATCGCGTCACTGTTCGTCGAGGTTCTTGGCTATTAAACCATTGGTCATCACGACTTGGCACAATGACTGCTGTATCCACCTACCACATGTCGACAACCCAGCGAGCCAGATCAAGATTATTCGTTTGCTTATCTTTCTCAGCTTTCACGAGGTTCTCGTCATGAGGGACAGCTATTTATTATTATTATTGCAAGCAAGTCTGAAAAGCCGATTAAAAATGTTTTAATAAGCAACTTGGGAATTGAAACTAGGAAAGGATTGAGACCACTAGACGGACAAGGCAATACGGTACTTAGACATAGAACCAGTTGGTCTTATCTATGAACTAAACCTCCAGTATTTACCTTACCCAGACCAATCTATTTATAGCCAAACAAGCTTGAATATGATTAGGTACTGTAATAGTTATTAGTTATCTTCTAAGTGTTCAGTATTTATAAGATAATAGGTGCCAAGTAGCTTCTTTAGCTAGGTTAATAATTTCAAATTATTTTTAAAATTAAGAAAGATTATCCCTTTGGAGACAGTAAAGGGGTCTCCCATCATTGACGGGGCCCATCGTGGCCGGTGCCTCCATGCCTAGGGGTAGCGGATAAATCTCAAAATGAGTTACCGCACCCCTGGACACTCAGGCTGGGAAGGAACAGTAGTGGGTTTTAGTCTGTAAGAGTCCGACACACCCTCCCGCTCCACCCAGAGCAGGAGATGTCATTGGATGATAATAACCCCACAAAAAAAAGAAAGAAAAGAAAAAGAGGGCCATGCACAGCGAGGGTGAGGGGAGACCCTGAGTCTCGCTGTGCACGGCAGTAGGTACGTGATCAATGCCACCGTCTTTTCAGGAAGCTATTTTCGGTCTCCGTCACATAGTTAAATGTAACAAAGCTTATTAATTATTTTTTTTAATTTAATTAATTATTTATTAAGATAGTAGATACTTACATGAACAAATAAAATCCAACCCCATATTGAAGCTTATCACCAGCGATTTGACAAGAGAGCACCGTTATTTTGGGCGGTTGATATCCAAACGTGGTCAGATCATACATAGCCCTGGTGATCTTGATGATGGATGGTGAATGGCAGGCTGCGGGGACACATATTCCCCATTTGAGAAGGTTCACCGGCAGGCCTGATGTTGTTGGTGACTGGAAAAGGTAAAAAATGTAAGCTTTATTTATGCCCGACTAGCTTCTACCATCGCAAAAGTCTGAAATTATCCCAAGGAAAATACGCCCAGGGTAAAAAGTATACTAGCTATGTACTATTTCAGGACTTGGTCTACCCGTGTGTCAGGTTTCTTAAATCTGTTCAGCCATTGAGACGTGATAAGGTAACAAATAAACAGACAGAGTTACTTTCCCATTAATAATATTATTAATATGGATGAACCCGCTTTTGACCTCGATCTCGCCTGATGGTAGTGAGTGTAGAGCGTGTGCAGAAGATGCTTGTTCACTCTCTCTTTGAAAACATATGGGCCAGTACAGTTTTCGTGAAAACCAGGACTACTGTTAACAATCTAGTCGGTGTTAAGTATTAACCTTTTGCCAGCTACGCCAAGCTTACTCTATCCCAACTACCGAGAGAGGTGGCCAATAGTCATACCAAAATTTAATGCTTAGCTTAGTGTAGCGAGCGGAGTCGTATTAACGATGAGTGAGCGAAGCGAGCTCGTATACTTGTTTTTATAATTCTCTTCCTGTAGTAGATAAATAAGCAGTCGTCAGATGCATGTTGAGAATGTTGATTGTTTAATTTATGACCCATTCATAACCCTTAGGTTTCTATAGAAATAGAATACATAAATGCAATTTTGAGAACGAAGATATTTCTTAATAATTGTCATAATTACGGGTTTATGGGTTAAAGAAGGCGAAAGAGCGAATGGTTCACGAAGAACAATTAAATCAAATGGTACTTGAACCATTTTATGGCATGATTAATTGTAATTCATGCTAATATTATAAATGCGAAAGTTACTCTGTCTGTCTGTCTGTTTGTTTGTTATCTATTTGCAGCTTGGCTTGGTTTTGAAATGGATTTGGATCAATTTTGGCACACGGTAGACCATTTCTTAGAATAGAACATAGGACACTTTTTATCCCTTAGAATAATTTTTGACTTTCGAGGAAGTAGCTGTTATTTTAGAAACTTATATGTTATTATTAAATGTTATTATAAGTAGCCAAACGTTGAGATTGATTTAAATTTCTGTTCCTAGGGATTAAAGGCTCGACAACGAGGCGCTGGCAACCGACCGATGGCGGTATAACCATCCAACAATCCAACCTAAATTGTCCAGAGCGATGACGGGCAGCAGCGTCATCGTCGCGAAAGGATTGGCTCTGCGGTCACCAACCCGCTGGCCCAGCGTGGAGACTACGGGCATTAAACCTCTTATGAATAAAGTGCCAAAACAACGGCTCCCAGTTCCCGTTGGTCCCGCTATTCCTGGTCAAGGTAGCGGTCACAGTAACGGCGGGACGGGGGGTGCGAAAAATCCCCGGGTGACGCCAGGCTACCAACGAAGACGATGACTGCATCTGGCTGAATACAATGGACGTTCGATGTGGCTGAACCATCACCTTGCTGAACTTGAGGTGGAGCTAGGTCGCATTAACTGGCATATACTGAGGTTATCTGAAGTCCGAAGACAGGGGGAGGACACGATAGCCCTGGAGTCAGGTCACCTTTTCTACTTCCGCGAAGGGGATCAGCTCTCCCAAGGCGGCGTTGGCTTCCTGGTAACTCTACAAGGAACTAGCAGCGTTGTAGAAATCAGTAGTGTGTCGGCACGGGTAGCGTACCTTGTACTAAAACTCACTGAAAGGTACAACCTGAAAGTGATACAGTTGAGGCCATGTACGAGGATATTGCCAAGGCAATCCACAGTACGACAAAGGCCCACTACAGCGTTGTTATGGGGGACCTCATTGCCAAAGTGGGAGTACAAGAACGTGGCGAATCGAAAGTCAGACCGTTGGGCATGGGGCGCAGGAATCGCAGGGGGCAAATGCTGGTCAACTTCTTAGAGTCGCAGGGGCTCTTCTTGATAAATTCTTTCTTCGAAAAGAAACCCCAAATGAAGTGGACCTGGCAGAGCCCCGATAACGAGACTTAATACGGGATAGACTTCATCATGACAGATAAGAGGCACATATTTAGAGATTTCTCCGTGATCAGCAGGTTTAACACCGGAAGCGATCACAGGCTTGTCCGAGGCACTCTAAATATCAATTTTAGAGCTGAGAGAATCCGCATGATGAGGCCTACTCTCCGACCTACGCAGCCCCAGGCCGCTATAGGATTCGAAACGTTCCAACTGGAAATTCTGAATCGATTCACCCTGTTGGAAACCACATGCAGCACTGTTGACGAGAAGGCCGACGAAGTGGTCAAAGCACTACGCGACGTGTCCCGCAGACTATTCCCATAGCAGCGGAAAAATAAGGTGTCCAAACTTTCTTCGGAGACTCTCGAACTTATGAGGGAAAGATGAGAGTTGCCATCCACACAGCTGTCTGCGTCGGATAAGAGGGTCTTAAACCTAAAAATTAGAAAGCTGACGCGACGCGACCTTCGGTGCTCCAACACCCACGACATTAAGGTCGCGATTGAGCAGAACCGAGGGTCGAAAGTATTCGCTCAACAATTAGGGAGGTCCCATCTGACGAAACTAAGAACTGCAGATGGCAGAATCGTGACTTCTAGGTTCGAGATACTCGAGGAGGTCGAGGACTTCTACGGGCACCTATACTCAACGCGGACGGTGAAACCAGCAGAACATAGTGCAGATGACCATCGAGCCGAGTTGACGCGTCACTACACAGAGGACATCCCAGATGTCGACCGGTGCGAGATTAGGGCGGCTCTCGAACAGTTAGAGAACAACAAGGCACCTAGTGATGACGGAATAACGACAGAGCTCCTTAAAGTTGGCAGGGCTCCAGTCCTGAGAGAGCTAGCGAGTCTCTTCAACTCCATCATCCAAGAAGGTACAACGCCTGAGGCGTGGAGCGGAGGTGCGGTGGTTCTGTTCTTTAAAAAAGGTGACAAAACCTTGCTGAAGAACTATAGACACATCTCACTTCTGAGCCACGTCTACAAGCTGTTCTCGAGGGTCGTCACGAACCGTCTCGCCAGGAGACATGACGAGTTCCAGCCACCAGAACAAGCTGGTTCGAAAAGGCTTCAATACCGTGGACCACATCCATACTGTTCGGGAAATTATACAGAAGACCAAGGAGTACAACCAGCCACTGTGTATGGCATTTGTGGACTACGAGAAAGCCTTCGACTCCATCGAAATATAGGCAGTTTTAGACTCTCTGCAACGATGTCAAATCGACTGGCGTTACATCGAAGTGTTGAGTGTTTGTACGACGCTGCCACGATGACTGTCCGGATCCAAGATCAGAAAACCAACCATATCCAACTGCTCAGAGGGGTGCGACAGGGGGATGTGATATCCCTGAAACTGTTCACCAAAGCGCTGGAGGACGTCTTCAAGACGCTGGATTGGACTGGACAGGGTATCAACGTGAACGGCGAGTACATCTCACACTTTCGCTTTGCCGATGACATCGTCATAATGGCAGAGACGGCGGAACAGTTAAGCATGCTGCACAGCAAAAAAAAAAAACAAATTGCTTGCTGCAAATGCATTTTATGGTAAACATGGTCAAGCTCCAGATAAAGGAACTCTTCAACGGTTAACAGCACAGACACGAAATTTTGTGTATGAATTTAAAAACTTGTTTAAAAAGCATTTTTTTTTTCATTTTTAATCTATAGAAGCACAAATCCGAATACAAAAAGTCGCTTATAGAGCACACTATCGCAGGATGTCATATGGACCACTAATCAACTCCGGTTCCCAAGATACAGGCATTACCTAGTTTGGCAAACCGTTCAGACATAAAAAAAAATTGCGTATTATTGCAATAGCAGTAGACTGAGACATTAAGATAAAATAAGAAAAAAATGTAACATTGGTATAAGATAAGAATAGAAAATTAATATGATCTCATACTTTAGTCAATTTAGTAATAGAAAATTTAAAATTATTAAGTATATGAGGTATTTTATGTTTTAGTTTTTGCGTACCAGCAATGGTCAATATGAGGGCACTATTTCTAATGTTACCTAAACATTCATGTGCCATAGTATATTGTCCCATATTTAGCAAATCAATTATTTTGATTTGGTTTTGAATAAATTATTTTTCATTTATTAATATAAATATACATTTTTAATTATTTCAATAAAAAAAAGTATTTGCTAAAATTATTGTTTTTAAATGTTCATCTTTAAATGTTAAATTAACGATTATTATAATTTTAAACATAATCAATCATCAAACAAAAATGCACAGATCTAGCCCGCGGATACGAAAACAGCGTGAAAAGCTAGTTAATATTAAATAGCTAACTGCTGTTTATATATGTATCTTGTAAATAAATTATACAAACGAACAAGTTATGTCCAGAGAGTTATGTGTTAGTACTTTCATAATCATCATCATCATCAGCCTTTTAACCTGTGAACCCCCACCCGCGAGCAAAATAAAAATATCACCAAACGCCGCCCGAGCCTCTTATCGCAGTTTGACATGTTTACGACCCGGCTCATAAAAAACAATTTGCTGAGGTTTCTATTGATTTCTAAACTTTTTGGGTTGTTGAATAAACAGACAACAATACTTGTAATTCGAGAGTTGAATTCTAATGAAATGCTGTTATCAACGATTTGTCGGGAATAGTGAGTTGGTAGTTGATAAAACCACTGTATCAATTTACACGAAATTTTGCATGTTACACTATGAATAGACAAGTAATCTAAGAATAGTGTTTTTTTTTTGTAGAGTCCGATATCATATTTTCCTATTATTCACACTCAAACTTCATATTACGAAATCAAAACAAAATAACGGCTTTTTAAAATTGAGTTTCTGCGTTTGCGTTGCGTTTTGTGTTGCGTTTTTTTTTCTAATACTATGTAATAACTACCCGAGAATAAATGCATACCCTAAAACCTTGAATAACACCGAAAAAGTCACATCATTCACACTCACAATAACAATGTCGAAAAAACCGGTTGACCTTGACAAAGAATGTTATTACTTAATATTTCTTCAAAATATTTATCTAAAACGATGTCATAACGACGTCATAATAACATAGCAATTAATATATAAACTCAATATATCACATAAACAAACACAAAACTATTTAAAACACACAATTTAACAAGTTTTCGTTCGTCATTGACGAACATAAACATGCAACTAAAAACTTTTTTTTTAATTTTTCGAAACTGTATTTATCTATGGTAAAGTTTGTCAAAGTACGATACTATCACTCCCCAAGCATGTGAACCATGCCACAGGATATAAGATCTGTGAGAGGGTGTGGGCCATAATCCACCACGCGGGCCCAATGCGGATTGGTGGATGTCACATGTCTTCGTAGTTTTGGTTCTAGGACATGCCGGTTTTTATCTTGAATTCTTTATTAAAATATAGGTAGGTAGTATGTATTTTACTTTAAACTCACATTGAGGTACTCTTCCGTAGACCCATAAGGATCATAGTCAGCTTTCTTCTTTTGTTTATCTGTTAGCTGTAATTGTGCTACGCAGTATTTGGTCCTAAACTCTGGATGGGTTTCTAACCATGGTGGTTTCATGCACTGGTCGAAATTGCCGAAGTTTACCCAGGATCCATAAAGGTTACCCGTAGGAATTGTGTTGGCATTCCAAACTGCAAACAGTTTATAGAAATTGAAATTAAAAGAAAGAATGAATAAAAATTATTTTACTAAAACAGAAAGCTACCTATAATTGAGCCCTGGGAAACCCCCATTATGAGTACAGATCTGGGAGATCTTTTATCGTTTAAATCGAGATTCTGAAGCCTATTGATTAAGTATGAAGCAAGAAGATCCAGAGAGACGACCCGGATCCCGTAATAACAGTTTCGTGATCAATTTTTCATGGAGAACCCAATCGAGTGCCTTTGACAAATCGCAAAAAATCCCAACGCATCGCATTTATCTTCCTATGCATTATAAATGTGTCCTAAAAGTTCAACCAAAAGCAAACTGTTTGTTATATAATTTCTGGTGTTAAAATTGTGGATATCACTGGTCTTTTTGTATAAATGTATATTTTGTCTAATGTATAATATGTTTGCCAAAATGAATTGAGATGCCACCGTGAGAATTCCAATCTCTTTGAAAATTTCTCGTAAAGAAACTCTTGACCCTAACCTGTATGTTGCTCGTACAGCACGTTTTTGTAAAACAAATATATTTTGTATGTCCGCAGCTTTACCCCATAAAAGAATACCATAAGACATAACACTTTGGAAATAACTAAAATAGACTAACCGTGCTGTGTGCGTCAGAAAAGTTAGACAATATACTGACGTTGGTCAGTATATTGTCTAACTCATCTGACGGCGTAGGTGGCAGAGCTGAGCCTTCCTGATAGGCCTGATATATGTGCGCCCCATTGAAGTTATACCCAAAAAAACTGCCGAGTCCACAGTTTCAAGCACTTCTTTATTTAAGATGACATTATGTCCTAGATTTATAACATTAGGTAAGGCAAACTTTATACATTTAGTTTTCTTAGCATTAAGAACTAAGTTATTTGTCGTAAACCAATCCGTAACCATTGAGAGAGCGCTATCTACGTTATCAAAATCATTTCTATTCCTATCTACTTTAAAGATAAGAGAGGTATCATCTGCAAACAGTACTACGTCACAGATACCCTTTAAAAAATATGGCAAATCATTAATATACACCAAAAACAAGAATGGTCCCAATATCGAGCCTTGAGGCACACCTAAATGAACTGGTAGCCCGGAAGACTTAACACCATTGATATCTACACATTGGAACCTATTACATAAATATGAATTAATTACATTTAGAGCTTCGTTTTGTAGTTGATGACTGGGATCGTTGGACACAATGGTGCGATAAGTAGCAGTCCGGCTGTACGTGTGACGCAACGGGTGTCATATGTCCGAGCTCTAGGTATTCAGAAATAAACTTTTTATAGTCACGTGCCAGTGCTGGTTGCTTACTTAATTTCCGTTCTGTTTGGAAAAATTGAGCAATGGATTTTGTTTTCAAGTCGCCTATATTTTTCTCATTTTTTTTTTAAATGGTATGTTAACGACGTAGCTTCCCTCTTCCCGTCTAGAGGTCGAAGATTGGTAAAACTTGATGCATTTTTGATCTTCTTCTGATATAGCTGAAGATTCATGTATGTCCTCCACTTTCCAAAATTGCTGTATTTCTTCGATATTATTGAGGATCACATTACAATGGTACGTTTCGTAGTTGCCGCTTAAGATCCATCCCAACTGGGTTTGTTGGGCAATGGGCAACATACCTTCTGATCGACAGATACCGTCCATAAGGATAGTGGAATAGATATCTGCCCCAAATAAGACATCAATAGGTATACTTTTGTAAAAATCGGGATCCACTAGAGTTATTTGGTTAAGAGTAGGCCAGTTTGGCTTAGGTAAAGTACAGCTTGGTAGGTTATTTATGAGTCTATTCATTATATATACGTCCGTTTCAAAGGTGAAGTCGCTAACCAACAACGAGCATTTGATGGTAATCATGCCCTTACAATTATTTTCCTTATTTTCTATTCCAGAGATATAACCGTTACATTTCCGCCGCGGTAGTCTTAACAACTGAGCTGCGCTTTCCCTAATAATGGATGCCTTTGACCCTTGATCTAAAAGAACTCCGTCCATAGCTTGTACGTTAATTATTGCTGTGGCAAGCAATATTTCTGAGGGTTTTTTAAGAAGCGACGCAACTGTGTTGCTTTCTTGTTGCTGAGACGATGATTTCGTAATCGTGGCTGCAATGGACCCAGATCGATGTGACGTAAAAGATTCATGCAAAATGGTATTGTGATCTTTGTTGCATTCTTTGCATTTTATTTCGGAAAGGCACTTTTTGCCTTCGTGATAATTTAAACAATTAATACAACGGTTGAAGTTGGTAATAGCATTTTTGCGTTCATTAGGTTGTAATTCCAATAATTTTTGACATGCATGAATTTTGACCAAGTGGCCAGGATTATTCATCAGCAACTTGCTTTAAAATACAAACGTGTGGATTCTGAGGTGCCGTATTACAAGTATGTGCCCGACCCAGTTCTCGAAAATGACCATGTCACGTTGTACTGGGATCGGTCTATCATCACTGGCAGGACTATTGTTGCCAATAAGCCGAATATAGTGGTGATAGACCGATTAGCGCGCCGCACAATGATAATCGATGTCACCATCCCACATGACGAGGACCTCGTGAAAGCTGAGAAAGAGAAACAAATTAAATATCTTGACTTGGCACACAAGGTTGTCGATATGTGGAATGTGGACTCGGCTGTCATTGTGCCGATAGTCGTTACCGCCAATGGCTTGATGGCTAAAAGCTTCGACGACCACCTGTCGAAGCTGTCGTTGCGCGGTTGGATCAAGGGCCTGATTCAGAAGGCAGTACTCCTTGATACGGCTCGCATTGTGAGGAGGTTCCTGTCTCTGGAGCCCTAACCACCGGTAGCTTGGACCCTGCTCCCGTTACCGGTGGACTACTATTTTTATATTTTTAAATGTTTTTTTATATGTTTTCTTTTAAAAATATTTAAAAATGTAAATAATATGTGTAAAAATAAATATACGAAATAATAATAATAATAATTTATGTCATAAAAAGTGGTACAGTCTGTTACAAAGTAGGAAATTTTTAAATTGTCAAAAATTTGTTAACATCTGAGATAAGTAGGTAAAAATATAATTCAAGAATCTGATGTCCTTGCTAGGTTACTTAGTAGTCTGTATTAAGGACAATCAGCCCTCATTTCCCGAAAATGGGACAAGAGTATTATTTAGACTGTTACATAATTATTAACAAAATTTAGAAATAAAGAAGAAAAATAATAATAATAAAAGTCCAATACAAAAAAGTGTGAGTGCACGCGTTGTGTGTGTTTGGGTGTGTGTGTATGCGTGTACATGTGTGTGTGTGTGAGAGAGAGAGAGAGAATGTGAGTGAGTATGTGTATATTATGAGTTAGGTAATTGTTGTAAGAAGGGATTCGGTATCATCATAATTTTTGGTAGAAAGAAATTCAGTAATTCGCTTTTTGCATGTTAGCTTACAGCATGTTTGCAGTGGAATTATTGCGTTTATTCTATTATAAAGGAATGGTCCTTGATAAAGAAAGAATCTGTAAATGTAAAATATGGATGAGGTACAGTGCATACCCTGTTTCTTCTTCTGGGTAATGTCGGCCCACGTGCAATTGGAGTGTTAGTGTGCTGTTGTAAAATCGTGCTGAGTACGAACATTTGGCGAACGGTAAGGACCTCGCATTTCTGGTAGAGGTCAAAGGTAGGATAACGTATTGGTCGAAAAGTGGCTACCTTCAGGACCGCTCGCTGCGCTACCTCGAGAGGCTTGAGAATTGATTTAGCAACACCACCCCAACTTATAATACAGTAAGAGATTACAGACTGGCACATTGCAAAATATACGGACCGTATAAGATGGACGTTGGCAACGTGTCTAAGAGTTATAAAAAATAAATCAGTTTGCGGACTCGGCCAGTCAGAAGAGTAGTATGTGCTTTAAAGTTAAGATGCTTGTCGAGAGTGATACCAAGGTATTTAATTGTATCAGTAGATGTAATTAGTGGACAGTTACAGTTTGGTGTATTAAATTGACAGGAGTGAGCTTGCAGAGTTACGGGAGTCGAAGGTTGTGATGTGATTTTGAGAGAAAAAGTATTAAGTTTGGTTTTGGAGGTGTTTAAGGTGAGCGAGTGAGACATAACCCAGCTAAGTACGACATCAATCCCTTTCTGAGCGGTAGTTTGGAGGCTAGACCAAGAGTTGTCATAGAAGGTGATGGCAGTGTCATCGACAAAAGAAACGATGTTTCCGGAATTTAATTTCATATTACAGAGATCATTGATGAAGACCAAAAACAAAGTGGGACCTAAGACACTGCCTTGTGGTCCACCGTAGGCAATAGGCAGTTCACCACTTAAATATTTGTCAATTTTGATCCTCTGTGAGCGGCCTGAGAGGTAAGAATGAAAGAGTTGAAGCTGCAAATCTCTGATGCCCAACCCAAATGTTCGAGTTTGGATATTAAGCAAGGAAGAGGAACGGTATCGAAAGCCTTAGCAAGATCAATAAATACAGTGAGACCTTTTTTGCGGTTATTGAGTTTGTCAACAATACCGGTTATCAATTTTAAGGCCGCATCTGAAGTCGATTTGTTCTTTCTAAAACCGAACTGGTTGGTTGAGAGCAGGTTATTAGTCTCAAGGTAATTAATAAGTCTTGTATTTATTAGTCTTTCCATGAGCTTAGATAGGGCAGATAGTACCGCGATAGGGCGATAGTTATTTATAGCACCACGGTCACCTCCCTTGAATATAGGATGAATGATAGCCAATTTAAAGGAGGAAGGAAAAGTACCGGAGTCGAAACAGAGGTTAAATGTGGCATAAGATGGGTGACAGAAGCATGCAGTACCTATTCAAAAATGTCGTGGAGATGCCGTCGTGACCTATTGCAGCATTAGGTTTGAGAGACTTTATAACGGATATTATCTCATCGGGGCTTGTTCCCAACATAGCGAAAGAGTTAGAGCTACTTGTGTACGCAGAGCTCATATGTGGACCCAGAAGGCAGGATGAGGATTGGGTTTTTGCAATACAATTAGCAAGATTCTTGCCAATATTAGCGAAGTAAGAATTAACATCATTAACAGATTGGTGAGGGGTTGTGGAAGAGGATAATAATTCTGTGGGAATGTGAGTAGTGATGTTCGTGTTCGTGATACGCTTAATTGTGTGCCATAAAAGTTTAGTGTTCCGTCCAGCTTTGGTCAATTCTTTAGAATCGAACTGTCTCTTAACTTTTTTGAGGATTTTATTGCAGAAATTTCTGTATCTTACATAAGTAATTTTGATCAGTTCATTGTCAGGAGAACGTTTTTGCTTTTTATGCAGGGCATCCCTGTTTCTGATGCACCTCAGAAGTCCTGGGGTAATCCAGGGCTTTAGAACTCTGTTACGCTTTGAAACATTATTTATTTGCTGCGGCTGGCCTGTTGGTCTAGTGGTTAGTGACCCTGACTGCTATGCCGGAGGTCGTGGGTTCGATTCCCACCCAGGACAAATGTTTGTGTAATGAGCACGATCATTTGTTCTGTCTGGGTGTAATTTATCTATATTATGTATGTATTTAGAAATATATAAGTATGTTTATCAGTTGTCTAGTACCCATAACACAAGCTCTGCTTAGCTTGGGACTAGATGGCGTTGTGTGATATTTGTGGAATATTATTATTATTATTTTTTTTTTTTTTTATTCATGGTAATTTTTTGGGAAAGAGTTTGTACTAGAGAATTTGTTGCCTCATTGGGATCAGTCATGGAAAGTATGTGTGAAAAGTCTGTTTTTTCCATAGCCAAGTCCAGGGCAGCATAGTCGATCTTTGAAATTGTGGCCATGTGGAGATTATTTCGAGGCTTTGAATTTGTACATAGAAGAGTTGAGCAGTGGTCGCTTATGGTTGAATATTGTTCGGTGATTGACCCGAACACCGCCTTTGATCGAAGAGTTCATGATTTAAATATATGCCAAAGTGGAGTGTGCCTAATACATAGATAACCGGGAAAATAGTAAATGCCTAGGGCATATAATGTCGAGGTTAAATGACTGGATGAGGAATGATAGTTCCTGGGGTAATTTCAAGCAGAAAAGATCTTTGTTCCCGTATAATTGATTCTGTGTCTGCATTGTGTGAGGTTATGCGTACTGGCGCTTCCACCTTAAATAGAAAACAGGCTTATGCGACATACGCCTTAAATTGTTGCTACGTGTCGATTTAGTTAAATGACTATCTAAGAATTTGAAAACTACCAACCTGTTGAAATTTTAACTCTAGCGGGTTTCATATTCCATTTTCGGGAAGGTAAGTCAGTTGTTACCAGGAGCGACTGATTGTACATGGTCAGGTACGGCCGAGTCCAGAGAAAGTGAATACTCTCGTTCGATCACCGAAACCTACTAACGTTACCGGTCCTATTATTATTAAGCTATTTCCGCTGTTAAATTGCAGCCCATGCCTCTTAAGACAGCAAGCATATCAAGGCTGCTGAGGAAGGGTAAACCTATTTTGTGTGGCGCTGAGCAGTATGCTTCTCGCGACTACCCACATACATAAACTGCTTGACTAACGAACCGGTTTTAGCAATATTTGTTACCAGTGTCCCATGGTACTTCATACATATGCCAGTGCTATTGGAGTTGTGTGAGTTGGGTGACTTCAGCTGTACTGGTCAACTTTCAAGGTTGAGCAACCCTTGAAGGGGTTGGTCCGTGGATGGGTGAATGATTCATTACATACCGAGACTCTTCCGTGCCTCGGATTGGACTGTTTCAGGATTGTGCAGTCGCTCCGTGTGAGGTGCTGGTGCTTGCCTGCATCCGCTGTATCATGCGCAGTGGCCCGCGTCGTGGTGCGCGGTGGCGCCCTGCGTGAAGCGCTATGGTGTGCGCTGCGTGAAACGCTATAGTGTGAGCTGCGTGAAGCGCTATGGTGTGCTGCGTGAAGCGCTATGATGTGCGCTGCGTGAAACGCTATGGTGTGCGCTGTGTGATGCGCATGGCGTGCGTCACGTGATGCGCATCGTGTGCGCTCCGTGGTGCGCGCTTGGCACTTCATGGTGCGCTGGGCGTGCGCTCCGTGGTGCGCAGTGAGGCGCTTCATGATGCTCATGGAATGCACTATTTGGTGTGCTCTGCTGCGCTGCATAGTGCGCTGGGTGTGCGCTTCATGGCATGCGCTGCGTGGTACGCATAATTTGCGCTCCGTGGAGAGATGCCGACTTGATGCCTGTGTCTTCATGACGCATTGCTCAGTACCGCGGGCGTATGAGAGACATGCGGACTCTATGCCTCTGTCTTTATGACGTGGTTGGTAAGTGACGACAAGCAAAAGTGGAGCCTCTGTCGTGGTTATATTGATGAGCATGCTAACGTTTGGGCCTCTGCTCTGTTTTACGGTCATGGTGGAGACATGCAGAACTTTTGGGCTTCTGTCTCAATGACGCAATGTGTCACAAATTCATAGTAAGCATAACCTTTGGGCCTTCTATTCGTAAAAACGACAAGCGAACGTTTGGGCCTTTGTCGATAACAATATATTGCGAGTGATGGAAATTCGGATTCTATCATTAGCTATGTCGGATATATCCGGATTCTATCATTAGGAACGTCGCGTTGACTGATGAGCAATGTTTTCGGGTTATTTTATTTTATTATTGTGGATAGAGTAGAAAATTATAATTTGGAACCAGCATGGCACATATATATTATTTAATATTTTCTTATTACTTTACACTATTTATTTACGTATTTTAATTACAATATTACCTAATACATAAACATTGATATTTAATTCAGTTATTATTTTATTTACCCTCGTCCGTGCGTCACTGCGGGGTGCCAACTGAAAACCAGCGCTGGGTGTTGCAAATGCTGAGATGGTAACCCTTTCGGTATGGGCACGCTCAGCACAATTTTATTGTATCTTTGTGTACCTACTGTTATTTTCTTTACCTTTTGTTTGTTGCTATTGTGTTGTGTCTGTGTCCAATAAATGTTTATTCTATTCTTCTATTCTATTCTATTCTATTCTATGCACTGAATGTCTTGGGTTTGAAGCTGTTTCAACTTTAAAAATCACTATTGATGGTCCTTGTTGCTGGCGCTCGAGTGCACGCTTGCGCTTGGAACACTGGACAAATTCGTGAATCCTTACTTATGAAATTACTTCAGGCTGAATAAACTTCAAACCATAGTGGTCATGTTATTTAATTACTCATGTACTCTTATGTATTTTCAGATAATGATGATGGTCAACATAATAATG
Organism: Polia nebulosa; assembly: GCA_951329385.1. Lineage (NCBI taxonomy): Eukaryota > Metazoa > Arthropoda > Insecta > Lepidoptera > Noctuidae > Polia > Polia nebulosa. The sequence goes on along the minus strand of OX589611.1, from coordinate 3,298,376 downwards.
ATGGCCAGGTTGTGAGAGATAGATTTGATGGAAATGAAGTTGCGGTTGAGGACGTCACACTATCAGGAACGGCCGTCTTAGATATTCCCCCTTCCAACCTACCCGGAACGAGTGCAAGTGTATAAAAAGGCATGGCGCGCTGTCAACGAGCTCTCTTCTTCGTTTGGCTCCGGACGCGACTGACGTATTTTAGTGTCGTTATAATGTTATTCAAGGATCGTGTTTATAATGTTGTAGAAGTAGGAACGAACTTGTTATTGTAAAACGTTTTTAAGGAATAAAACTTTCTTGGTTGATGAGTCATTTATTTTCATTTAAATAATAACCGCTTCTGGTCCTTAAGAATACAATATGTACTGGTTAAAATCATATGAGAAACATGCAGCTTTGTTTCTGTAATGGTTTTTTGAAGAAAGAACCACACATATATGAGTGGACTTGTCCAGTCAGTGCAAACATTTGTCAATAGTCGAATAGCTCAACTTAAAAACCACTAAGGAGCTCAATGACTTGACGAACAATACCAAAGAAAGGACATTTGGGTAGGCCGCAAAAGTACTCAAACTGTCAGACAACGTTAAAAATTACTGTAAAAAGGAGGAGAAAATAATAATAATAATAACCCACATATTCCTCACGTTTACAATAATTAATTAATAAAAATAAATAAAAATATAATACTTTACAAAGTAAATATTCATGTCAAACAAAATAGTAATAATAAAATGTCAATAAAAAAATAATAATAACACACACCCAACATCTTCGAGTTCGTAGCTCAGCTCCGCCTCCCAGCCGCCGGAACCTGCACCAGCCGTGAGTCGAGTGATTCCGGCCACTGCAGTTGCGTCAAGCTCGAGCGACGAATATTTCTCGCCGCCGACGTCACCACCACCTGCGCGTCGACGGGGAAGAGGTCGACCTCCGGCCAGCTAAGGACCTCGAGGCCCTCCGGCCTCTGATAGGGTCCCCGCTGCCGGCGAAAGTGTGCAGCTGATGAGATGGACGCAATCCATAAACGAAAATGTCATGCGCTCATACTTTGGGGCTACAGAGGGGGAAGTTAACCTGACTGCGTACCGTGGTCGGATGCTCTCTCTGTTTCAGGTGCTTGAGCCAGCTGTCAACGTTTCGGCCCAGCGACTGTCGGATCAAGTGCGGGTTATCCAGCGTAACCGTATGTTGGATGACGACGTACTTGATAGAATACACCTTGAATCACTGAGTAGCCGTGTCTCACCTGTTTCGCCACCGGCCGCGGTGCAACTACAACCCAGTGCTTCACCGCGACCCGACCACGTTGGTGAGCATGATGATGACGCGGCTCTATCCGTGAGTACTCAATGCAATGAACAATTGAGGAGCGCTTTGGAGGATGCATTCCGGGAGTACCGCACCACACCGCCTGGGCGTAGACCTCGTCTACCTCGCTTGCCCATGCATAAGAAAAATTAGGCGCTGGTGTGTGATCTAGATTCGCAGCTATCAAATTGTTTTGATAGCAGCAAAGACCTTGCCGATACCCACTCAATCTTATACTGCGCAGCTGCAGTGGCATGTCGTGTAGCTCACGTCAAATTCACCAATTGTGACAGAGCTACACGACCTGCTATACCAGCTTGGCAGTGTAGGATTGAGCGTCGTATCGGTAAGGCTAGAGCACTCATCGGCAAGCTTATCTGCTTCAGGGAGGGCAACACTCGCCCTAGGGTGATGCGTTTCGTGGAGTGGGCGTTCTCGGGGACTGGTATTAGTTCCCGAGATTATCTGACCCGCGTCACAGAGCGTATTGACTTCCTGAAGCAGAAGGTCTATGCATGGGCAAATCGTATTCGTCGGTACAAGCGGCGAGTGGAGCGGTTCACTCAGAATCGCACTTTCCATAGAAACCAAAAGTGGGTTTATAGAGCTTGGGAGCGACCGGACCAAGGTGTGTCTGATAAGCATCTACCGGATGATGACGCTATGAGTTCATTCTGGCGCAGCATCTGGTCGGTGCCTGTCAGGCACAACGAGGGTGATTGGACTCGAGAGGTCGAGCGTGCGTGCGACCTTATACCAGAAATGGGGGCAATTACCATCAGCCCCCAAGATGTAGCTCGTGCAGTCCGTCCGTTGCCTAACTGGAAATCTCCAGGGCCGGACGGGCTGCACAATTTCTGGATCAAATGGTTTCAAAGGTCACACGCTCGCTTGGCAGCTCAGTTCCAGTCTGCCTTAGAGTCAGGGTCGCTGCCCCAGTTTCTTACGACAGGAGTAACCCACCTGCTCCATAAATCAGGTAGTACTGCGGCACCTAAGAATTATAGACCGATCACGTGTTTACCGATGGTCTATAAAGTTCTTACATCCATTCTGAGAGCTAAAACAGGAGCCTATATCGGCTGTATAAATGTTAAAGGATAGGACTGAGGACGAACCCCTGCGGGAGTCCCCTCCAAGTCTGCCTTTTCTCAAAGTCCTCACCATGGACGCTCAGAACCAAAGAGCGAGACAAAAGTAGTCCATATTGATAAAAATCGTATCATGTCAGCCTCCCAGAATGGATGTAGGAATGGGTCCCGTGGTACTAAGGAGCTGCTCCTCATCGATATTGCTATTAGCCAACAGGTTCGTCGTTCTCGAAGAGATCTGTCAACATGTTGGATAAATTACAAGAAGGCCTATGACTCGGTGCCACATACATGGCTTATGAGGGTGCTGGAGTTGTACAAAGTTGATGCAACTCTGGGCACCTTCCTGATGTCGTGTATGGGTCAGTGGTGAACAGTCCTTCACTATCCAGTAGGTCGGCAGATACAGGAGAACAGCGAACCGATAAGGATCGAGCGTGGCATATTCCAGGGCGACAGTCTGAGTCCACTGTGGTTTTGTCTGGCCCTCAACCCTCTCAGTACACTACTGAAAGGTTCGGGACAATGCTATCGGTTGAGAAGAGGTGGTCAGGTCATATCACACCTTCTTTACATGGATGATCTGAAACTCTTTGCCTCCAACAACTTGCAACTGATGAAGCTACTGAAGGTATCAGAAACCTTCAGTAGCGCCATCAGGGTGGAATTTGGTGTGGACAAATGTGCATAAATGTGGACGTCATGCATGTAAAGCGAGGGGAGATTATGGAATCCGTGGTAACTCAACTCTCGGATTCCATACACCTTACATCCCTCTGCTCAGCCGAAACCTACTAGTATTCGGGTATGTCGGAAGCGTTAGGCATCAATACTGCTGACGTTAAACAGTCGCTGAGGGAGCGCTTCTCTGGCCGCCTGAATAAAGTACTAAATAGTCTTTTATCAGGCGGGAACAAGGTGCGCGCCTTCAACGGTTGGGTCATGCCGGTATTGATGTACTATTTTGGCATACTCAAATGGACTCAGACGGAACTTGACGCTCTAGATAGGAGGGTCCGCACACTGCTGACCGCAAATCGGATGTATCACCCACAATCATCGGTGACGAGGCTGTATATCCCGCGGAAATGGTTTCTTAAATGCTAAGACCCTACACAACCGCGAGGTATGCAGCCTTAGGGAATATTTCCTAGAAACCGACGTGGGTATGCATCGAGATGTGATCGCTATGGACAAGGGCCCCGCTCTCCTTGGCAAACGAGAACTGGCGCAAACTTAAAGTAATGGATAATAATGACCGTAGGAAAGTATGGCAGAGCAAGGAGCTTCACGGACGCTTTTACCGGGTCCTACATGGACCCGATGTAGATCTCTTAGCGTCCGTATCCTGGCTGCGCTTTGGTGACCTATTCGGGGAAACCGAAGGTTTTGTCTGTGCGATTATGGACGAAGTTATGATGACGAATAACTACCTGAAATATATTGTGACGGACGGAGGTTGACATCTGTTGGGTATGCCACCGGCCCGGGGAATCAATCCGACACATTATTTCTGGTTGTTATCGTCTAGCTAACGAAGAATATTTGCATAGACAGAACCTTGTAGCCAGGATTATCCACCAGTAACTTGCTCTTAAATACAATCTTGTGGGATCTGAAGTACCGTACTATAGGTATGAGCCCGTCCCAGTTCTCGAAAATGGCAATATCACGTTATATTGGGATCGATCTCTCATCACTGATAGGACTATTGTTGCCAATAAGCCTGACATAGTGGTGATAGATTGACAAGAGCGTCGCACAATGATTGTTGATACAGCTGTCCCTCATGACGAGAACCTCGTGAAGGTTGAGATAGATAAAAAAACAAAGTATCTTGATCTGGCTCGCGAGGTTGTCGACATGTGGGAAGTGGATACAGCAGTCATTGTGCCAATAGTCGTGATGGCCAATGGCTTAATAGCCAAGAGCCTCGACCAACATCTCAGGAGGCTCTCGTTGGGCAGTTGGATCAAGGGCTTGATCCAGAAAGCAGTACTCCTGGACACGGCGCGTATTGTTAGAAGATTCCTTTCTCAGGAGCCCTGACCACCGGTAGCTTAGACCCTATTCCGGATACCGGTGGGCTACTACTTTTTATATTTTTAAATGTTTTTGTATTTATTCTTGTTTTTATATGTAAGTACCTAAATATTTGAAAATGTAAAGTGTACGTACATAAAATTAAATAAATGAAATAATAATAAAAGGTAACACAAAAAAAAAATTAAAAATACAATATCTATACAAGTATTCATGTCAAAAACGAATATAAAAAAAATCATCAGTATAATAATAAGTAGTGCATTTGAAAACAATGGCTCATGTATATCATTGAAGCAGCTCAATCCCACACCTTTTTGTCCTCAAGGAAGTCATTAATTTTGTTAAAAGCTTTCTGGCATAGCTTACGTTTAATAAATGATTTAAATTTATTTATGCTTAGTTTTTTAATTTGGCTATGAAGTTTAGTATAGAAACGTATACATTGGCATCTAAACGAACCACCTATTTTTTTCTTGAGCCTGGTTTCAGGTACAATAAATTTGTGTTTGTTCCTAGTATTTATGCTATGGATATCACTGTATCTTTTAAATGGATTAATATTTTTATGTGCATACATGAGATTCTCATAAATATATTGAGAGGGAACATTCATAATATTAATCTCTTTAAATTTGTCTCTGAGGGAGTGTCTGGGACTTAATTTATAAATTGCACGAATAGCCCTTGTCTGTAAAACAATCGGCGGCATTTCCCCACAACAGAATGCCGTACGACATCACACTATGAAAATAACTAAAGTATTGTAAACGAACTGTCTCTAAATCAGTTAAACCACAAATTTTCCTTACGGCGTGTGCTGCAGAGCTAAGTTTTTTGGACATTTTATATATATGGGGGCTTCACTGAAGCTGCGCATACAAAGTTAAACCTAAGAACACTGTGGAATCCTCGGGTTACAACTCTTCACCCTTTATTGACACACTAGTGTTCACTTGTATTACATTGGGTAATGTAAACTTTATGCATTTTGTTTTTTTCTCGTTAAGGAGAAGATTTTTGATATTGAACCAGTTAACTACAGTTGAAAGAGCGTTATTTACATCATCAACAACCACCTGCTGACGTTTGAGTTTAAATAAAAGTGAAGTGTCATCTGCAAATAGCACTATATCATGTTTATCCTTTGATATACACTGGACAGCAAATAAACCGAGCCACCCGCTACCTAGGCACTCTAATTCGATTTTCTCAAAAACTAAAAAACCTACAATTATCAAAGTTGTACCTACAGAAAGTGCGTTTCATGGTGATTAAAATGAAAGGAAACTCATTGGGTTTAATCAATATTTCAGTGTTTATTATGGATTTTACAAAGAAGAGTCGTTTTCCAGTCGTGACAATCGTTAGTAATGATAAAGTGAAAAAAAAAAATTAAAGCCAAAATCAAAAAAACGTTTTTGATCAATATTCCGTATTCCCTCCCCTTGCTCGGATAACTGCCAGCATCCTTGTATTCATCGACCTTACGAGCCTGACGATAAAATCTTGAGGAATTGTATTCCACTCCTCTTCAATTGCGATTCGCAGCTCTGGAAGCCTTGTTGGAGCAGATACCCGGGCTCGAACCCGACGTTTCAGCTCATCCCATAAATGTTCTATCGGATTCAAGTCCGGGCTTCGAGCTGGCCAGTCCATCGTACGAATGCTGACGTCGCGTAGATACTGGGTCACCACATGAGCAACATGAGGCCGTGCATTATCATGCATCAATTGCATATCCTGTCCGATAATTATATCCTGCGTAAGGTATCACATGGTCTGCGAGGATTTCAGTAATGTAGCGATGAGAAGTCAGTCCACGTGTACGGCCCGTCGGTTCGATGAAAACTAACGCTGTATGTGCTGTTAACGAGATGCCGCCCCAGACCATTACAGATCCTCCTCCATAAGCAACAGTTTCCTCGATGCAACACTGAGAATAACGTTCTCCAGGGCGACGATATACTCTCTGACGTCGATCACTTCCATGTAGACTCACCCTGGTCTCATCAGTGAAGAGTACATTACTCCACTGCTCTAATGTCCAATCCCTATGCTCTCGAGCAAATTCAAGTCGTGCTCGACGGTGTGCTACCGTTAATGTTGGGCCTGTTGCAGCTCTTTTTGGGGTCAGGTTCCGTTCAGCAAGTCTCCTTCTGACGGTATCTGAACTTATGACCACTTGGCGTTCGTCACGCAGACTTTGTTGGACTTGAACTGCGTTGAGGTGGCGATTTCGCAGAACAGTAAGGTGGATATAACGATCATCTGCTGCTGATGTAGCCCTGGGTCTGCCCGTACCTGGACGGCGATCGAATGCTCCAGTCTCTAGGTATCGTCTGTAAACTCGTTGCACCGAAGATCTGCTGATTCGAAGCCTTCGAGCGACTTCACGTTGCGCAATCCCTGCTTGAAGTAATGCTACAGCTTGAGCTGCTTCCTGAGGTGTTGTATCCATTATGAATCGAAAAAAGTAGCAAAAACACACGCGTCTGAGCAAACGATGGACAAAAACTAAAGAAATGATAAGAAATATCCGACTACCCTCATTGTAGACAAAAAGAACGCTAATTTCAAACTCTGGTGAAAACAGAGCAAATCGTTAGCATTGTGTTTGTTGCTTGATTACAATGTGAGTTGACGGTACTTCCGAATTAATTTGTAGTCATTTTAATCACCATGAAACGCACTTTTTGTAGGTATAACTTTGATAGTTGTAAGTTTTATACTTTTTGAGAAAATCGAATCAGAGTTCCTAGGTAGCGGGTGGCTCGTTTTATTTGCTGACCAGTGTAGATTGGAGGAGGAAAGCTCGTGGGACCGGTCTGTGGAGGTCTATGCTGGAAAGCAAAACAACCTATTTATCGATGTCTGGTGTACAATTGAATTAATTTATTAGTTGCTTCATAGGGTAAATAAATGATGATCTTACCCCAAGTAGCCCATAGCGTGAAGTTCTTCACATTCTCCAATAGCGTCAAGGTTTTCTCTAAGCATGGTGCTTCTTGCTTTTCCCAAGTTTCCAGCTGCAGTCTTTGTATAAACGCATCTATGGCGGTGTGGTGGTATGTATGGGGCACATCGTTTGAGGATACTTTAGCTGCAACAAAATAAGTGATTTCGTGAAATGGGATGGAAGTGTGTAACAGGAAGCCAGGGAAGCGCGCGCTATTTGATTTGACCAATGAGCGCGCGCGGTGGTAAAGTTGATAGAGTGCGCACACGATAAGTCTGCGCGCGGTCGAAATCGGAACTAAACGTTTTAATTTTATTATTCAGGTTTTCATGTTAATGTTGCTTATTACCAAGGTGAGATTTCAAATGTTACACATCAAATGCGACTACTGTAAGGCTCGCTCGTTTATTTTTTTAACTAACCATGTTGTCTCTCCGCCCCCCTTGGTTGACTGGTAGAGAATTTCTAAGGCGTTAAGCCTATGTCCCTTCATGTTGCATGAAGTTTATAAATAACAAATTTTATGATCTTCCCGACCAAATTTCGGTTCCGGTGGCCAATTTCAACGGAGCCAAGTAAAAAGGAAATATTATAGTTATATTATAGATAAAAAGTATTTATTGATTTGAAACGTTCATCAGATGTTAGATTTCTCTTACTCCTGCGCTAGTTATAACTGTGTTGCAGGAGCCAATGTCCTCCTGTAGAAAAAAATAACCGAAAGAGTTTTGTACTTATATAAAATGGGACAGCAGTCCGACACGATAGGATTACAAGAGAGATTAAGCGCGGGACCAAAGGCTTCCAAGGTCAACTGCCAAACTCTGGGCTGCTTCCAAGAAATTCGTAATGGAATTACTTCTTTATTTATTAATTTAATTATATATATATTTATTTAATTACTTATTTATTTTGTTCAAACAATGATTATGTTTATCAGAATTTAGTGACTGAGTGAGTTTTCATTTATTGGAGTGCCGTAAGACATAAAATGTAAAAACTTCGGAACCCGGGACAATATTTTTTTAGAGTTCCGTACCCGAAGGGTAACCAACCAACCAGGACCCTATTACTATGCCTCCGCTGTCCATCCGTCAGTCAGCGGGCTGTATCTCACGATCCGTAATAGCTACACAGTTCAAATTTTCACAGAATGTGTATTTCTGTTGCCACTTTAACAGCAAATTATAAAAATAAAAATAAATTCAAAATTAAGGGGGGCTCCCTATTATAAATCGGGTTAGTTACACCATTTATAACTCAAAAACGGCTCGGCCATTTTTTATGATTTTATAGATTTGTCTCCGCCCCGAATAGCAGAATAGGTACTCCCTTTTTTCTCCTAAAATATTTTGTCCGAAAATCATTATCCATAACACGTTTGCTATAAACTTCAGTAACCATAATGTTAAATAATTCGAAATTTTGTTTTATATAATTAATTTTTCTTCTAAAACTATTCTGTCATAATATCAAGTACTGTAATAATTCAATCATCTAATTTTGAATGAAATAAAGTCATATTATTATGTCTTAGGTATTGTATTATATACTGTGTATTATTCCGAATATTCATTTATAATAAAATTATTAGTCCTAAAACATTTGCTAAAAATTTGATTTTAGTGACAAAAACGAGTCGCTGTAAATCCGACTCCACGCAGTCTTGTCTGCCCTACTCCTAGAGTGTAATTTACAATCGCGTAGGCGCGGAGTGGCGAGACGGCCCGCGAGTTGAGGAGCAGGTGGTTGTAACGCTCGTTGCCGCGGCTGAGGCTGGCCGGTGAAGCCGGCCAGCAAGACGAAGCTGCGGTGGTGAGCGTTAAACCATCTGCGACGATAAGTTCCATGCTTGCTTGCATTCTGGATGCTTGCTTGCTTGCTGCTTGGTTGCTTGCATGCTGCATGCTTGTCTGCATGCTCACTTGCTTGCTGCATGCCTGCAGCATGTTGCACGCTCGCTCGCATACTATATGCTGGCTTGCCTGCTACATGTTGCATGTTTGCTTGCATTCTAGATGCTTGCTCACATGCTGCATGTTGCGTGGTTGATTGCATGCTGCGTGCTTGCTTGCATGCTCTTTTGCTTGCTGCATGCATGGTGTATGCTTGTTTGCATGCCTCTTATAGGGAAATAAAAACCACATGTTCACAATCAACTGTTTTATTGAGTGATGTATACATACATGCGGCGCCGGAGCCGTGACAAAAGCCTTGCTTTTGCATCTTTACTTTTTGTGTATTGTATTAGCTGGATTTGGTAAAATAATAAACAATTGTAATACAAAATCAGATAATATTTAATTACAAAAAAAATGTTACTTCGTAGATACTTTAATTCCTTCATTAATAATTTGTAGACCAATTCTAAGCTAATTTCATACTCTATGACTCGTATTGCATATAACTCGTATCTACGTAACGCCTGAGAGAATTTCATAGCAAAAGCTTTGTTAAACAAAGTTTTAAAAATATTATTAGGATAAGTAAACATTATACAATTTGAATTTAGGACTTACAACTTTTATTAAAAACGGTTCGGTACGGTGGAAGTCTTTCGTATATTATTGATTGTAATATTTATGACAAACGGATTTAGGGCATACTTTATTTAGGGATTTCAATTTTATGGCATGTGATATTATGTGACATTAAGTTCGGGAAAATTATCATTCGGACAAATGATGAATAGGAAAAAAAAAAAATAAGGGAACTTCAGATTATGGATAAAAAAGTTAGGTAACACTTCACAAATAAGAAAAAGTATGTAGAAAATTAATTTTCTCATTCAAGTTTTTTGAAACGGCTTATTTGATGATATCTTGATTGGATTAATTTATTGATTCTAAGGCGGTACGAAGTTTACAGGGTCAGCTAGTAAATAGACGAGGTACCACGCGAGGTACTACGCGTGACCCAAGGGCTGGCTTTTACCTCGGCCAGAGGTTTGCCATACAACGTGGCAATGCCGCCAGTCTTTTGAACACACTTTCAGTCAATATCGATGTGGAGGAATTTTTGACGCCATATTTTAAGTTTTATATGAATTTAATAATTAAAGGGAATTTAAAATTTAAAACTATGATAAGAGGTAGACTAAAACAGCACTTACCAAGACAAATAAAAACTGTGAATATGTACCACATATTGCTAAGTAATTCTGCGTCTAGATCGCATGCCGCTCGACACCATACTAATCTCTGACAGTATGATAGAACTAATAAATATAGCCAAGCCAATATTTTTATTGGCTTTATATTAACTTGCTCTGTTTGTATGTGTGTCCGGTTACAAATATATACTATTTACATATCTATAAAATACTTAACTAACTATAATTAAAACGAAAACTTAACAAACACTGACTGCATTGCAATTTGTATGGAAATGTCTAACCTCGTGCCGACGTAGAAGTCAGCCATTGGGTCACACCAAGTGTCAACTTTAGAAAAAAATCGGCGATGTGCGTGTCGGACTTCACACATTTAGGGTTCTGTACCCAATGTATTTTTGACTATTTGTATGGTTTTGGAGCAACAATCCAATTTACAATTTGGACCATCAATTAACACACTCCCACATCCGTTACCACAATAAAGTAATTTCGTATAATTATTCATTTGACCGAATAAGTGATTGGTAGATTTTTATTTAGCATATTTATTTCTTTGAAATAATGTCATTTAACCGAATTTTCAAATGCACTATTTTTATTTAAACAAATTTTTCACTAGACTAATAATGATTTAGTCGAAAGATCGTATCGAATATTCAGTTCATTAATAATTCGTTTCCTTTCATTGTCTATAAACTTTCATTGTTCCTTCACATACTGAATTCATTAATAATTATTTATTATTAACGCCACGCCTCGCGCCGTACTTCTAACGCCATCTAGTAGATGTAAGTGGAACATTATTGAGATTTACTATATCGTAAATATGAAGGTATTACTAAGAAAATTGCATCATACAGGTTGTCATTGTCGTGCACTAGAATGATTTGTGTCTCATAACTAAGTAAACATTGTATATTTTTTGTGTTAAATTGTATAGTCGAGGAAAACTGTTTCGAAATGTGCAGCATATTCCTAAGCAAGAGAGGTGGAATATAGCTAAATATAGATGGGTTTTCTTTCAACAAAAATAAGCAAGTGGTGAATAAATACTATTGGTCCTGTAAACAACGAAACAAGGATAAGTGTTCTTCGCGTGCTATAACTATACGCGACACAGACAATGATCAACATACAGTATTAAGCCACGGCGAACATAATCACGAACCCAGTGCATGTAAATTACCAACTTCAAGTGTAATAAGTGAATTAAAAGGAGAAACACTTAAGAACAACCGTTTAGAACCATGTCAGATTTTGCAAACAGTCTTAAAAAGTATAGATTCTGATATTGCGTCACAGTTACAAACCCCCCCGCCGTAGACCAAAAGTTTAGGAAATGTATAGTTTTTTTTATGAATTCTTTAAAACCACATTTTGAGGTTATGTTTTGTTATCTTTTTGGGTAAAAATTTCACAAAAAATTGCTGAAAACACAAAAGTTGCTTCTGCAACGTCTCCGGCGCTGCGGGAAGTGCAACCCCTTCGCCCTTGCGTAACAAAGGATAGGCACCCACACTCACCTTCGCAGCTTCGGCTTGTTGGTCGCCTCCGGCGACCTGCCTCAGCCGCTACGGCTCGCACGGGTGCCTATGCTATGTTACAGCGAGCGGGGGTTGCCCTCCCTTCGCGCCTCCGGTTTTATATACACTCTAGGGGTAGCAGCCAAAAGACTACGTGCAGTCGGGGTGCCCCGATTTGGTTTTGGATTAAATTCGACCTATTTTAACCATGAAGTAACCTAAACATAGGTCAAAGATTATATATATTTTTATCTCCGAAAGTATTTATTTCCTAAACATGAAATTTCGAGAAATTGCTCAAGGTAACAAGTACTTTGCACAAAAAAAAATTAAAGAGTCTACTCGGGATCCCTTATTGTAAAGTTGAGCCATGTTGTGCACTAATAAGAACAAAACAACATACAACAAAATATTCGACCTAATAAATGAGTATTTTTATGAAAACGATATTATTATAAAGGTCATTGTAGGATGGACTTCGAAATTACTGCAATTGAATGTGTACGACAAAATTTTGAAAATATTATGGTTAAATGCTGTTCATTCCATTTTGGACAAATTATTTACAAAGTTTGGGAAGAAAATTGCTCAGAAAAAAGGGCATTGATTGCCCTTGAATTGAAGAAGGATGTCAACATTGAGACCATATTACGTAATTTGTAAACTTACACAGAATTAGATTTACTCAGAGCGATCGCATTTAATTTAAGATTAGTCTAAGTGTTTTCTTTTTCAAAATAAAAAAAATTGCAAGTATTTACAATGTTTTCTTTTCTTCATTACATTACACCAATTGAATATTCGATAAAATACATGTTATACCACCTGAACATTACATCAAATGAACATAATACCTTTTGATCAATAGCGCTAATTTTAATGTTTTTATCGCAAATAAATATTCGATGAAATGAAAATTATGTTAATCGATATGATACAAATTGATTATTTTCTTAAACGTTGTTCTAATTAGTAACATTACATCAAAAGTTGTTAAACCAAACAAGGGTGAACCCAATTAAACATCCTACTTATACAGGAAACCTTCCTGAAGCCCCGCCGCAGCGACCCTAGAATAACAACCAAACTATAACAAGAATAGCTGTAGCATGCCCCTTTTTTCGGCGCTCATGGTGGTCCTGCTGAACGAAGCGTGACTACCGCCGGACCACCTTCAAAGTCGATTTTCTCTAAAACTACTAAGGTACCAATTCTGTTGTTCGAGTACTAATTAGTACCAATTGAGTACTAATTGTTTACCAAATATGGATTGGCCTGCGGTAGTCACGTACATCAATTTAAAACGTTTTCAAAGGTTCTGGTGACGAGTGTTACTATTGGAAGGATACCAGGGCATCGGATACGTTTTAAAAGCATTTATTTAGTTAATAATCATTTAATTCAAGTTAAAGACTCATAGTGTTAGTAACAATTTATTTAATCATTTAACAATGTACTTATAAACTATGTTAGTACTGACATCGTTGAGTACATGCGGGTGAAGACCAACAAAAATGTTTCTGGTGCTGTAGTCGTGCTGCTCTGATCCGGTTTCAACTTTGAAAGCATATACGGGGTCTAGCGACCATTCAAACAAATTGGCTGTTATAAGAGGAAATTTCGTTCAAAAGGACTTTGAATATAAGTGAAAGTTGGTGCACTTTCTGCTTTAGGTCAAGTCACGGCCTTATGATATTATAATGTAGTCATGATATGCCGCACGTAATAAGTATTGTAACTATTGTAGGCACCTTCAATAGAATAATTAGAATTCATCTGAAATGTACCTTCGAAACTGTTTTTCTATATTCAGAAGGTTTATACAGCGTCATGAGGTACCCCATCGCGACGCCAACAAGGTAGGCGCCCGCGCGGCTGTAGCTCGGAGTGTACGTGTAGCTAATCTCCCAGTAGTCGCGAATCTCGCGAAGGAGCTTGCTGAAAGGGGAAAATTTTGGGTTGTGGCAGAATCAATATAATATTTGGTCGTCAATGAAGGCAGTTGTGAAAGACACATAAGGAGAACGGCGCCGATGGCGGCATTGTAAGAGTAGTTGTAGAGAGTCATCAAAGCTGTGGGCCCGTATGTCACAAGACTGGAGTCCTGACACAGCAAGACGAGGTCGCGGCAGATAGAGCAGAAGAAGGTGGGCCTTGGATGGTTTACTGGCAAATTGGCGTGAAGAAGCACAGCTCAGAGAGAAGTGGATGGAATTGGAGAGGAGGTATTTGCCCAGGAGCAAAACATTTCAGGTTAAGGACCATCGCTGCGCGCCGGTGAGTTAGCGACTAACTGTCGGCTATTTTGATGCTCAAGAAACGTACAATAGATATACATTCCATGTAAACAAAAGAGATGCATATATTAATAGTTAATCGTTGACTGTTCACACCGCCGGCGAGGACTCGCTCTACAAGTTTGTTGCTGAGCGACTAGAGCCATCAAAGCTTGCTCAGCGTCACTCTCTTAGCGATGCTCGCTCGGCGGTTAGAACTCACGTCGAGAGACCAACCCGAGGGAATGGTGCGAGTAATCGCCCGCCGCTTTCGAACACTCGCTTAAAGCCCAGCAAAAAACTATCGCTACTCGCGGCCCGCCGACTCGTTTTTGTTTTGAAGCTCTATTTGCTACTCGCTCATCGCCGGCGGTGGGACAAATGCCTTACTAATAATTATGAAATCAAGAAGATATTTGTTTCTTGGAAAGTCGGAGATGGACTAAGAAATGATTGGAGTACAAATGATTCCATCATAAATCTAAGTTTAGTTGTTGCATATCGCAATTAAAATGATGAAGAGGAAATCTTCGATAAGAGGAACAAGACGAAAAATTCAGGTATTTTGTATTTTCCTGTAACAAACATCTCCATGATAACAATCTTCAAATAATCTTACTCTAAATCCAAAAAATGCACAGCCGGCAGTTGATACCAATACGTCAGAACTCCTGGTATGATCAGGGACAAGACTGCAGCTGTTCCGAAGGCTGCAAACCCAACTCTTCTGTCTTTCTGATACAAGTAAAAGAGGACGGTTCCCAGGATCGCGAGCTGGTAGCCACAGGGGACGTACCAGGTCACTACGTGGCACTGAAAAGTAGAGCATAAAATCTATAATCATCGCGACTGAATTTCGATTACGGTGTACAATTTCAACTGAGATTAGCCGAGTATGTCTGAGATATTATAGTACACAAGTGTGTGAGTATACAAAGGTTCACTCTCTGTTTATAACTAAGCAAAACTGTATTTTTTGTTCCTTTTTCCTCGGTTTTCATAGTCCGATGGAACGGCAATCCAACACGACCGGGGAGAGATCAGGCGCAGGACTAACGGCCTGGCCACGGCTTTTGGCGACGGCGACGACGGCGGCGGCGGCGGCGGCGATGGGGTGCCACAGCTCGACTAGTTGCGACCGCGGCGGCGTCAGCAGTGGACGTATTTAGAACGTAAAAAAATATCGCTACCGAAACTACACTGTATTGCCTTGAAACAAGTGCGTTCTTCGCTCAAGGTATCACTCAATCAAATGTAACTTAGATAGGTAATAAATACCTACTTACTTGCCACTACTACTAGGAAATTGTTGTTTTTTTTCCGTCATTCAACATGACTGTACTTATGTTGAGGATGTTTCAACATCGATATAGTAGGTTTACTAAGTATTTCACTTATAAATTGTTCCATAATCATTATTATAAATGACACAACGCGCGAAAAAAAAACAAAATATTTTGTTTTGGTCGCGCGGTGTCGAATGCGTTCACCGTCGCCGCCGCGCGCGCCGCTCTGAGCTGTGGCCGCCTCTATACGCGCTAGTACATTTGTTTCATTCGCGCACCGCGCCGCGCGCCGCCACTGCGTGCCGCTCGACTCACACAGCGCCGCTATAGCATACTTCATAGAACTTCCTACATTTGTTTTCACCGCTCACCGCTATTCGCGCCTCTCGCCGCGCCGTAATTCGCACCGCTGCTGGTAGCTGTGGCCAGGGGGTAACGGCTTTACGTGCTTTCTGAAGTACATGTTTCCGAGCTTCACCAGACCATTGCTTAGGTCCGTCACTCGAATATCAACATAAAATGATTTTTATACTGTCCCCACAACATTGCACAGGTCTCCATCTCCAATTTTCACTTATTAATTTTTGCACTAACTCCTTATGCGGGCCTAACCATTCAATGTTAGTCAAGGAAATCTCACCACATTCTACTTTTTCTTTCAGTGTGTCGCCTAGCTTTTACATTACCCTATAACCCCGTATCATCATCATCATTTTAGCCTAAAGACGTTCACTGTTGGACATAGGCCTTCCCAAGCATCGCCACAACGACCGGTCCTGTCCGTCTCGCATCCATCGGATTCCCGTGACACTGACCAGGTTACCGGTCCACCTTGTGGATCGCCTTCCAAAGCTGTGTCTTCCGGTCAGCACTCCAGAACTTTTCGGCATCACATCTGTTTTGTGTTTGTGTTCGGAAGATGTGGGTAACCTTGGTTCTCCTGCAGACATCCTCATTTCTAATTCACAGGAGACTCCGAGCATAGCCCTCTCCATTGCCTTTTGGGATACCTTGTATAAGCTAAGTACAAGTAGACTGTTGGTTTGTTCTACTCACAATATACTTCGGATCGGTGTTAAGCATCAACAAACTGAGTCTCCAAGTCTTGAGGCACACTTCAGATTCTAACTCATTGCCGAAGATACAGAGCGGTCCACTGCCAGTGTACTTTGACACCGATGCTAAGTAGAAAATTATTATAGCGAAGGGTCCTATTAATCTGGAACGAAATACTTAAGATAAACTCGTTGTTGTGTAGACTGATCACTCTTGTGTCTGCTTCTCTGTCCGTCTGTCACAGCCAATTTGCTCCGAATCTATTGGACCGATTCTGTTGATATTTGGTACACACATGAATTTCTGTGACCCAAACACGGACGTGTAAAGAAATAAATTTACAATATGTAGTTTTTGTTTTTGGGGAAAAACAAGAAAATTCAAAAAAAAAAGATTTTTAGACTGTATTATGCGACATATCAAATGAAAGAGATACAACGACAAGTTAGTTTTCAAGCAGTCTGATTCAGTTAGTGGTATTTATTTTTAACCGACTACGAAAAAGGAAAAGGTTATCAATTCGGATGTTTGTATTTTTTTTTTTTATGTATGTTCGGGCATAACTCCGTCATATATTGACGGATTTACAAAATTGTTTTTTTGTTCGAAAGAGGTTTATTCCGAAATGGTCCCATTTCAATTTCAAAAAGATCTGATGATGGGTTTCGGAGACAAACAACGGAACTCTTCAAAAATTGACAGCAAATCAACCGCGATTGCTGCTATCGTATGTCTATGAATTGTTAACACAGTTTAATGGGGAACCACAACTAAAAAGTGAAAAATAAAAAACTTTTTTACAAAAAAACAGAACCGACTTCCAAAAAAAGTGCAAAATAACTTTAATTTCGGAAGTCGGTGTCAAAAAACGAAGACACAAAACAGGAACACCGACTTCCGAAATTAAAGTTATTTTGCACTTTTTTTGGAAGTCGGTTCTGTTTTTTTGTAAAAAAGTTTTTATTGCCACTAACTGCATTAGACAGCTGCAAAACTAACTTGTTTGGAATTTTTTAGTTGTTTTTAGGGTTCCGAACATGCGAATATAAAAACGGAACCCTTATAGGATCACTCGTGCGTCTGTCTGTCTGTCCGTCCGTCTGTCACAGCCAATTTACTCCGAATCTATTCGATCGATTGAGTTGAAATTCGGTACAGACATGAATATCTGTGACCTAAACACGAACGTGTAACGTAAATAAATGAATTTGAAATATGAGGGTCACTTGGGGGGTGCAAATCATCATCAGCCTTCTAATGTCCCCACTGCTGGGGCACAGGCCTCCTCTCTATGAGAGGGTGTGGGCCGTAATCCACCACGCCGGCTCAATTCGGATGGTGAATGTCACATATCTTCGAATTTTTGGTTCTAAGACATGCCAGTTTCCTCACTATGTTTTCCTTTGCCGTTTTGAGAGCAGTGGTGATGAAATAATTTACACAAAGTAAAGCGCCTGCCTGGGTTTGAACTCACGACCTACAACTTGTAAATCGCGGCCAATACCACTGAGCCAACACTGCTCAACTGGGCCACCACTGCTCACTGGGCCACCACTGCTCGGGTGAAAAAAATGAAAGGGCTTATTGTGAGGATATAGGTCAAATATTTTTTTTTCATTATTCCAAAATATATGGTTTTTAAGTTATTTGAGAAAATTGATGAAAAATTACCATTCCCTCCCCTGATCTCCGAAACCACTAAGCCCGAAATTTAAAAAAAAAACAGAATGTAGTTCTTCACTAATAGATTACAGGAAAAACTACAAGAAGTACCTTTATGTGGTTTAAACCTGAAAAAAATTGATTTGTTCGGAACCCTTTGCGCGTGAGTCCGACTCGCTCTTGAACGGTTATTTGCTGTCGAGTTTTTCTAAAGTAAAGAAAGAAACAGAGCACGTCCTATATTAATTATTACCATATTTTTTAAAAGGTATCTGTGACGTAGTACTGTTTGCAGATGATACCTCTCTTATCTTTAAAGTAGATAGGAATAGAAATGATTTTGATAACGTAGATAGCGCTCTCTCAATGGTTACGCATTGGTTTACGACAAATAACTTAGTTCTTAATGCTAAGAAAACTAAATGTATAAAGTTTGCCTTACCTAATGTTATAAATCTAGGACCTAATGTCATCTTAAATAAAGAAGTGCTTGAAACTGTGGACTCGGCAGTTTTTTTGGGTATAACTGTTGATTCCAAACTTCAATGGGGCGCACATATATCAGGCCTATCAGGAAGGCTCAGCTCTGCCGCCTACGCCATCAGAAAAGTTAGACAATATACTGACGTTGACACAGCACGGTTAGTCTATTTTAGTTATTTCCATAGTGTTATGTCTTATGGTATTCTTTTGTGGGGTAAAGCTGCGGACATACAAAATATATTTGTTTTACAAAAACGTGCTGTACGAGCAATATACAGGTTAGGGTCAAGAGTTTCTTTACGAGAAATTTTCAAAGAGATTGGAATTCTCACGGTGGCATCTCAATTCATTTTTGCAAACATATTATACATTAGACAAAATATACATTTATACAAAAAGACCAGTGATATCCACAATTTTAACGCCAGAAATAAGTATAAACTTCATGTTCCTTCCCACCGTGTTCGTAGGGTTCGAATTTTACAATAAGCTACCCCGTTCTTTTCTTGACTTGCCTTTTAATGCATTTAAAACTAAAGTTAAATCTAGTCTCTGTTCGAAGACATACTATTCCATCAACGACTACATAGAAGATAATAATAGTTGGTCGCTGTGTTGAACGCAAGACAATGTTACACTTGATGTTCTTTCTCCATATTTAGCTTATGGTTATGACAGATTATATGAGTTCATATAATAATTGTCTACCAATTTTAGTGTGATGGCCCTAGTTCATCACTTGTGGCTTCGAATCACAGCCCTTTGATAGTTTCTATCTTTGTTCTTGTAAGCAGGCACACCAGTTATGTATGGAGGCTTCTTTAATTTGGTTTAGTGTTTATGCTTGAGTTTGTTTTTAATGGCATGATTGAGTGTGCTAGCTGGCAAGTGGCGGATTATTTAATTTTATGATTATATTTTAGACGACATATATTTATTTTTCTGTTTTACATAATGTTAAGATTGTTGCATATAATTATATAGATTCAAGTTCTTAAAACTTAACAAACAGATGTGTTGCTGGGGAGTTTGTTGGCCACTTCTTCTTCACAGCTAAAACACTAGGAAGTGGTGACGGGCGGGCGTTTTTTGGGGGACTGTCTTTATGTAGAATTTTGACGTTCAAAAAGTGCTGGTTCTCAGCCTAGTTTGAATAAATGACTTTTGATTTTGATTTTGATTTGACTTTTGATTTAATTTGAAAAGATGTTTTTTGCCTTGTCCAGTGACGGGATAATATTATATAACAGCTTAACTTAGCCAAATAGCTTACCTCACATATCGTTTCCATAGCACACTGTACAGATGCTGCTGTCTATTAGCGTTGCCCAGGAGACCCTTGATGTGGAGCAGACCAGACATCGCGAAAAACGTGTCTACGACCACATCGCCGTGGAGGAACATTCCTCCGAATCCTTCAATGTTCTGGAAACATGTGGTTTGTTTTAAGACCACAATAGTAGAAGCAGTTGTGTGAATGTCGCCAATTGTCTCCTTAATTATGGCCAAACGGAGCCCTATTGCTGTCAGTCTGTGAGTCTGTCAGTCTGTCAGTCTGTCAGTCTGTCAGTCTGTCAGTCTGTCAGTCTGTCAGTCTGTCAGTCTGTCAGTCTGTCAGTCTGTCAGTCTGTCAGTCTGTCAGTCTGTCAGTCTGTCAGTCTGTCAGTCTGTCAGTCTGTCAGTCTGTCAGTATGTCAGTCTGTCAGTCTGTCAGTCTGTCAGTCTGTCAGTCTGTCAGTCTGTCAGTCTGTCAGTCTGTCAGTCTGTCAGTCTGTCAGTCTGTCAGTCTGTCAGTCTGTCAGTCTGTCAGTCTGTCAGTCTGTCAGTCTGTCAGTCTGTCAGTCTGTCAGTCTGTCAGTCTGTCAGTCTGTCAGTCTGTCAGTCTGTCAGTCTGTCAGTCTGTCAGTCTGTCAGTCTGTCAGTCTGTTAGTCTGTCAGTCTGTCAGTCGGTCAGTCTGTCAGTCTGCCCGTGTGTCCGTCTGTCTGTCCGATGTGTCTTTTTACTATTTTTGAGTTTTGAAAAATTCGTCATCAATCCTCGAGGCAGGGAAAGGACAAAGGAGGGTCAACTTTGTATAAACTCGACCTTTTCTTAGCATATGGACCTTCAATTCTTAGCGCTATTTCTACCAAAACTCGTAATTTCGCTCAAGATGCTCACAAATCAAATCGGCTTACAGTTTTTTAACTTATTTTTTAGTACCTACTTTATCATAATCCCTGGAATTTATAATTCCAGACATGCTCATATAGAACAACTCGTGCATAGAGATGACAGAGGCTGCGGTCAGGAACCTCATGCCATTCATTACTCTGACCTCCTCCTTGTTGTCCTTCACCAGGTCTTGGCGGTTCTTGATAATGCAGAAGGATTTAGTTATTACGGTTTCTGTAAAAAAAAAAATAGTTTACTCACAGACGTTTTGTCTATGTGTGTTTTAATTATATCATTCCTTTAAATTGAACGACGTGAAACGCACACCAAATATGTGGGATATGTTGAATGGACGGCACCGCCGAAGCCGGTAACGTAAGAGGTGGCGAGACGACCTGGACGTGTACCACGAGGTCTAGTTTGAGGCAGTACGTTAGAAGAGTTCCTGAAAGGACTTGAGGGAGGCCTTTGCACAGCAGTGGGACAGTAAAGGCTAGTTAAAAAAAAATTCTTTTGAAGTTCTGATTAGGCCAGGTTTATTGAAGGACTGATAATCGGTTGAGTAAACGAATCCTTGAGTGAGACCTGGAGACAACTTAATGGACCGACGACCTTAAAAGATGGCTGGAACAGACTGAGTGCGAGAAGCGGAAGACCAGACGTTTTGGCACTGCACAGGACACGCCTGTCTTGGTGTAGACTGTAATTGTGGATTGATTTTATTTCTTTTTCTTCTTTCAGATTTGCAGGAGCTACGAGTATCTTCGAAAACAGTGACTAGTCCATTGGTACCTTTTTAGTGGTTTCCACTACCGCTAAAGCTTGAAGATATTTTGTACGAAATTTTGTGGTGTCATTTGCAAAAAAGGTCGGTTACTTAGCTCGTGAAAGGACTAGTCAGTCAGCCATGGTTTACAGATCAAGATTACTAAAGCTAAAACGGTTCTGCCAGGGTCGCGGGAGGGTGACATAGCGAGAGCGATTGTCGCAACCCAGCGCTGGACACGCCACAATTGCGGCGGTAGTGCCCCTTTTTGAGGAGTGGCTGGAGAGGCGCCACGGTGTCCTCACCTTCCGTACTTACCTAAACTATCTGGTAGTTGGTGATCATTAGCAATTTGAAGTCGATAATAAGTTGAAACTGTGGCCATTACCATCAGCGACACTATTAAGGCTCTGAAAATAATAAGACAAAGATGGTTTATAAGTAAAACATGAGTATGCAGTAGGTAAAAATTTAGGATTGTACTGTTAGATGTTATGTTTAAAACTATGTGTTATTTAAAATCTCTAGGCACTTCTATGTTTCGCTAATATCTTTTCTCGCCTCTTTTCTTAGATTTCCATTGTTAATAGTGTTTTTAGGGTTCCGAACATCCAAATGTTAAAAACGGAACCCTTATAGGATCACTCATGTCTGTCCGTCCCTCTGTCACATCCAATTTACTCCAAATCTACTCGATTGATTGAGTTGACATTTGGTACACACATGAATGTCTGCACGAAAATATAACGTAAATAAATGAATTTGGAATATGTTTGCAGTTTGGGGGTGCAAATTAGAAAATTAAAAAAAAATAGTTTCTTAATCTGTAATGTGCTTACATGTCAAATGAAAGGGCTTATTATAAAGATATCAAATATATTTTTTTCATAATTCCAAAAACTATAGTTTTTAAGTTATTTGAGAAAATAGATGAAAAATGACCATTCCTCCCTCCCCCCCCCCCCTTATCTCATATATCCGAAACCGCTGAGCACAAAATTTTGAAAAAAAAATACAGAATGTAGTTCTTAACTTAAAGGTTACAGGAGAATCTATAAGAAGTACCTCAAAACAGTTTAAACCTGAAAAAATATGATTTGTTCGGAACCATTTGCGCGCGATTCCGACTCGCTCTTGGTTGGTTTCTTTCTAATTTCCCTCTGCCTGTTCACTTAAGCGTAACGTATTGCGATAAGTGCATAATATATGTGATAGGTCATCACCTTATCTTCTGTTAACACCATTAAATAGACCATTAGAGGCAATAAGACCAGCCCTTGGACTCCTCCGTGTCACCATTTTCCGAGATTATAACTATGTGATAACTTTAACTATTTTTTCTTTCAATGTTTATAACCATAGCTACAATTTTGCTCGCATAACTCGGAAAAACTTAGGGAATTACAAATAAAATTATGTTTTTTATTAATAGGTACATGGAAAGTCTGGAATAGGAAATGATTGATACCTGAAACTGACCCTGTATAGACCAGGAAAATGAGAATGAACTTCATCAATAAATCCTATGTCTATATCGAGGTATCTAATAAGCCTATGTCTCACTGCTCGCCAAAGCGACGCGACGGCATGGTTGGCGCAGTGGCGCACTGGTATCGCGTCACTGTTCGTCGAGGCTCTTGGCTATTAAACCATTGGTCATCACGACTTGGCACAATGACTGCTGTATCCACCTACCACATGTCGACAACCTAGCGAGCCAGATCAAGATTATTCGTTTGCTTATCTTTCTCAGCTTTCACGAGGTTCTCGTCATGAGGGACAGCTATTTATTATTATTATTGCAAGCAAGTCTGAAAAGCCGATTAAAAATGTTTTAATAAGCAACTTGGGAATTGAAACTAGGAAAGGGTTGAGACCACTCGACGGACAGATTTCATCTGCCGGTGTGCCCCTTGCTATAACCGGCAGGGTCTGCCGGAAGTCACCGGCCAATAGAACCACCATTCCTTCCATAATACCTTGATTGTTTTTAATGTCTTTCATCGTGCGATGAAGTGCTTCGATTGCTCTTTTATGGGACATCGTACATTCATCCCAAACCAGCAGTTTACATTGTTGCAACATTCTTCCACGCTCACTACTTTTACTTATGTTACAAACTGGCATTTCCTCATGAGCTAAATTTAGTGGCAATTTCAGAACTGAGTGGGCCGTTCGTCCTCCACTAAGCAGCGTAGCAGCTATTCCGGATGAAGCTACTGCCAAAGCGACTCCTTTATCTTTCCGGATTTCAGCTAATAATAAGTTTAGAAGAAAGGTTTTGCCGGTACCTCCTGGAGCATCCAAAAAGAAGAAACCACCTTCACCACTGGCAACTTTGTTGATGATTGTCTCAAAGACTAATCTTTGTTCTGGATTTAAAAGTGGAAGGGCCTCTGTTATTTGTTGCTGTAACAAAACTGGATCATAATTTAGCTCTCGCATTAAATCATTACTGACTTCCCCAATTCTTTGTGGTCTGCTCATACCAAAATCGGACAAATATTTACCAGTGATAGTTATAACTTGGTCCTCAACCTTGGTCAGAGCGTCATTGTAAATTACATCATTATACGAAATATTTGGGTCCTCTTCTTGAAATCTGCGTAAAATGTCGTCCGCCATATCATTTTTATATTTTTCCCACAGATATTCAGGGTTTGAGAGTCCACACGTTGCTATTAATATAGCAAAAACCTCTCTCACCTGTGGCGCAGATTTGCATTGTGCGGCCTCTTCTAGAGTTAGATCCCAATGATTATCGTTCTCTAATAGTCCTCTTGCCTCACATGCCTCTCTAAATGTCGAGAATTCTTGATCATTTAGCTTTTTGAGATCTGCAAAAGAAGTTGGCCCCCGCACGTGGTGTAACAGTATTCTCAGACAAAAACACTCCATATTAGTAACGTGGACCGTGTAAACTCGGCCTAAGGCATCTCCAGATTTGACACCAGGCCAATTCTGAACCGGTACTCCTTGGATTAGTCGTTTCCATTCCCTCCTTGTTGCGTTCCAAGTGTAATATCTTGGTAAATCAACATAGAGGAGCGTCCTTGCAAATTCATCTCTTGTGCAGAGCTCAAAAAAAGCGGTGAGTGTTGTTTTTGGAGCAGAGGTTAATCTCTCTTGGAAATTGTTTGCAGTAAAATAGACACGTTCACCATTTTCCAAGTGTACAGTCAGGTGTGTGACTGTTGGGTGCCTTTCGTGTAACGGGAAGGCTAAAAGCCGCCACACGGCTTCGTTGCTGCTAACATAACGACCAGACTGATACGTTTGGACTTCATTTATGGGATTAGCAGCATCGGTGTTTTTAAAATTAAAAATAGCTTGGTCGCTACCTTTGTTTATGTATTTACATATATATTTGATAGCGCGCACTGAGCTGCAAGCCTCTACGTTAATATGGGCGTTAAACATTTTTGACAATACGGTCGAAAAAGGAACTACCCAACTATTATCAATAGTAACATAAACATTTCGAACTTTTACAGACGCCGTTTGTCCCCCATCTCCTGGTGCTCGTCTACGATACAGCGGATATCCATTGTCATTATGGACAGTTTCTTTAATAAGCGCGCGAGGATATTTTTAGAGCATTTTCCATTTTTCATGCAGGGGCTTTGAGGATTGTCAGAACCGCAAGGACCATGAATCATATTTTTAATAATAATTTCATGAAGTGCCTGGTCACTACTTGGATCTGGTATTTCCGCTCTAATAACATTATCTATTCGATCGGGTCTCAGCTTGTCCTTCAGCCAGATTAAAATATGCACGTGAGGAAGCCCGCGTTTTTGCCACTCTATCGAGTACATAAAGCATAGTACTTCACCGAACACATTTCCTTTATTGACAACTTCCATAAGCTTTTTAACTTTTAATCGAAAAACCCTTGCAACAATATCATGTCTATCGATTGCCCTTTGTCCCGGCAGCAACTCTTCAACTATTTCAGGCCAGCTTGGGTTGCATGTAAAAGTCACGAACAAATCGGGGCGACCATATGTACGTACGTAAGCGAATGCGTCCTGTGTATAAGCGTGTAAATATCGGGGGCTATTTACAAAAGATGATGGCAAAATTACCAATTTACCTAAATCGTTAGGGTTAACATTACCATCATTTGCCACAGCATCTTGAAGATGGACATAGTTCTCCGCTCTCAATTTGTTTTGGTTTAATGATATGTATCGTAATCGTTCGCTTTCAACTTTTACATACATTTCAACATAAAACTGATTGGCCAGTTGTCTACATCGTGATATTATATTAAAATCATTTTCTCGAACCATGATATGGTAAGCATAAAAATCCATGCATGAGACTTTTTTGTTGTTTACAGGCAAACCTGTTACAGGACTGACTTGGGGTATTTGAAAGTGGTACCCCTCTTGCCCCTTGCTGAATATCAACGGATATTGCAATGCGTCGTAAAATTTGTGTGTATCTGGTACCCTACTTAAAATGTCATTACGGGCATGCAAAATAATGTCACGGGAAGCAAACTGTTCGCCTGTGACTACAGCTGCTACTTCATTAATAAGCGGTGCATTGTACCGTCTTTCATGTTCCCCAGTTGGTGTACGGTCAGGGTGCATAATCAACTTGTATTCTTCTCCCGGCATTCTTTCTAATGCTGTTTTGAAAGTATTAATGAGGTTTTTATGCTCGTGCAACATTCTCTGGATTTTTAAGACAGTATCCCTTACAACTCCATTAATATTCTGGCATCTACGGTTAACTTCACTATTTTCGTCTCCCTTAAAATAAATTTGCAAAAATTTAGGCTGATCGTTTGTAGGCAGTAAAGACCCAACCCTATGGTAAACTTGACCTTGTATTTTAAATGTACTGGAAAATCCAGGCATAACAACCTCATGATCTACCCCAAATGACGTCATTTGGAAACAGCTATTATATTTCCTTATACTGTTCAAAAAGAGTCGTGACTCATTACTATCGCATAAAAGGAATGTTTTCAGGGGTTCTTCTGGAATACCGAGTGATGGAAGTGAAACTTTACCTCCAGAACAGCACACACCCGGAGATTCCTCTTTCCATTTTAGTGCCATACAATATGTGCACTTTTTAGCCATCCGTCCTAAGAGCACTAATCGATGGTTCATGTAATCAATTAAAGGGTCGTAATCAAAAGCAGCATCATGAAATACCTCCCACGTATTACGTGTAAATATATTTCGTCTTTGTGCTTGCCGTGCAGCTAATAGAACACGTCGTCTATGAGATTCTTCATGTGATTCTGCAGAAATCAGAGACGCATGACGTTCAGCATCCAAAAGCCGACGTACTCGAGTTTGATCTACAGTTTCGGAAGCTCTTTGAGTTGCATGACGCCTGGCGTCTAAGAGCCGTCGCTCCTGCCTCACCTCCTCAGTCTCAGCAGCTCTTTGAGCAGCGTGACGTTCGGTGTCTAAGAGCCGGCGCTCCCGAGCCATCTCTTCTGTCTCAGCAGCTCTTTGAGTTGCATGACGCCCAGCATCTAAGAGCCGGCGCTCCCGAGCCATCTCTTCTGTCTCAGCAGCTCTTTGAGTTGCATGACGCCCAGCATCTAAGAGCCGGCGCTCCCGAGCCATCTCTTCTGTCTCAGCAGCTCTTTGAGTTACATGACGCCCAGCATCTAAGAGCCGTCGCTCCCGAGCCATCTCTTCTGTCTCAGCAGCTCTTTGAGTTGCATGACGCCCAGCATCTCAGAGCCGTCGCTCCTGCCTCACCTCCTCAGTCTCAGCAGCTCTTTGAGCAGCATGACGTTCGGTGTCTAACAGCCGGCGCTCCCGAGTCATGTCAGCGGTCTCAGCAGCTCTTTGAGTTGAATGACGGCCGGCATCTAAGAGCCGTCGCTCCTGCCTCGTCTCCTCTGTCTCAGCAGCTCTTTGAGCAGCGTGACGTTCGGTGTCTAAGAGCCGGCGCTCCCGAGCCATCTCTTCGGTTTCAGCAGCTCTTTGAGTAGCGTGACGCTCAGCGTCTAAGAGCCGTCGCTCCTGCCTCACCTCTTCAGTCTCAGCAGCTCTTTGAGCAGCGTGACGCTCGGCGTCTAAAGTTAAACGGGCTTGAGTCTGTTCTTGAGACTCTTGACTTCTTGCAACTCTTTTAGCTCGAGCTCCGCTGGAACTACGTGCTAAATTGGACTTGCGTTTTCTCGTCATTGAAAAAAGTAGTTTAAAAAAGAACTTAAACTAAAGAAATATTACAATCTTTCCGAACTTAAATTGAAAACTAACTGAAAACAAAAGAATTTTAAAAAAATACGAATTACGAACTTGATAACAATTTAAAAGAAATTATATTACAACCTTTTCTCTTAATAACCAAGCTTAAAACTAAATAATTTAAAAGGAACGATCTAATTAAAGACCAATAGATGGCGCTGTATGTCCGGAATAAATTTTATTTTTTATTTTATTTTTTGTAATAAAAACTATCCTATGTCCTTTCTCAAGTTCCAAACTGTCTGTACCAAATTTCACACAAATCGGTTCAGTAGTTTAGGCGTGAACCAAAGACAGACATAATAATAATAATGTTTATTTATAGAAATTTAGACATTCATTACAAAATATTTTAGCAGGCTAAATTAGGTCAGATTAAGTGGTGTAGTCATCTGTAGCCGAACTAGGCAGAACCTGTATTTCGGCTATCAGCGCCAAACCCCTCGAGTATTATGCATTTATATAATAGCCATTTTTATGTTTACATTTGTAGATATCTTGTACGAAAATAGTAAAACAAAAAGGAAAAAGTTTGTGCAGTGTTTGCATGAGGTCCTCTTATTTGTGTGAGATGGGAATGTACGTGTCTGATGTGTAAGAGGATGTGTAGTGTTGTCTAGTGTTTTGGTGTGTGTATGGTGTGAGTGAGCGTGCGCGCATTTGTGTGTAAGTTATGAAAAGTGTATGTACTAGTTTATTACATAGTTTTTTTTTTACTAGGATGGTATGTACAGAAGAAGTTCAGTTTGTTCATAGGTAAGACTTTTCAGATATTCGGTAAGTTTCTTCTTGCATTGCATTTTTGTTAACGGGTATATATCAAGGATTCTGTTTAGCCTATTGTAAATTAATGGACCAATGGAGTGGGCAAAGCGTTGACTAAATTTAGTTTTAAGCAGCTTGGTTCTTTCGCATACTAAATCTTTTCGTCGTTTTTGGAGGAGTAGTGGGTTGTAGCTTAGTTTACTGTGTTGTAGGAGGACAACGCTTAGTATGTACAATTGTCTCACGGTCATGACTTCCCATTTTTCGTATAGCGTTGTTGTAGAGAATCGGATAGGCTTGAACGTCGCGACCTTCAGTATTGCACGCTGGGCGATCTCGATAGACTTCAAAGTTGTTTTTGATGTCCCTCCCCAAGAAGATAGACAATATGTAAGAAGCGATTGACAGAGCGCATAGTATATCTGCCTTGGCAACTCAAAGTGAGCAATGTGCCTTAGGTTTTTAAAAATATATATGAGCTTTCGTATTCTACAGCATAGTAGCCTAACATGTTCTTTAAAATTGAGATTGCTATCTATGTTAACTCCCAAATATTTCACTGTATGAACGCGTTCCAATGAAGGGCACTTGCAGTTTTTTCCAGAGTGACACTCGTGCGATATGATATTTCGCACGATGCCATCTCCATTTCTCTTATTTATACTAAAGCAGATATACTTGGTTTTGTCCACATTTAATGTGAGAATATTATTACGAAGCCACTTTTGCACGATATCGAAGCCCCGCTGTGCAGCACTGAAAGCCTCTTCCCATGTATTGGCAGCAAAAGAGAGGGCAGTATCGTCTGCAAAAGATATGATTTCACCATGGTTAAGTTCAAGACTCGTGAGATCATTTATATACACCAGAAACAAAGTGGGTCCCAGTATGCTACCTTGTGGTACACCATGTGTAACATCAAGGTGAGAACTTTTGCATTTTCCTACACGAACACACTGAGACCGGCCAGTCAGGTAACTAGTAAAAAGTTTCAGCTGTGTACCTCTGATTCCCAATATTTCGAGTTTGTCCAGTAAGAGGGAAACAGAAATCGTATCAAATGCCTTTGCGAGATCTAGAAAGATAGTGAGACCTTTTTTCTTTTCATCTAAATTGGAAGTAACAAAATTTATAAGTTTATTTACGGCTTGCTCAGTTGATTTTCCTTGTCGAAAACCAAATTGGTTAACTGAAAGTAGTTTATTTTTTTCTAAGTATTTCACAAGTCGCAAATTAATAATTTTTTCTAAAATTTTTGATATTGCTGGCAGAATAGATATAGGTCGATAGTTATTGATACGATTTCTGTCCCCACTCTTATAGATTGGACAAACTTCTGCTTTTTTAAGGACGTCAGGGAACAATCCATTTTGCAGAGAATCATTTATGATCTTGGTAAGATGTGGTACAATGATGTGTCTATAAGTTTTCAAAAATTTATTACTAATACTGTCTCCACCACTAGCACAGTCTGATTTTGAGTCGAGGATGAGACGTTCTACCTCCTCTTCAGTTGTGTCTATGAGAGCAAATGAATGCGGACTACTGGTAGCTGTGGCTGTATTTATTTGTCTGATGTTTATATTATGCGTGTTGAGCTGGTGTATTTTGTTTGCTAGTGAACTTCCTACGTTTATAAAGTAACTGTTTACTTCATTCAGTGAATTTTCAGGAGAGGTTGATAGCGTTAGCAGTTCTTTCGGATGATTTGTTACTTTTGGTGTATTTGTGATCTCTTTTATCGCTTTCCACAACTTTTTATTGTCTTTTTGTGCATTTTGAAGTTGATTTTTTTCATACTCTATTCTAACTTTTCTTAGCAACGCATTGCAGAAGTTTCTGTATCGCGTGTATGTCACTTTAAGAATGAAATTTTCAGGTGCAAGCTTTGATTTCAAATGCAACTTATCCCTATTTCTTGTGCATCGTAGCAACCCCTGTGTCATCCATGGTTTTATGATTTTGTGACGTTTAGATAGAGTAATATGTTTAGTATTATTTATAATTGCGTGTTGAAGACAAGTTGTAAAGTAATTCAAAGATAAGTTTGGGTTTGTTAAGTGGTAAATTGGGTCAAAATTAATTTTCAAAAGATCTTGCTCAAGGTTTGTAAAATCAACTTTAGTTATTGTTGTAACTGCATATTGACGCGTTTTCTTAGCAGGCACACACAATAAAACAGGGTAGTGATCCGTTAGGCTAGTTTGTGGAACTAGAGTAGTTACTGGATAATTGGTCTTAACCAACGCATGATCTAAACAGGAATTGCTTTCATAGCGAGTTATCAGAGTGTGAGCTGGTAGGAGGCCATGTGAAGCCACTAAAGTCAGGTAGCGTTCCCCGTTTAGATTTATTTTGCTAGGATTAATATCTATGTTAATGTCACCTATTACAAAGATCTGTTTATAGGTTGACACTGTGTGTAGTAATCTGTCTAGGGATGCAATAAATTGGTCAATGTTTTTGTAAGATGGGGACCGATAGAAAGCTAGTATCGCGATGCGATTTTCTATTTTTGCGACCAGACAGTTACTTTCTTGCATATGAGGCTCCTCTATCTCTAAACTAAGGTTTTCCTCATAGTAAATTACCACACCATCGTTTTGTTTGGGGTTTATTTTAGTCCCGACATGAGAATAACCTGTAAAAGTGGGTATAACTGAAGAACTTGAAAGCCAGCATTCAGTCAGTACAATTATGTGACATTTTAGCTTCATTCTTGTCAGTAAAACTTCAAGCCCTGGCATGTTACAGCTTATGCTGCGTATGTTTGATCTTTGCCCTAGCGGTCGAACGGTTAAGTTTGTGTACGTATTTGCTCTTTGCTTAAAAGTAAAAAAAAATCTAAATCTGGACTTTATTTCCAAATAAACTGCCCAAAGTGATTTAACATTCATGTGAGAAGTGATAATTCATATTAAAAGTATCTAAAGTGTGTGATTGGAACAATTTTGGCGTGAACTGTTTAAAAAATTTAAATCTCGACTGGTCTAACGGTGAGTGAGTGATTTGACATCTCACGCACAGTGCATGCTACTCTCGCGGTTACGCAGCGCGCATAAGTAACATACTGGCGTGCGCCTACGCTCAGTGACGTATGCGAGCGCTTACACCAAAGATTAAGTAACGGAGACGGCGCAAGAGTTTCTACCTAATTTACACTGCCTCTGAGAAGACGACGATTGAATTGATTTGTTTTTATCGCATGTATTTTAGCGAATTATCTTTGGCATTTACATATTGTAAACAAACAATTTGACCTGATTTCTGGATTTTAACTTCAAATGAACAATTAAATTTTGGTAAATTTGATTTTGGTGGTAAATAATTAATTTTGAATAATATTAAAAAACCGTTACCTTATTATAAAATGCCACTAAAACGAACACCGCCTAAGACACCTATTCTGGAGTCTAAAGAGGTGCAAAATTCGAATCTGCAAGCCATCCCAAAAGCTGGACCTGGAGCTACCTCGAACTCTGTTGCCTCTCAGAATGATAATGTGACCAATCGAAAACGTAAACATGACGATGAAACCCGCGTTTTTATGGCGGAGATTCGGGAGTTGTTAAAATCCTATACGGTACAAACGGACTGTAAGTTAGAGGCTTTGCAAATAGCAATAAATGAAATTGTCGCTCAGAACGTCGAAATTACGAAGAATATTAAATTCATCTCGAAACAGTACGATGACATGGTTGTCAGGGCTGAAAAACTGGAAGCTGAGCGAAAATCCGATCTCAATCTCATCAACCAACTCGAGAACAAGGTAGAAAACTTGGAGAGAATTATTTGTCAGTCGAAGGTTGAAATTCGTAACTTACCTAAGAGCCAGAAGGAAAACAGCGCAGATTTATACAAGTTGGTAACAGAAACGGCCTCAGTTTTGGAAGTGCCACTTCAGCAGAAAGACATTAAAGATGTTTTTCGCATAAATAAAAAGGACGGGGTACCAACAGTCATTGTTGATTTCATTAACACAACCACTAAACAGGAGATTGTTTTAAAAGCTAGGAAATTTAACAGGAAGAACAGTAACAGCAAACTGAATACATCACATGTTAAGATTCCAGGCCCTCCTAGACCAATCTTCGTATCTGAGTGCCTGACGCAGAAAGCTAAGCAATTATTCTACTTAGCCAGAACATTTGCTAAGGATAATTCCTATCAATTTTGCTGGACATCTTATGGGAAAGTTTATATGAAGAAAATGGAGGGTGAAAAACAAATATTAATAAAAAATGAAGCAAGCCTTGACAATTTACGTCGTGACAAATGACTAGGCATCTACTCGTATTATTATTCATTACTAATGTTTGCCGTTTTAATGCATGCTATGTTTCTTGCTATTATTGAAATACTGTTTTATACGTACAGCAAATTCATACAGTTATACTACACTAAACAACTGACAATAACACACACATTTTTGGGTGAAAGCGTTCAATTTTTACTCATACTGATTTATAAATTAATATTATACCTTGTACACTCAGAACTAACTGATTTAAATCATGCCTACTGCACTTGCATACTTACCACTCTTGCAACCTTTCTGCGATATAATATTAATTACAATTTATTGAATAATTATAATTGCATCATATGGAACTATATTTACTTAAATGGCTAATAGGGACCATCATATATTGTCAGATGTTGATAACATTTCTGTGGCTGGGCACTATTGCTGTGATACGGAAACCTGTAATTCTGTAATTAAAAACTCCTTACCATCGTTAAAAATCATAACGCAAAATATTCGCAGCTTACAAAAGAATCTTGATGGTTTCCAAGCCCAGTTAGCTAGGTTTTCTTTTGAATTTGACGTCATAATTCTTACTGAGTGCTGGCTCAGTCCTAATAGGCCTGTACCGCCATTAGACGGTTATGTCACCTATTCTTCAAAAACTTGGATTAACCAAAATGACGGTATTGTAATATACGTCAAGCAAGAAATCGACTGTAGCCTTGAAGAACCGGAACCTATTGGCGCTAATTTTATGTTACTGAAAATTTATCCTGATACTTACATCTTGGCAACCTATAGATCTCCATCTAATCATAATATTGATAATTTTCTGAACTCACTAGACAAAATAATTCGACCGATCAAAGCGAACACTATCATCCTTACTGGAGACGTCAACATTGACATTAAGCCAACAAGTGCTGATAGGAACAGGGAATCATATCTGAATCTCACAGCTGAATTGGGGTTATTACCGTGTCACTCACATCCTACTAGGATACAAAATTGTTTAGACCATGCGATGCTCAATACGACTCGTCAAGCAAATGTTTTTGTGATTAACTCCACGGTGACCGATCACGCCTCAGTAATATTGAGTGTATGTCGATCTTATCAAAAAAGAGACCAAAGATCTACACTGAAAAGAATAAATTACGATGCGGCCGTAAAATATTTGGAGACTGTTGATTTCTCATTCATAAATCAGGATGCTGATGCTAATGACGCCGCCGCTCTATTTATTGATAAAATTGCCACGACTCTAGATTCCTACTCAACAGTACATCTAAGACCTAGTCGAAAAAGATTACTTAAACCTTGGCTAACTCCTGGGCTACTACGTTGCATACGACACAGAGATAGACTACATAAGGAATTCTCTTTAAACCCTCTAAATAATGTTATCGAAACATCTTATAAAAGATATCGCAACTTTTGCAACACGTTACTAAAAAAATTAAAAAGAAACTATGAAAAGTCCCTTATACTAAACTCAAAAACCAATAAAGATAAGTGGAACGCTGTTAAAACTATAATTCATCAGGAGAAACAAAAATCAGTGGCAGACACTCTCATTAAAAATACGTGTAGTAATTCCAACTCGATAGAGAACATAAATAATTATTTTTCTAATGTAGGTAAAAACCTAGCTGATGCTATCACTAACACTAATACTCGCATCACTGACCCATTATCACATGGACCGGGTATTACTTCGAATCTCAACTCAATAGTCCTGATACCCCCAGACGAGCATGAAATCGAAGCATTGATACTCAATCTAAAAAATGACTGTGCCGTTGGTTGGGACGCCATATCTGCTAAATTTCTTAAATTAGCGAGAAACGTCATCGTCCCCCCTTTAACAAAACTCATGGAATTGTGCATTTCTCAAGGAGTTTTTCCACAAGTGTTCAAAAAATCCTTAATAACGCCTATCTACAAGAATGGATTGAAGGACGATGTCAAAAACTACCGGCCTATCTCGGTTCTCTCGACAATGTCTAAGATACTGGAAAAGGTTCTGAACACTAGGTTAATCAGCTTTTTAGAACATAATAGGATATTGTCGGATGCACAGTTTGGCTTTAGGTCTGGAAGAAGTACAGAGGACGCCATAGGACAGCTTGTCGATCACATCACATCCCAATTAGATACCAAAAAAAAGTGTATTGGCGTTTTCCTTGACCTAGCCAAGGCTTTCGACACAGTTTCGATACCTTTGCTCGTAAACAAGCTTGAACGGATTGGTGTTCGGGGTATGGCCCTAAAGATTTATCAGGACTTTCTTAGTGATCGTAGACAGCGAGTAAAAATTCGAGAACATGTTAGCTCAGAAGCCCTGGTTACATTCGGTGTGCCACAGGGTAGCATCCTTGGCCCTAGTCTCTTCCTGATCTACATTAATGATCTGTGTCAGCTAGCTCTTGCTAATGGCAAGATTTTTACATATGCTGATGACACAGCTCTCGTATTTCATGGGGGGACCTGGGAGGAGGTTCGACAAAACGCCGAGTCTGGCTTGCTTAAAGTAAGCAACTGGTTAAGGTCTAACCTACTAACATTAAACCTATCTAAATCTACCCTTGTCCATTTTAGTTTCTCTAAAGCTAAACTGAAGCCGGTCAAAATTTGTGTCAAGTTACATGCATGTGACACCTCCCAGGGCCACACGTCGTGCTCATGTCTAACATTTAGTGAGTCAAATACGGTTAGATATTTGGGTGTACTACTAGACGATAAGCTTACTTGGCGGCAGCACATAGAGTTAACCACTACGCGAATTAGAAAACTCATATGGGTATTTAAGGAACTACGACATGTTGCTGATTACGAGCTACTACGTACGGTATATTACGCATTGGCCCAATCGGTGATCGGGTATTGCATTGGTGTCTGGGGCGGAACATGCAAAACTCACTTGTTGCGGCTTGAAAGAGCCCAAAGATCTGTGCTCAAAGTTATGACGTTCAGGCCTTATAGATTCCCCACCGCAACCTTATATGATAAGTGTCAAGTTCTCACTTTGCGACAAATGTACGTTTTGCATATAATCATCAAACAGCATATTGCCACTCCATTCAATGAGCAAGTCTTGGGTAAGCGTACTGTCAGAGATGTTTGTGTACCTGTTAAATTTAACACTGCAGCTGCGAGAAAACAACGCATGTATTTATCAGTTCACCTTTATAATAAGATAAATACAATCCTTAATATTAATATGGTGACGATCAGGGAAGCCAAATGTAAGACTAAGTCATGGTTGCTGACACGGGACTACAAAGAAATAGAAGCCATTTTAATATAGGTAAATATCTAGTTTAAATCAGACACCCTCGTATGTACCCTTGAGTAACCGAGATGCCTTCTACACACACTAAACATGCACTTGCTTCACATTTGTTTTGGTTGTGTTTGTTTCCTTTTGATTTTGATTTTGTTGTTGATGTTTAATTGTTAGATTGTATTATTTTAAAGATTTAATTGTATTTTATTTTAATTTTTAATTGTATTATTTTATAATTTTAATTGTATTCTTTATATTTTATTTTCATAATATCTTAATTTTAATCTAGTTTTCATTTTAAATTGAATTATTATGTACCTAACCTAATTTAAACCTAATTTAATCTAAATGGAATGTATTGCATTAATGTGAAGACACTGACTCCTGTAACACAGGTGTTCCCACCTAGCACAGGAGTCAGGGCCTCACTGTGTTTGTACAAATTTTTTGTTATGCCAATAAATTATCTTATCTTAAATTATCTTATCTATGTTTAGCGTGAAGATCAGTAAGTGATTAGGGTGCAATGATATTAATTTATGACAGTTTTCAATGTTTGTTTCTTGCGATTGCGATACAGACAGTTTATCGATATTTTCTGTTAAGTTAATTAGATCATTGAATTTGACGTCAGTAAAAAGTATTGTAAGAAATGGTGGACATGGTTACAGAATAGTATTTGGAATGCAATATGGTTACAAAAAGTTTTAAAGCGGTTTGCGTGCACTATGCTTGTGATGTATAGAAATATATAAAGTAATCGTGTTGTTGAAAGCGTGTCATACATAGGTGTTATTGTCAAAGGTTCGAATGTGGCTAAATGTCTGTGTAATGTAAAATCAGGAAGTATATTATGTATGTGTGTTGATTTATAGTAAATACTGTGAGTATAGTAATGTTTAAATTTAGAAAAAAAATGTGTTGTCTTTAAAGTGTAGTGAATAATTTTTGTTTAGTGTGGTAAAATGTAAAAAATAACTTGCATTTTGAACTGAGAAAAAAATATGTGACGTGTAGAGTAGTGTAAAGTTTCTGTATAGTGTTTTAAAGTGTAAACATAAGTAAATTACAATTCGAAATGAGAAAAAAACAAGCAATATAAAATAGATTAATAACAAATCGAAAATGAGAGTTACAACTTGGAATAGTCATATTAAATTTCTTAACTTATCCAGATCCGTGTCATGATTTATGCGTATGTGGGATGAGTCTTCGGTTTTTTTTAGATAAACAGACCCATTAGTCGTCCAGCAGAAATCATATCCGTGGCTTTTTTTAAACTGCCTGGCCAGAAAATATAATCTCTGAGTCTTGTGAGTTAACGTTTCAGTTATGTAAATTGGTTTTGATTGGTATGACTGGTTTAAATGAGTTGTATTTAACTTGTCTCCCTTTGGTCGTATTTTGTTGAAGCTCTTGACAGCCTTGAGAATTTTGTCTTTTAGCAATACGGAAGTTAAATCCACTACAACAGGATTAGATGCATCTTTCGATTTCAGTCTATAGATGTCACGAATATTAGAACAGTCAATGTTGACACTCAGGGTCTTTCCCAGATGCATAATTTCGCTGCAAAGATTTTCTTTTGTCTCGCCGTTTTGCTTTGGTATATTCCGAATTTCTATGCCTGCTCCACGGGACTTTCGCTCAGACACTTCCAGTTTTTCCTCCAAATCCTTAATTAAGATTTTATCCTCTTTTCTCTCTTTCTCCAGAGTGGATATTTTCTTCAAGAATTCGTCATATTTAGACGACATAACTTCTAAACTAGTTTTTAAATCTTGAAAACGTTTATCTTGTTCTTTTGAGAAAGTCGAGAACATTTCCTTTATCAGTGCTGTAACATCTAAGTGTTCATCGTCATACTTTCTTTTCTTTCGTTCAGTGACATTGACTGCGAGAGCATGAAGATTAGGCTCCGACTCGCAGTGCTGCAGCGGTGATTCACTCGCAACCGTAGAGAACGCAAGTGCCTCGCTCCGAACACTTCCCGGCGCTACTGTCGGCGTTGGCGGGGCAGGTGAGGCGGGGGGCGTTCTCTTCAGTGGCATAGCGGCGGTGTACTGAGTGTGGTGTGCGTGTGCCAGTGTACAAGTACCAGGACAGTATGAGTGTCGCAGGTTGATTTGTCGAAGCAGTAAATGTATGAACTATTACGGGGGCCAAGTTATGATTGCCGCAATCGAGTAAAGCGAAGCTTTGTCGTTTCCGTCCAGTTTAAAGAGACCTTTGGGTTAGTACAATGGATGCGTAAGCGACTTATTTATACGAAGCTTGCAGGATTACCACTGTCACTTTTCTGCGCGTTGATGTCCGACGACTTGCTGTCTCCCATATACGGGCGTCTCGCTTCCGCGTAATTATTGTGTTGTTGTAGTGTGTGTGAGTAAAGTACGTACGTACTCACAGCTCGCAGCAAGTTTGCAGAGGCTCCTCGATCTTTATGCACTCTGCAGAGGTCCGAGGGAAGGCAAATAATCGTCGAAGATGTTTTAAACACTTTCTAAAAGTTTTGCAGAAGCCCGGGTACGAACGCGCGCCGCACTGTGCCGGAATCCAAGGCAAAACCCACAGAGCTACAGCTCAATTACTAATGTTGACGAAAAACTTGATCTTTTTATTTATTTATTTATTTATTTATTTATTTATTTATTTATTTATTTATTTATTTATTTATTTATTTATTTTGTTTATCACATGGAAAACCAACAGCTTTACATAAATGCAATAAGTAAACTAGAATAAGAGACATTAAGCCAATTATAGGTTTTCACGGCTAGCTATACAGTAATACAACAAGAGATCCTATACACGACAAGATATCAAGAAAAGAAGAGTATCAATCGCCAAATCGGCACCGCCAAACATAAGAAATAAACTACAATAAAATTAATTTAAATAAGAAC
This sequence comes from Polia nebulosa, assembly GCA_951329385.1. NCBI lineage: Eukaryota > Metazoa > Arthropoda > Insecta > Lepidoptera > Noctuidae > Polia > Polia nebulosa. Next base: position 3,259,220 of record OX589611.1, on the reverse strand, counting down.
TAACATTAACACTAAGAATTAATTTCCAATTTTGAAGAAATCAAGGTTCAGCCTATTGCGTACGCTTGAGCCTTTGGTTGAAAAGATGTCAAATGAGAACTGCTTGCATAATTCATTAAAGTCCTTAAAGTCATTAAAGTCCTTATTGTAACTTTTAGTGAACAGTCTTTGTCTTGCTGAGGGTATTTTGAATGACTAAACACTGTTATGAGCACTTATTAAACGGAGGTATCACAACGTACTTCACTTTATTTTACATGATTCATTTGGCCTGTCACCAATATTATTGATAGTTTCTTTAAAAATATACAACACAGCGCGATAGTTAACACTTTTCTGTTTACTTTGGAATAAAATTAACTCCGATTGCACAACTTTTTCCTATCAAAATAATATTTTATGCTTAGCGACAGTGGAACACGTCTATCTCTTAGCGCGGGTGCGGGGGTGATGACAGACAGACAGAAAGACAGACAGACTGACAGACAGAGTTACTTTCGCATTTATAATATTAGTTTGGATTTCTTCTGTGCATGTGTATTTCACTGTCTTGTGTATGGATGTGGATGGCTATAAGAGTAGGGGAAGGCCAAAGAAACGATGGTTGGACTGTGTGAAAGAGGATATGGGTAAAAAGAGGGTGACTACAAAGATGACGACTAATAGAGGAGTATGGAAGAAAAAGACATGTTGCGCCGACCCCAAATAAATTGGGCTAAGGGCAGGAGAATGATGATGTGTATGTCACTGAACTCCTCCTTAACGGCTGGACCGATTTTAATGAAATTTTATGTGTTTTCAGGTGGATTCGAGAATGGTTTAGATTTACAATTCGGTCCAAATTAAATAATTACTTTTTTATTAATAAAATATTTTTGTTGATTTTGGAATGTTTTACATTGGATCCGGCAGAGTGCGCTACGATCGCAGTATCGAATATTCAACAATATTCTATTTTAATTTCAGTTTGTCCTGACAGTTGGTGCTGCGATCAAACTCAGGAAAATATTTTGTAACTTCGTGTTATTATTGTGATACAAAAAGTGTGCCTAAAAAACTATACATTTTGCCAATTTGAAATGTTCAGGTCGACGATGACGTTAACTGTGAGTAACCACTGCACACCGCCAGGTGGCGCAGTGCGCGTGCGCGGAGGCGCTGTGACGTCATCGTGGGTCTTTGCGACGTTCCCGCAGGGGAGCGCCGTCGCCCTCCAACAGGTCACGGGGCAGGCGTTTTACGTCGGGGAGGCACGCATGCTAGGGCGCCAGCTGCTTGACCTGAGGCCAGGCGCTTGCGTCGGCACGCGCGAACATTCCCCTCGCGAGGCGGCACACAAGCTCATCCAGGCTCTCAAACCCGGTGTCGCGCTGTATGACGTCGTTCCTCACGACGTACGGAGCATCCAGTATGGTGCGCAGCGTCAAGTGTTGCTGCGCACGTAGCTTTTTGCGGCTTCTTTCTGCAGTGAGGGCGAACCAGGCGGGGGCGGCGTACGTTAATATCGGCCGGATGTAAGTTTTATACACGCCCAGCTTGACGTGTTCTTGGAGTCGGGATGAGAGCACTGGTTTGAGCAAGTGATGGACTGCCTTACCTTGCGCGGCGACCTTGTAGGCGTGCGGTCCCATCGTTAGTCGACTGATGTTCACACCCAGGTATTTGGCCCGGGGCGCCCAATCGACGTCGACACCTAAAAGTTTGAGGGGTGGTAGGGGAGGCGCAGAGCCGGTGATCATAGCCTGCGTCTTACCCACGTTAACCGACAGTCTCCATTTGGCTAAGCAATCGGGGAGTAGGTCGAGTGCGCGCTGCATCTTGACGGCCGCGTACTTTGCGTTCATAGAGATGGTGATGTACGCGGCGTCGTCGGCATACAACGCGAGCGTCGCGTCTGGCGTCGTGGGGATGTCGTCGGTGTAACGTGTGTAACACACTGGCGACACGCAGCTACCCTGGGGCACGCCCACCATGATGGGGCAGGGGGCGGACAGTGCGCCGTCGACCACCACCCGGAAAGTCCTGTGGGATAGAAAGGATTGAATAAATTTTACTATGCGACGAGGCGTGTCGGACGTGGCCAGCTTATAAATCAGGCCGTCGTGCCACACGCGGTCTAAGGCCTTCTCCATGTCGAGGAATACTGAACCGCGTACTCCCTGTTGTTCGTTGCTGATGACAGCAAGTGCAGTACCCTCGACAGCAGAAGCGTCGTGCTGTGCTCCGCCCTAAACCCAAACTGTTCAGCTCTGGGCGTGATGTGCGGCGTGAGGTGTCGCAGCAGGAGTACCTCGAATACCTTCGACATGGTTGGTACTAATGTGATGGGCCGATAGCTCTCTGGCTTCAGTGTGTTTTTCCCCTGCTTGGGCAGCAGGATGACGCGCCCTTCCTTCCATGCGGCAGGGAAAACCCCGGTGCGCAGCACCGCCGTGTACAGGCGCGCCAGTGCCGCGATCATTCGGTGCGGCAGGTGGCGCAGCGCCGTGTTCGTGATGCCATCACCCCCAGGGCCCTTCCTTGGCTTGGTCCTGAGGATGGCGTGTCTGACTGCGCCCGGCGAGAAGAAAATGGGTTCCTCCTCGGGAGCTATGGGCGCGGCGAAATAGTCCTTTAGGTGTCGCTCGACTGCTGCGACATGGTCGTGTTCGGTGATTGGATTAGGGCGGAACTGACGCTCCAGGTGTTCCGCGAAGACCTCCACGCGGTCATCTGCCTTGTACTTCAACGACCCGTCGCTCGCCCGTATAGGGCGCACCGGAGTTGGGGTGTTGGTGAGTTGGCGGCACAGTTTGTGTACAGAAGGCCAGTCACCCTCTGCGGCCTCTATACGTTCCTGCCAGTTCGCGGTGGCTATAGCCTTTAGCTCGGCCTTTACCCTCTCCGCGAGACGGTTGAGTCTCAACTTCAATGCTGGGCATCTTGACTGCTGCCACTGCTTGCGTAGGCGCCTCTTCTCGGCGATCATGGTTCGAGTTCTGGTGGGCAAGGGAGGGAGCAGCCCCCCGCCCTGCGTCTGCCCCGTCGTGGTGGCCTCTTCTAGGGCGTGCCGTATGCAAGCAGTGACTTCCTCCGCCTGCAAATCAAAGTCCGCGGCGGTAGCGATAGGCCGAGACGGCGTAGTGAATTCAACCCTTTCTGAAAATCTTGTCCAGTCCACTGATCGACGTGGCGCTGGTGGCCTTAGTCGGGTCGGCATTTCTGACAGGATGACGAGTACTGGAAGGTGATCAGACAGTAGCTCGTCAATAACCACCTGTTGGGTGATCTGGCAGCTAAGCCCTCGGTGGACGACAGTGTCCAGCACGTCGGGCAATACAATTTTCACTTGAACTTCTCAGCCAATATTTTAAAACCTGGAAACTAAAGCTTAACTCAACAAAAACTGAAAGCATTTTGTTTACCGGAAAACGTACATACATTACCCACTAGGCTTGTCAAAATAGATGATTTCCAGATTACGTGGCGTCTATCAGTAAAATATTTATTTATATATAAATAGGGCATAATATTAGACAAGACACTCAACTGGAACAAAAACACTGAAGTGATTATAAACAAAGCTACAAAAGCCCTACATTCACTGAAACCAATTTTAAATTGAAAATCAGTTCTCAGTTCCTCAACCAAATTGCGTATTTATACTACTTTGGTGATACCCTGCCTAACGTATGCAGCACCTGTCTGGTCTAGTCTAACAGACACCAAATATAATAAACTACAAACAATACAGAACAAAGCTTTAAAATTATCATTTAACACATCATTTCGCACCAACCTCAAAACATTACACAACCGTCTAAAGTATCCCTTCTTAAAAGATTTCATTTTAAAAACCTCACGAAAATTTAATTTGCATAAAAACCCATCACACCGTAACACTTTAATATGTATCTTCAATTGGAAAAAGTAGACTTAGTACGTTAACTTACGCCCGCACACGTACAATCGATATAGACTGCCCCATCACTACGTCCTCCGTGACGTATCATGACGATAGCTCGCTTACTAGCCGACGCCGCCCGTTCGGCAGGTGTATGCGTAATGTTTGCACGCAACTACCCGCTACTTACATTATATTTTTATAACAAATTATAATAATGCTTACTTTTAGTAACCCAAACACTGTCAATATTATGTGAGTCCTTACCGAGACTTCCACATACCCAATATCAAATAATATTCACTAAGTTAATCCAATGTGAAATAATATTAAGTAAAAACATTTTTAAATATTTATAAAGGCGGAAGCCTAAGTGATAAAGTATATCATGACTTGTCTACAAATAGAATAAGATCGTTTGTAAGCAGTATAATTGTTAACCAAAAGAATGAATAAAGACCTTGATAAATCAATCAATCAATGTCCAGCACGTCGGGCATGTGACTGTTACGTCTGGATAGTGTGTGGGCGTCTTAGGGCCGGACACTGTGTACCCGAAAGCTTCCGCGTGCGCGAAGAGCCGACTTCCCCCGGTATTCGTGTTGACTGCGTTCCACGCCGGATTTTGGAATTTAAATCGTCGGCGAACAGATGACATCAACAGGGCCCGAAACTCTGGTAGTTCTAGGTGAGTTCCGGGCGGCTTGTAAGCACCGTATATTCTCAATTTCTTACAGGCGACGTACAGCTGAATGCCCAGCGATGTCAAATGTCAAAGATGTCCTCGCTCTTTTTTACAGTGCTGGATCGCTTGCCACTTTTTTTTTATTATTATTGATAGGCACGCGTTTGACCACCATCTCACCTGATGGTAAGCGATGATGTGGTCGAAGGTGGAGCACGCTTGCCTAGAAACAACCTATTCACTCTTGACTTAAAGCCTCCCAGGTTGAAGCTATCAGGAAACACAGACTCCGGTAGGGAATTCCACTCCCTAGCTGTACGCACAATGAATGTTTTCTCAAAACGCTTTGTGCGTATGGATGGGATGTCCACCATGAACCGGTGGTAGTTCGCCGTAGGTCTTGTGGTCCGTTGATGAAACGGGCTTGGCGGAATCAAATTGTGCGATTCCGTCGCACACTCCCCAAAATGTAACCGATAGAAAACCGACAGGCTAGCAACTCGGCGTCTATGTTCTAGACTTTGGAGTTTCGACTCAACGAGCCTATCATTGCCGATGATCCTCTTGGCTCTTTTCTCAATTGACTCAAGGGCATCAAGCTGGTATCTGGCAGATCCGTCCCAAAGATGAGAACAGTACTCCATACACGATCGAACTTGTGCTTGATACAGTTGGAGCAGCTGTTCCGGCGTAAAGTACCGTCTCACCTTTGCGAGGATCCCCAACTTTTTGGCAGCCACTTGAGCCTTTGCCTCTATGAAGGGACCAAAATTGAGGGTAGATGTTAAAGTAACACCAAGAAGATCAAGTTGGTCGGTTATCGGCACGGTCACACCTCGGAAAGATGAAGCCGGGTGAAATTGGCTCCTCTTAGTGGAAAAACACACACGCCTGGATCTTAGCAGCATTGAACTTGACCAGATTGGCATCGCCCCATTCTGAGACAGCCTGTAAGGACAAGCGCCCAACCATAGCCTCTCGGAGAGACCGGACCTGAGACCCACTAGCTCGTGCGTCATGCACGTATCTCTCGGCAACAGTACTGTCGTCTGCATACCCAAAGGTACCGGGTTTTCGCACATCGTTAATATGTAGCAAAAACAATGTTGCCGAGAGCACCGACCCCTGAGGAACACCGGCATTAACAGCCAGCAGTCCGGCCGAGCAGCCATCTATAATTATTCGGATAGACCGATCCCTCAAGAAATCTGCAATTCAATCACACAAACCAGCGGGCAGACCGAAGGAAGGAAGCTTGCCAATTAGGCTGTCGTGCCAGACCCGGTCGAAGGCCTTCGAGATGTCAAGGGAGACTGCAAGGGCTTCCCCTTGTTTTTCGATGGCCTCACTCCAGATGTGAATGGCACACGCTAGAAGATCCCCAGTTGACCGATTTCGGCGGAAGCCGTATTGTCGGTCACTGAGGATATCGTTAGCTTCTAGATATGCCAGGAGCTTGCCAGTCAGTATAGGTTCCATACTCTTACAGAGTACGGAAGTTACCGAGATGGGCCAATAATTTGCTGGGTCCGCTCGACTACCCTTCTTGGGTACGGGTTGCACGTTAGCTTGCTTCCAAGCCATCGGCACTTTTCCAGTCTCATACGAAAGGAGAAATAGGCGTGTTAAGATCGGAGACAACTCAGGCGCACTAGTCCTCAGTACAATTGCCGGCATCGGACTTAGGTGAGCGGTCGGTGGCACTGGTGCGACGAGTGCCTGAACTTCTGGCACCGGTGGCACTGTGTGATACGGACACCCTGCATGTGGAGGAACACGGTGGTATCGTAAATGCGGCGCACGTCCGCAGTGCGCTGCAGCACGGCGTGGAAGATGCAGCCGGGTCGTCCCTGACGCCCATTTATGTGGCGTACGTACTCCGGCTCAAAGCCCATATCGCGGAGCTCCTTCTCGATGTCAACGGGATCGGTGTCCGCCGGCAACCCCCTTATGGCCACTTTAAACTTCTTATCAGCCGGCAGCGAGTACGCAAACCAGCTGATGTTCGTCTCCTTTTCCAGGCCAGTCAGGTACTTTTGTACCAGCCTGTATTCTTCTTCTGACTCAGGCATGAAGCGGATGCCCGTGCCATATGGGCGGGCATGGGCATCTCGGCCTAACTTGCCGTGTAGTTGCTTTAAATGGTAACTCCAGTTTAGCAGTTTCTCCACCACCAAAGGAGGGTATCTCGGCTTCTTCGCCTTTTTAACTGCCGCTGTCGAGTTCGAATCGGCGGCGCTCCTGTTGGAGGCTGCTGCGGTGGTGGGGGTAAGTGATGGAGTGGTACTTACCCCTGCGTCCATGTCAACCGACTCGGGAGATTGCGGGTTCGGTGAGTCGAGGCGATGCCTCTTCGCGATTTCTGCTTCGTCGTCTGGACTCCTCCTCCTTCTTTGCCCCCTCTGACACTTTGGGATTTGGGTGTGCTGTTCATCCTCGCTGCTTGCCTCGCTGTTACTTGATATTACCGGCGACCCTGTGCGTGACGGCAGCATCGCGGGTGTGACGTCACAGCGCGCAAAAGATTAAGTACTGCAAACCAATTATTATTGAGGACCATTTGGCTTTAAACTCATTTTTTTATATATAATGGCCTCATTATGTACTATTAACTATACGTATTCCTAATAAATGACTAGAAATCTATCCAACAAAAATATAAAAACATTGACAAGTTTGGCATTTAATTCTTTAACGTTATCACTTATCAGCTATCAAAACAGCCCTAAATCTTATGATAATGGGCATATATTATACATATTCTAATAGAGACTAACACTAAATACCTATAACTCTAATTAGAACACCATTTATTCGCTACTAGCTGTGCCCGCGACTTCGTTCGCGTGGTTGTCGAGAACAAAACAACGTCGTTTAGATAAGAGTATATCACCTTTTTGATGATTTAGATAAGAGTCCTGACTTTGGTATAGTTGATTACGTTAATGCTTCTCTATATACTATGTTAGCGGTGGAATTACCCGGAGCATATACAAAAAGGTTGTTTGGGTTGCTAACACGTGATAGAGAAACATAGAGTTGGCCGTGTGAAAAACAATCAAAAGTAAGGTCTACACCCGCAACGGATAACGTCTGGCCTTGGGCTTTATTAATAGTCATAGCGTAACAGAGGCTTACAGGAAATTGCACACGTTTGAAAGTAAACGGAAAATTATTGGGGATAATGGGTATCCTGGGAATGAAAACAACATCACCGGAGCCGCAACCTGTTAAGATTTCGGCTTCGATGACATTTCGTTGGAGATTTGTTACTCTCAACCGAGTTCCATTGCATAGTTTTGGTGGGCTTAAATTTCTGAGTAGAATGATTGGTACTCCGACTTTTAAATAAATTTTGTGTGCTGGAAGACCTGGTGTATTTAGAGAGTCTAAAAACTCTACTGGATAGTGGGTGGCATCTCCTTCTTCTAAAACCGTGTTAATAGATAAATATTCCCTACTTTCTCCAGAAACATGTACCAATATTTGAGAATTTATTGCTGCTGCTTGGTCGTTGCGAGGTGCCAAAATAGCTCGTTGGCATAGCCAAGCAGCGTCATGGTTCGAGATCTCTGATGGATCTCCGTATACAGAGGAAATGAGTTCCTGCTGTGAGGCAACAGAAGAACACAGGCTTTCGACTAAAGTTACTTTACCTCCTTCTTGAGTCGGGTATGTGCCGTTACCAATTTGAAGTAGTAAATTTGAGAAAACCTGCGCGTTTGCGTCACCTCCCAAATATGCTCGCATATTAAAGCTCAAATTAGTTAATATGACACTACGCCATAAAATAGAGCTCTTTAAACAGGCACCTATTTCATCGGCCCTCGTTCCTCTGGGTATTATAGGGAGTGTCTGCCTGAAGTCTCCACAGAATAGCACCGTTAAGCCTCCCATCGGTCGGTCATTTTGTCTTATATCTCGCAACGTTCTATCTACAGCTTCCACAGCTTTACGATTTGCCATCGTACACTCGTCCCAAACGATAAGGGCGCAATCGCGTAAAACCCTTGCTTTATCACTATTGCGAGACACGTTGCAAACAGGGTTTTCTGTGCGGTCCAAGTCGATTGGTATTTTAAATGTTGTATGTGCAGTTTTTCCTCCTGGTAATAAAGTGGCAGCTATTCCTGAGGAAGCGACGGCAAGGGCAATTTTGTTTTGGCTCCTTATTTGAGCCAAGATAACTTTAGTGAGGAAAGTTTTACCTGTTCCACCAGGTGCATCTAAAAACAGCATTTCTCCTAATGAATGTTCTACACTACAGCATACTCTATCAAAGATTTGACGTTGTTCTGTCGTCAAATTTGAACAGCCATTTCGCAATATTTCTGCTAACTCTTCGGGGTTGTAATTTATTTCAGATGTATACTCCCTATTAATTCGTTCCCCACCAACTGTCGGTGTCGGCAAGCCGTATTGACTGAGGGGGTTCCCTCCTATACTTGTAACTATATCTTGTATAGCCAGCAAAGCCCTATTATGGCAGCTTTCACGTACTTGGTCAGAAGTTTCACTATTTATATTTTGCTGTCTCAAAAAATCTTCGGCAAACGCGTCTTTATATTTTTGCCACAACTGCCCAGCGTCCGATAGGCCACAAAATGGCAAATAAATGGCGCAAACGATGTGGACTATCACTGACGCATGCTTCGGCTAAAGCATCATCCCAATGCTGATCGCCATCTAATAAATGCCGTGCGCGGCAAGCAGCTTGAAATGTGGGATATTCTATATCGTCCACTTTGCGGAGCTCAGCAAAAGAAGTAGGTCCTCGCACTGTGTGAAGAAGAAGGCGTAAATAATAACACTCTGCATTATTTGGGTGCACCGTGTATACTCTTCCAATCACGTGTTCTTTAAAAATGCCGGACTCGCCTTCTACAGCAGTTCCACGTCTCCTGCGATTAAAAACACCTTGCTGCTTGTTATAAGTATAATAATGTGGCACTTCATTGTACAACAGAGACTTAGCGAAATTGTCTCTTTCGCAAAGGCGAAAGAATGCGAGCAAGGTGGTTTGTCTTGGGTTGTTCATTCTTTCTGCCACATTTTCTGGCTGAAAGTAAACTCGCTGCCCGCCTTCCAGGTGCACGTCAAGATGGATGACTGGCGGATACCTTTCATGAATAGGGAAACTCAAAATGCGCCAAACTGCCTCCGAAGAGCTTATGTATCGGCCAGATTGATACCTTGTCACTTCATCAAATTGGTTGTTATTTCTTAGTGCTATCATGGCTTGATCACTACCTTTATTAACATATTTACATATATATTTTATAGATTCGACGCTATTACAAATTTCAACATTAATGTGTGCTTGAAAAGCGTTTGACAAAACTGGAGAATACGGTACCACCCAACTATTATTTAGAATTATTTCTTGTCCACGGAATCTGACAGTAGCTGTGAAACCACCTTGTGACGGTGATCTTCGCCGGTATTGCGGATACCCATTTTCCCCAGCCATAGTTAGTTCTTTCAGTGCTCTGGGGTATTTTTTTGAGCATTGACCATCTTTCATGCACGGTGATTCCCTGTTTAAGAGGCCACATGGCCCGTGAACCATATGTGTTTTTACTATGTCATGCAAAATCGGATCTGCATTATAGTCCGGAAATTCTGCACTTATGACACTGTCTATAGCATCGGGACGAATTTTTTCTTCCAGCCACAGAAGAATGTGCGCGTGGGGTAAACCACGCTTTTGCCACTCGACGCTATACATAAAACAAAGAGTTGAACCGAAAACTTTCTCCTTTGTAAGTAGATTAATCAAGACTTTGAGTTTTAAATGAAAAATCCTAGCAATAATGTCATGTCTGTCGTATGACGCCTGTCCTGTGAGAAGTGCCTGGCAAATCTCCGTCCACTTTGGATTTGTTGTAAATGTTATAAAAAGGTCCGGCCGGCCGTATTTACGGACGTAACAAAAAGCATCTTGCGTTCGTTCGTGCATATACCGCGGACCGCCTGTGAAACTGGATGGCAAAATAACCAATCGACCCAAGTTTTCGACGTTATTATCTGATTGCATGGCGTCCCGCAAGTGCACGTATTCTTCAGCGCGTAACCGTCGCTGGTTAGTGCGAATATACACTAAACGTTCAGTTTCTATTTTTGCGTACATGTCCACAATAAATTGGCTGAACAAACCACGAAATCGTTGCAAATATACGAAACTGTTTTGCCTTATTTGTAAAAGGTAGGAATAGTATTGTTGAGCAGATATTTTTTTTTGATAATTAGTGACTCTCGTAGTAGGGTTCACTTGGTACAGCCCAAAATTGTACCCATCTTCACCATGACAATAAATTAGTGGATATTGCAGGGCGTCGTAAGCTCGGTGGGTTTCCAAAATGCGTTGAAGGCGATCGTCGCGTGTACGCAACACGATATCACGTCTCTCACACTCCTGGTCGACTAAAACAACTGCAACTTCATCTGCGACGGGTGCATTGTGTCTTCCACGGTGTTCACCCACAGGACGTCTATCGGCACTTATAACAATTTTGAAATCATTGCTGCCTTGTGGAATTGACTCCAATGCAGCTTTGAATTCACGAACGTACTGGTTAACGTGATGCAGCAATTCTTGAAGTTGACCCAAAAGCTCAGCATTGAGCTGGGGAAAATTGTGATTTCTAACATTGAGCTGTTGCGTGTAATCGGATACAAAATAAATTTGGAGAAATTTGGGTTCATTTTCTGGCAGCAAAGATCCAATAAGGTGATAAACTTGACCTTGTACTTTGAAGGTTGGCATGAACGGTCCTTCCGTTATTTGTTTTGCCCCAAAGGAAGTCATTTGGAAAGCACTGTTATATAAACGAATATTATCCAAAAAACGGTTCGACTGGGGATGATCGCCATTCAGGAGACTTTTAAGTAAGTGTGGTGGATCTTGGAAATTTGGAAGAACAATTTTTCCATTTGAGCAGCACATTCCATCTGTCTCTTTCCTCCATTTCAAAGCATGACAAAAATTACAAATTTCTCTCATGTCACCCACGAAAGTAAAGCCAGCATAATTAATTCTAGACGAATATGTGAACCCTGATTTTTCCCTATTGTCCCAAGGTAATAAAATATTTGCATCGTCATTTTCCATGGACTCATCAGCTCCGCTATTTGTTTCTCTATTCATATGGTATCGAGCTCGTTCTATTTCTAGGCGAGATTGACGTTGTTCTGCTGTTTCTGCTCGTCTTAGTTCATCTATTCTTTCCCTTTCAGATGCAAGATAACTTTCATTGTTTCTTTGTACACCTACATAGTTATGTCTAGCTATTTGTAATCGTTCTTCTCTTTGGGAGAGAGATTCAGACTCGCGCGAGAGAGCGTGTCGCTCTCGGTCAGATGACAGACGTGCTTGGCGTTCCTCGATACTCTCTTGAGAACGCAAAGTCGCGGTCCGAGTTCTTTGCGAACTTAAGCGCGACTCCCTTTCTGTGAAAGTCTCTGACTCGCGTGAGAGAGACTGGCGCTCCCGATCAGCAGACAGCCGAACTTCGCGTTCCTGGATATTCTCTTGAGAACGCAAAGTCGCGGTCCGAGTTCTTTGCGAACTTAAGCGCGACTCCCTTTCTGTGAAAGTCTCTGACTCGCGTGAGAGAGACTGGCGCTCCCGATCAGCAGACAGCCGAACTTCGCGTTCCTGGATATTCTCTTGAGAACGCAAAGTCGCGGTCCGAGTTCTTTGCGAACTTAAGCGCGACTCCCTTTCTGTGAATGTCTCTGACTCACGTGAGAGAGAGTGGCGCTCCCGATCAGCAGACAGCCGGTCTTCGCGTTCCTGGATACTCTCTTGAGACCGCAAAGTCGCGGTCCGTGTTCTTTGTGAACTTAAACGTGACTCCCTTTCGGTGAACGTTTCCGATTCACGTGAAAGAGCGATGTGCTCTCGGTTAGCAGATAACCGTGCTTCACGATCTTCTTCCGATTCCTGAGACCTACAAAGTCTCATCCTTTTCGCATTTCGGCTACGCAGCGAAAGGTTAGTTTTTTTTCTTTGAGGCATTTTCAAGGAAAATTAAAGCAATAAACAAAACTAACAACACTTATGACTGAATAGCCTACAAACTTAAAAGATCGGTGCGTCGAACAGTCTAGTGTGACAACGTATCGTCTGTTCGTGGTCGTGACTCAACGAATTGGCAACACTAACTTACTGTATAACGATTGGCACTATTGGATTCAAACTACGAAGTAAATCAAATACAATCTTTACTTCGTACTTCAAACCAATGACCAAAGTTGACCAAACGAAACCAATAAGATAAGCAAATACTTTTTTTTCGACCAATTTAGAAAATCGATAAACCAAGCAACCAAAGAACTTTTACGACACACGCAAGAACTTTTAAGACACCTAACGAAACCCAATTTGCCTAGTAAACACGGTGGACGTCATCCTCGCGCGGAAAATCTTAACACCGCGATTCAGAAAATGACGTCATTTGCACAACGCCATCTATCGGATTTAGATTTCAACTATCAACATTAGTTCTATTTTTAGTCTTAAGATGTCGTTGCAAGTACTATACTTAATTGCGTAACGTAATATTTTACTTCTTGAACTCACTAAATTAATCATATCTTTTGATAGAGTGAACCGATTTCGATGAAACAAAAACTAAGTTAATCCTCAAGTTGCGTATAATTTTTGTATATAAACATTGTCAGCATTGAATTCGTAGATTTTACGTGATGTGCGCACAAACAAACAGACAAACAGACAAACAGACAAACAGACAAAAATTTCAAAAATGATGGAAATGGGTTCTGTTACTTATCTTTTCACACGCTGGCTATTTTTTGTTTCAATTTCTTCAATGTACAAAAATGACTTTTCTACAGATTTATTATATGTATAGATTAATTACAGTTTTATCGGTCTTTTATTTGGTAGCACTTAACTCATAGATTCGAAGGTTCAGAGTCTCTTACAACTCTCCTCCGGTGAAGATCGTGTAACTTACTATCATAAGCATATAGCGCAGACCCTTAGCATTAATTTTCTATGTATAAGATAGTACAGACTGTTGTCAACATTATCTAACCCACCCAAAATCAAACGACTTTGGACCCTCTGCCTGTAACATTAAGGTTTATTTAATTTATATGATTTACTTATCAGACAAGTGCTCGAGGACTCGATGAACAAAAATACAATAATAACACAGACACGTAAATTTGATCTTTAACACGTAACGTTAAGGTAAACCCACCCAACACAGTCGGAGCCACCGGCATTATATGTTTTTGTTAAGCTATTTTAATCATTATCTCGTTAACATTAAAGTTGAAAAGCTTTTAAGTCACACTACATGATTACAACCCAATCTTTAATTTCGCGTATTCCCAACAAGTTCTTGTGGCTTAGCGGTTTGATGCTGGATTGACGACGAACAGCATGTGGGTTAGAAAACACAGTCCACCTATACATCAGTTTCTTTTTTAATTTGTTTTCATTTCTACAATATTGCTTGCAATATTAAAGAACGACCAATATGTTTTTTGCCTAATAACTTATATTGTAAACGGGTGGGTAATTTAAAAAACTTTAAGTTCACAGAATTTATATTTACCAAGAATGGTTGAATACGAAGTAAAACATATTTACTTCGTGAGTTAGATCATAAATTCATCTAAGTAACAAAAGTTACACTACGCCTAATAGCAGTGACTGCGCACACACATTTGTAAATCGTTTAACTCGTTACATACTTTTAAGCAATTTGCTGTAATAAAGCATCATGTCGCAACTTGACAACTATACCAAACATAAAATAATATTTTTACATGAGCAGAATGTTGGAATTAGAGAGATTGGTCGCCGACTTTATATAGCAGTAAGTGTTTTTTTATACCTATTTTATTTTATTGATTGTAATTAATGAACGCGTAGTTGGTTATTTTACCATTACATTCACTCCTTACAAGTTACATACACGGTTCCAAAAATGTTTATTTTTGTTTTAGAGAAATACGGTCAGGCTATGGCTAAGACGTTATGGAGACAATGGAAATATTCAGCGGATTCGTCCAGGAGCAAAAGCCATTAAGTATAGTCCCGAATTTGAACGCCACCGGGCTATTATTTCAAGCCACGTTGAAAATCCATTTTTGCCCATTCGTGCAACCGCAATAAACCACAATATTTCAGTGGAAACAGTGAGAAAGCTTTTACACGTTGCTGGGATAAAGAATTATAAACCGGCACAGAAAATTGCATTGACACCTGCTCATCGTGCAGAACGGGTCTGTTTTGCCCAGGAATATTTAAATTTTAATTGGGAAGAAAATGTTGTGATCTTCACTGATGAAAAATCATTTAAATCGGACAAAGGTGGGCGTAAAATCTTATGGCGGAGGAAAGGAGAACGTTACAGTGAGAAGTGCTTACTACCTCGTAGAACCAGCGGTAGAATAACCCTTGGCTACTGGGGCTGGATGTCGTCCTTGGGACCTGGTGAATTGGTAGAAGTTGGTGGTAGGTTTAATAGCAGTTTGTATTTGGAGATTCTGCGTGACGTCATGCTGCCGACTGTGCGAATTGCCTATCCAACGTCACATATTTATTTCATGCACGATAAGTGCTCCATCCACCGTGCAGGCATTGTGCGGGAATGGTTAGCTGCTCAAGAAGGTGTGACAGTTATTAATTGGCCATCTAAAAGTCCTGATTTGAACCCTATAGAAAATCTATGGGGTCAAATGGTTTTAAATTGGGACACAACGGAAGTGCGAAACCAACACAACTAGAGCTGTCAAATTAAGTTGAGTAGAGTGAACAGAGTAGTAGAGCATTGGTGGCCCAGTGGTATTAGTCGCAACTTACAAGTTATAGGTCGTGAGTTCAAACCCAGGCAGGTGTTTTACTTTGTGTAAATTATTTCATCACCACTGCTCTCAAAACGGTGAAGGAAAACATCGTGAGGAAACCGGCATGTCCTAGAACAAAAAATTCGAAGACATGTGACATCCACCAATCCGCATTGGGCCCGCGTGGTGGATTACGGCCCACACCCTCTCACAGAGAGGAGGCCTGTGCCCCAGCAATGGGGACATTAAAAAAAAGGCTGATGTTGATGATGAAATTAAGTTGAACTAATATTTCCATACAAATTAAGGGTACACGTAAAAATACGGTAAAGCGCAAGGCGTAAACTAGTATGACATCTCTAACTTAGTTCATAGCTATAGACGTCCTTTTCTCGCACTGCCTTTTAGTAAAAGATAGCGATTCTCTAATTTTAGTTTAGTTATTGAACAAGAGAATCGGCACCAATGCCTGTACTAGGAGCTCCGCTCTTCCATAATGCAGCATTTTTATTTATTATAGGTAACAAAACCGTAGGTACTTAAACAAAATATAAAAAAATATGTACAGGTTGTAACGGAAAGATGTGGTCATATTTTAAGAACCGGTTTTGCCCATGGAAATGAACAACTTTCTCTAAGAAAAAAAAAAGAAACTGCCCAAAAAAAAATTGACTTTCTATACAAAGCTATCATCAGCTGATCAATATTTGTGTGGGAGATTATTATATTTTTTTTTTAATTTCCTCAGGTTTTCTTGAAGAAAGTTGTTCATACGAGTACTCGTATATGTGGGAATTATCGACATTGTGTAGATCTTTACCTCCACCTACGTATCAAGCTTTGATGTCAAGATGTTTACTAGATATTTACTGTGTATATTCCTATGAATCTGGTATGTAGGGAAAGGGTTTATCAAGAAGAAAAACACAGAAAGCCAAGACTAGGTATTTATTTCAAATAGGCTTGTCAATAATCGAAAATCTAGTTGCCCGTTCGTAAAACTAGGACTTCATGGAGAAGAACGGCAAGAAACTCCATGGGAACTCTCATAAAATATTTTATTGACATATGGGAGAGTAATCATCAATATAATAAAAGCAATGCATAAATTACATCAGTTACTGACCAAAGCGGCTTAATAACCATGAATAACTTTAGTAAATATTAGCAATATAATATTATTGCATCTTAGTACATCAACAGTGAAAATCATCAGTATTAACGTAATAAAACATGATCACATTTTATCATAACAATTCATAGCAATGATGCAATAAAAATATATTTAAATCAAAACATACCAAACCATTCAGAAGCGTCTTGCCGAGTCCAAAGTCAAACGATTTCTGCCCGGTCGAGCGTCTTGTGTACTACAAAAAAATACACTACTATCTTTAAATAATACTAGAAAATAGACATTTCTCCCACATATAGATGGGCAGACGCAGTTCTTAAAATATGACCACACCTTTCCGTTACAGCCTGTATGTTACATGTTAGTGAGAATATGTGTGCGTAAATATGTACAAAAGGGATGGGTTTCTTGGATATAAAAATAATAGTTCTATTTAGTTGGAAAGCTCCAAGGTAGCTCGCGAAATTAAAATTTTCTTACGTATTTTGGAATTTGCAGGTCAGTGTCAGGTTGTATTGAAGTCAAAATATGATTCGCAGCCGTAGCAAGTATGTATTTATAAAATTATAATCATTAAAATCATCAATACAACTCTCTCAGTTAGAATTGATTCCAAATGTAACTGAGAGAGATGTATTGATGATTTTAATTCTATAAATACATACTTGCTACGGCCGCGAATCAACATGTTGACACTGACGTGCACATTGCAAAAAAAACGTAAGAATATTTGAATTTTGCGGGCCAGCCTGGCGCATCCACCATAAAACAAATCAGGTATTCTTCACATCATTTGGCCCAGTTTGCACTAGATAAATGTACCTACCTTATTAGGTAGATTGTAGGGATTCTATTGACAGCTGGTGTTTTTAGGGTTCCGTACCCGAAGGGTTCAAACAGAGCCCTATTGCTGTTACTCACGTGTCCGTCTGACCGTCTGCCCGTCTATCCGTTTGTCTGTAATCGCATGTCTGTTTATTGTTGACACTATATAATATCACACCACATAATATCACCCTGATACGCACTGAAGGGGTACACAGATTTGTACAGTTCATCCTGATACACCCTAATTTCATCATTTCCTAATTCCATATTTTTGGGGCTATCAATTCGGGCATAACTTTACTATTTTGGGCCGATTTCACCAATTCTAAACGCCCTGTTTTCGACGTTTAAGCTCGCTTAAACCCGTTTAGCCGCTGTCATAAAGTTGAAGAGTTTGTTTGTATGGTTGGTTGAACGCGCTAATCTCAGAAACTACTGTATCGAATTGAAAGATTATTGTTGTTATATAATTTTGTGTTGAATGGTCCATTTATCAAGGAAGGCTATATAACATCACGCTGCGACCAACAGGAGCGAAGCATCAATGATAAATGTGGCAAAAACAGAGACGAAAATACTTTTGAGAGCTTCAGTTGTGTGCTCTGCGTAAACGGTTAAAGTTACGCAAAAATTATGTACGACTTTTAAAGTTCTATTAAAAAGTCCGCGACAGCATTGTCTATCTTTTAAGGTTAACTCACTATAATCTTTTTTAAGGTTTTTATTTTTTACGCTAAGCTTAGTTCTGTAAAACTTAGTTTATAGAGCGAATGGTAAAATCCGCTCTTAGTTTTAGTTATGGGGAACAACAACCAAAAAGTGAAAAATAAAAACATTTATTTAACAATCTCTTATCAAAATGAAAACATAACCGTATGGCCCCAATTCACTTCAATAGAAAATACATTCTATCGGAAGCCACTTTAATCATGCAGTTCGATGTGGCTTCCTCCAAATATCCGGAGGATAGGGACGCCTTTCTCCGGCATCGTAAGGGAAATCGACAGGGGAATAGGACGTCCCCAATTACGTGTGTGAAGCTGCCTAATGGTTTGCAAGATTCAGATTGAATGTAGAGAAATTGCTTCCTGATGAAGCTGTTATGTTATGGTATGATCTGTTATGATTATGAAGCACTCAGTTATGATTTTCAAGTAAATATTATTTTGACATTATGGTCTATAAAATGATTTAAGGGATTTAACCTGCTTGACTTTATTGAATTTTGACTTATCTACGTAATGTTTTTTACAACTATTGTTAAATTTATTTATTTTTTTGTAATAATTCTAATTCTAATTGTTAATAATTTAATTTTAATGTAATGATGACTCATAAATTTACAAATTATATTTGTACGCCGGAAACGGCAGATTATTATGATCGTATACTAATGCACATAACAGCTTTGTACATTATTCTGACAAATAAATGCATTATATCCTTACTTAGGTACGTAACCTAAGTGATTTCTATGTGAATTAAGTGAAGCTGCTAATTTAAAACATCCATGTTATTGTATCGCCAAACTGAAGTGTCAGTGCACATTGTTGCTCAACGGAGTGCCCCTCACGGCCCCGGCCGCTACCACCGCAGGAGAGGTACTGGGCGTACTGGGCTCCGATCAGCACCAGGCCCGTGAGTCGACGGCGCATAGTGTTCCACGCGCGCCTCAAACAGATTAGTGTCAGCCACCACTGACGGGGCCCATCGTGGCCGGTGCCCGCATGCCTAGGGGTGGCGGATAAATTCTGAAACTGAGTTACCGCACCCCTGGGGACTCAGGCAGTGAAGGAACGGGGGTGGGTTTTAGTCGTAAGAGTCTGACACGCCCTCCCACCCAGGGCGGAAGAAGTCATTGGATGATTTCCCAAAAAAAAAAAAAAGGGCACATTGTTCACAGAATAAAATTCAAAGCATTTATTTCAACATAGCGCATTTACAGGCACTTTTGAATTGTCAATAAGAAAGTCGGTCAGTCAGAAAGATGAAGCTAATTGTACATTCCAAGGCGTAGATCTCTAGGAGAAGAACGGGCAAGAACACATGGTCGATGAGGACGAAAAGTTCTGGAGTCACGACCGCGTACCGGAAGACGCAGTGTTGGAAGGCCTTCAACAAAGAGGACTGATGACCTGGTGAGGGTCGCGGGTAGCCGATGGATGCGAGACGCACAGGACCGGTCGTTGTGGTGACACTTGGGGGAGGCCTAAGTCCAGCAGTGGACATCTTCCGGTAGAGCCCCTGTTTTCGTTATTTTGCTAAACAAAATATTGATGCCATAGTTCACAATTTTTTTTTTTTATGTTTGATAGGCTCGCGCTTGACCACTATCTCACCTGATGGTAAGCGATGATGTGGTCGAAGATGGAGCACGCTTGTCTAGAAGTAACCTATTCACTCTTGACTTAAAGACTCCCAGGTTGTATTTATCAGGAAACACAGACTCCGGTAGAGAATTCCACTCTCTAGCTGTGCGCGCAATGAATGTTTTCTCAAAACGCTTTGTGCGTATGGATGGGATGTCCTTTGATGAAACGGGCTTGGCGGAATCAAATCATGCAATTCCGTCCAAAATGTAATCGATTGCAATAACTACAAAATTGTTAATTTATAGGCGAGAGTTTCAAAGTTTTTTAAAGTTTAGACAAGAACAGTACGAAAACAAAGTTAAATACCAAAATAAATATGCATCTATTCATAAGTAATACCGTAAGAAACATTAGAAATCTCTCCTCAAAATTGACAATTTTGTAGTTAGTGCAATTGTGAACTAAGGCATCGATATATCATAATTAAACCAAATAACTAATTATGATAATCCAAGCGTCAAATTAAAATCAGTATTTGAATAAAATCAGTGTTATTCACTAACAAAATAGTACGAAATTAGTGGGACAAAGCGCTAGCCAATCGGTGGCTGTAATTATAGGGTTAAAATAAATATCGTGTCAGTGGCGTACTGAAATTAATTACACTATGAATATTAATAGCTGTGGGATATGGGCCGAGGTGCAAGCGACGAGCGGGTTATTATTTTACTAGTTTTTATTTAATTTGACATTTTTGTTTGTTCGGGCACAGATAATGTAATACTAGCGTACAGATGATTCATCCCATACAAAGAAACGGTACCGCCTTAACTACGGATTTTCGACTTGCACAAGTAACTTTTGTTCTTCGTTCGGGCCCGTCCTCTACACCTCGCTAGATAGTGTTAGCAGCGACGGGTTGCGAGTTGAATAAATTTACATAAAGTCTTACCAACATTTTCTCACACGTTAAGAAATTACTTTATAGTATTTTTGGCACCTCATAACAGTTTTACTGTTTCAAAATGGGTCACTATACAAATTTTAAAGAGGCGAGTGGATAAACTCTAAAATTTCAGACAGCGCCATCTATTGGTACAAGAAATATAAATGTCTAAGGATTGGTTCCAATAAACAACTCAATTTTAATTAGGAGCCAATTATTCCACAATTTTATGCTTAGGGTTTAGCTTAGGTTAGGGTTTTGTGGTAGGGTATTAAATAAGAAAATACAGTTTTAAAAGTTTTTTTTTTAAATATTAATGTTACCTACTTAAACTTCAAATAGAAATCGATGATTATGCCATCTATTGAAATTTATTAGAACTAAATTTTCTTTGTTATAGATGAGACCCCGTGGTTCGGGTGATCTTGTGGTTCCTTTTATCCTACGGAGTTGATTCCTTACAAGTGGCTTCAGTTCCAATAACCACTGCATTTTAAGGAAAGCATGACTTGAATTGACGTAATAGACGAACTCTTCATCAGTCAACAGCACAGAGGGGTGGGATGTCTGTTCCTCCACAGTTCGCAGATTACATCTGGCCCGCCACCTTCCGAGGAGGTCGTACATCTTAGGAAGCTTTTACGACTCTTTAGGCGGCCAGGTGGGAGTTGATGCCCATACAGGGGGTGACGGTCGTGTCGCTCCTGTTTTCCCTTCTCGTTGCGGCTGGCTTTCTCGCGACTGACATCCAGAGGAGCTCTACCTGCCAGTGAATTACACATTGCAAGGTTTTAAGCACCAAGTTACTATGCGACAGGTATCGTTTAGTGCTATGTCGATTTTCCTTGCATGGGCGGAACAATGCGACACTGGGCAAGCAAACTCCCCCGCAGAAAAAGAACTGTTCTAAAAACGTTGAAATAAAACATCGTGAGGAAACCGCCATGTTTTAGTACCAAAAAATCGAAGACTTGTGACCTACACCAACCCACACCGGGCCTGTGAAGGATTACGACCCATTCCCTCTCATAGGAAAGCGGCCTGAGTCCCAGCAGTGGGATCATTATAGAGGTTAATTAGGCTTTATAAGAATTAATTTCCAGCACAATTTATTACATTAAATAAAGCTCCGATTCAGTCCGATACTAATCTGCCACTTGCAATCGCTTCCGCTTACCACTTAATCCGCTAACCATTCCCGAATATTGATGTAATACATAATAGGGTGAGCGGCCGACGCGTCAAAATACGTGTTTCGTGGCCCCACCGTGCCGAGAGCAGCTTAATAGAGGTTATAAAGGTTGTTCTTTAAACAGCTCCTGATTGATACTTTGATGTTTTTATACAAAGTGGAGACGACTTTATTTAAATGAAAACACGGACAATACTCATCATTTTGAACATTTTTACTATGAGAATAACCCTTTTTTTTGTGGGATGGTGTGTCAGACTTTTACTGACTAAAACCCACCCCTGTTCTTTCCCTGCCCTGAATCCCCAAGGGCGCGGTAACTCTGTTTCGAATTTATTCTACGATCCCTGGGCAGATGAGATCAACCCTGAAATCGTGAAAAATTCACTCATTAAAGTTACACACAATCAATCTGCTCGCGCCTTTTCGCAACTATCTTGGGGTCAGCTTCCAGTCTAACCGGATTCAGCTGCCCTGATCCAGCATTTTACATGGAACGGCTGCCTATCTGACCTCCACAACCCAGTTACTGGGTAATATGATATCCCTTGGTAAGACTGGATGTCAGACTTTCGGGCTTCTGACGACCCGTAACGACTGTCTAAGATCCACGATTGATAGCCGGGACCAACGGCTTAACGTGCTTTCCGAGGCACGGAGTTGTCTCGGCATGTAAAGATGGACACCCATCCATGGACCAACCCCGGCGAGCGTAGCTTAACCTGATGGATCGACCCGTGCGGCTGTTATTACTTTAGCCACGAGCCCTTCCGTTAAGTTATACACAGATATTCATATATGTGTAGGTACCAACTGAACCGGGCCAGTAGATTTGGAGAAAATTGGCTGTGACAAACGGACAGACAGACAGACGCACGACTGATCCAATAAGGGTTCCATTTCTTTGTTCGGATATTAAGAACCCTAAAACAATTTCCAGTGACACGTCACCGAAAATGAACCAAAGCCAACGACATGACATTATATTTAAAAGCTCGCGTTAACAAAATACCACAAAACAGCTTATTTAATCTTTAATCTGCTGTTTCCTGCGGTTAACAAGCTCGGTTTAACTTGGAATCGGCTGTAATTTCACGCGCGACGACCCCTGATGGTAACTGTCGCATCAAAAGTTTTTCTGCAGTCTACTTGTGTAACGTTTAATTTATATTGAGAGTTTAAATCTGTCTGTCAGTAGAAGCTTGTGTTTTGAAGAGAAAAAAAAAGACATGTTGCGCCGACCCCAAATAAATTGGGATAAGGGCAGGAGAATGATGACGAGTTGAAGCTTGTGTTTCCTCTGTGTCGTGTTGACTTTAATGAAATGAGGATCGTTTATTTATTTATTTTAGGAGCTCGTGGCTAAAGTAGTAACAGCCGCTACGGCGCATAGTGTTCCACGCGCGCCTCAAAGAGTTGTCAGCAATAAAGACGGGGCCCGTCATGGCCGATGTCTACCCAGGGGTTGAGGATAAATTCGAAACAGAGTTACCTCGCCCCTATGCACTAAGGGTAGGAAGGAACAGGGGTGGGTTTAGTCAGTAAGGGTCTGACACGCCCTCCCGCTCCACCCAGAGCGGGAGAAGTCGTTGGGTGATTTCCCACCCCACAACAAAAAAAAAAAACGGGTTTTCGCTACGCATTGGTCCATGGATGGGGATCTTTACATACCAAGATTCCTCCGTGCCTCGAAAAACACGTTAAGCCGTTGGTCCCGGCTGTCAATCGTGGAACTTTGACAGTCGTTACGGGTCTTCAGAAGCCCGAAAGTCTAACAACTAGTCTTACGAAGGGGTATCGTATTACCCAGTAACTGGGCTGTGGAAGTCAGATAGGCAGTCGCTCCATGTAAAATACTGGAATTCAGCTGTATCCGGTTAGACTGGAAGCCGACCCTAAGATAGTTGGGAAAAGGCTAGGCAGATTGATTGATCGTTTATATGAAGACAGTATTTTGTACAAATTCTGTGACTATATTATTTAACTAGTCTTCCTCGACGGTCTTTGTGTCGCAATTGCGACTGCTGAGCGTCCTTTTATTTTTTGGAGGGTGGGAAATCATCCAATGACTTCTGCCGCTCTGGGTGTAGTGAGAGGGCGTATCAGACTTTTACTGACTAAGACCTATCCTTGTTCCTTCAATTGTCTGGGGTTCGATTCCCGGGTCAGGGAAAAAGTGATATTGGGTTTTTCTTCTAGGAATTACTTAGTAGTGGCCCGGAGTTCGGAAGTTGGTGGTGTAGTACCCACGTGCCGCGGAATGCCGGTTGTATCGAATTGCTGTGCCATCGGACTGTAACAGTAAAGGAACAGAGTAATCTGAACAATTGCGTACCACTGAAGGAGTGTGTCACAATCCGAATTGTTTATAGAAACAATAATAGAAGAAGAATTAATAATAATCAATAGGAGTAGAAATTGCCAAACGTAAAAAAATGGTATGAATAGTCATACCATTTTTTTACGTTTGGCAAATTCGCCTATCTTTTACTACGTAAATAACAATAAATGTTATTGAATATAATTGAGAAAACTGCACTTATTTTAAATCATTCATTACACTTAAAATATCTTCCCCAATTTACCCAATCTTACTCCTGTAACCTCACACCACTTAAAATATCTTCCTCATTTTACCCAATCTTACTCCTGTAACCTCACAGCACGTAAAACATCTTCCTCATTTTACCCACTCTTACTCCTGTAACCTCACACCACTTAAAATATCTTCCTCATTTTACTCACTCTTAGTTCTGCAAGAGTGGATAAAATGTCGTAGTCGTAATGTACCTAGTTGAGTAAGCGAATTTTTTAAACGTGTCACGCAATTATTCAGATTACTTGCTTTGACTTGCTTTTCACCATAGCATGGGCTAATGGTCCTCCGTAGCTCATGCTATGGTGAAAAGCAAAGCTGAGAAAGGGTGCCCAAAGTGCACAATGTATCATGAAGGCTCAATAAATACAAACACAAACATCAACAAATTAACATAGATGTATTTCATGAAAAATAACAACGAATTATTATTGCAAAGTCCCCATTTCTTTCTCATATTTCATTTTTCCTTTACATTTTCCTGTATCTCAATTGTAAAAGGAAAAAGAACGTAATAAAGAAACTCAAACAGTCCATTTCGTGCTTGAATCGGTCCAGATTTAATTGGAAATTGCATTAAAAATTGAATCGTGTATTTCCAATTAAAACTTCATTTACACTTGGAATGGAAATACATTTCCTTCTGCGTTCTGTTGTGTATTTTCAGTACTGAATTGCTTGAAGTAAAATAGACCGAAGAAACAATGGTTTAACTGTGTGAATAGGACTTATTTATAAAAATAAGAAAACCGGCCAAGTGCGAGTCGGACTTTTACGGTTCCGTACCAAATGAGGGAATTATCAAAGAAAAAATCTGATTTATCAATATATTGGTATTTGTTAGTAAAATATACGTAATAATAAACGTTATCGTGTGTGATTATATAAAAAGTTTATACCTTCCTCAATAAATAGGTAGGCTATACAGTGCAAAATGGTACCTCGCTCTCCACATCCCTCATAATCGCGGGCGCCTTGCACATCATGAATGTGTGCGTGGTACTTGATTAACACTATGATATCTTCTAAGATATTCGTTGAAATGAAATGATGTCAAGGGCAATTTTGTTTAAAATTAATTACTTAGGATGAATAACGTATTTATTTGGATAAGCATTATTTTAGAACGAATTTGATTACCATAAAAAAGATTATAGTGAGTTAAACTTAAAAGATGGACATATGATGTCGGGAACTTTTTTTTTAGAACTTTTATAGGGGAACAATTACGTCATACATAATTTTTGCGTAACTTTAACCGTTTACGTAGCGCAGGCAATGGAAGCTCTCAAAAGGAATATTTTTTCCCCCGCTTATACCACATTTTAACCTTCGCTCTATAAACTAAGTTTTACTGAACTATGCGTAAAAAATAAAAATCATAAATAAGATTATAGTGAGTTAACCTTAAAAGATAGACATATGCTGTCGCGGACTTTGTTTTAGAACTTTAAAAGGAGAACAATTCCGTGCTACATAATTTTTGCGTAACTTTAACCGTTTACGCAGCGCACGCAACTGAAGGTCTCAAAAGGATTTTTTTCCCGTTTTTGCCACATTTTTCATTGTTGCTTCGCTCCTGTTGATCGTAACGTGATGTTATATAGCCTATAGCTTTCCTTGATAAATGGACTATTCAACACAAACATATTTTTTTAATTCGATCCAGTAGTTCCTGAGATTAGCGTGTTCAACCAAACAAACAAACTCTTCAGTTTTATGACAGCGGCTAAACGCGTTTAAGCGAGCTTAAACGTCGAAAACTGTCCGTTTAGAATTGGTGAAATCAGCCCATAGTAGCCTAGTCGGCACCTGGTGTAGGTAGTATTTTAAACAGCTGCTCAAAAAGAAATCTTTCACACATTTTCATTAGGACGCTTTCATTTAACTACTAAAATAATAACTCTACACGGTTTTTAAACAATTCAACATAAGTACCTAAACCAGAAACGTAAAGGGATTTTAATTTCGTTCGCATTTAAAATATTCTATTCTACGCTCGTGCCGCCATTTCGGTTCGTGCGGCAGTGACGCGTGACACAGATTTAGGGCGGAAATGGAAGGGGCAGAAGATCGTACTTCGTATATATAACAGTTCCGGGACAGACTGATGTTATATAGACAACGCACAAACTGAAGATGAAAACATTAAGCCTACTAATATTATTTATTTATTCAAACTGTATGTACGGTGTTGGTACATAATGCATTCTCTACTAGTCCAACTTTTTGTTTCAAAGACTACTCTGCGTTGGAGAATAGAATGTTTATTTTGCGTAAAATATTGTTCGTTCCACTTAGATATTAAAAATCGAAATTAATTTCGTTTCGTTTATTAATGAAACACGGAAGCATTAAACAATGTCTTGGTTTATAATAGATTTCCTACATAGGATACTTTTTAACCCAGGAGTACATGCCTTTTTTAGGGTACTGTAGGACCCCAAGGCACCAGTACGGCCTGCAGCGATCCTGGGACGTTCTTCGAAGTTCGGGGGATAAGGAAAAGAGCTGAGGGCACTTTAAATGACTATATTAATTAGACATAAGAATAACTCATCTCTAAAACAAATGTGATGCCTACACATTCTAAATTCAAACGGCTCTCCAATAATCTTACCAGCCTGTAAGAAGGCCGGTACAGACCCGCTAAGATTAGGCTGTGACTATAATCGTCACAGTACCGTACCCGAAGGGTCCAAACTCACGTGTCCGTCTGTCTGTCACTAAATTTTTTTGTGCCGAAGATTTTTTTAACTTCCCACTGACTTATGAACTTGAAATTTGGTGATAATTGATGATTAAACGAAATTACATGTAAGTGAAGTTCTATCCCAATTATATTGAGATAGATGAGTAGGTACATGTCCTGGCAAACAGAGCTTTAAAAAAAAACATTCTACAGTTTTCAAACCAAACTCAGGATTGAAAAACGGGTTTCATATATGTATTTATTGTACCTATCTATAAATAGTACACCTAAGACCACCTACAGTACTGTCTTTCCTTTTTCTCTATAAAATCCATCCAAAGGTTGTCTTGATAAGGCCGCCCATTGTGTCACCATAAGTAAAGTTTTCCTCATTTATATGTTCTGTAATCTAAATGGTGTACATAATAAAGAGTATTCTATTCTATTTCATAATCATTGTCATCTGCCACAGCTGAGAGCGATCTGGTGGTGCTGTAGGTAGATAGCTAAATAAAACATTTATTTAGTGCACACAAAAGACACATCACAACACACAAAAGTGTGTATATAAAAAAACTTTTTTACAAAAAAATAGAACCGACTTCCAAAAAAAGTGCAAAATAACTTTAATTTCGGAAGTCGGTGTTCCTGTTTTGTGTCTTCGTTTTTTGACACCGACTTCCGAAATTAAAGTTATTTTGCACTTTTTTTGGAAGTCGGTTCTATTTTTTTGTAAAAAAGTTTTTTATTTTTCACTTTCTAGTTGTGGCTCCCCATTAAACTGTGTTAACAATTCATAGACATACGATAGCAGCAATCGCGGTTGATTTGCTGTCAATTTTTGAAGAGTTCCGTTGTCTGTCTCCGAAACCCATCATCAGATCTTTTTGAAATTTAAATCGGAATAAACCCCTTTCGAACAAAAAAAGAATTTTGCAAATCCGTCACCATATGACGGAGTTATGCCCGAACATACATAAAAAAAAAAAAAAAAAAAAAAATACAAACATCCGAATTGATAACCTCCTCCTTTTTCGAAGTCGGTTAATAAAAAACAAGGTGCCAACGTACAAAAAAAAAGGAAAACATACTTAAAGAAATAAAAGTGACACTAGTAACATACTTCAAAAATAATAACGAATATACACAGCTAGAGTGCTGTGTGGGTCTCAAGGTTGCACCAAATGGGAGTCAAGCTCATCACGTGTCTGGCAATATAATACCTGATATTCTAGGTCGTGGATTCGACCCCAGTAAAGCGCCTGCCTTTTTTTTTTAAACAAGCCAGGCGCTTTACTTTGTGTAAATTATTTTTTCACCACTGCTCTGAGGAAACCGGCAAGACCTGGAACCAAAAACTTCGAAAACATGTGACAACCAACCCGCATTGGTCCCGTTGTGAATTGCGGCCCACACCCTCTCGCACAGAGGAGGCCTGTGTCCCAGCTGATGGAACATTATAGCTGATTCTGAAAGAAGAAAGAAAGGAATAATATTTATTTGTCCTTTACAACAAGAACATGATGATGATGATGATGATGATGGAGTCATCATCAGCCTTTTAATGTCCCCACTGCTGGGGCACAGGCCTCCTCTCTGTGAGAGGGTGTGGGCCGTAATCCACCACGCGGGCCCAATGCGGGTTGGTGGATGTCACAAGTCTTCGAATTTTTGGTTCTTGGACATGCCGGTTTCCTCACGATGTTTTCCTTCACAGACGTTTGTCGACGATGTTTTTCAACAAGAACACAATAACTATAAATACAAAAAAGACTGTGCAAGGCCAAAAAGGCTAACTCAGCGTTATGGTGCGATATTTATGCAAGAAAACAATAAATAACGCAGCACTGGTATTCTGCCGCGACACCTCGCGGCTCGGCGGACGGAGCTCCGGCAGAATCTCATGGCGACATGGAGACAGCGATTGTCGCAACCCAGCGCTGGGCACGCTACCATTGCGGCAGTAGTGCCCTTCTTTGAGGAGTGGCTGGAGAGGCGTCACGGCGTCCTCACCTTCCGCCTGACGCAGACCGGACACGGTTGTTTCGGGAGGTTTCTGCATCAGATCGGGCGGGTGGAGACGCCCGGGTGTTACCACTACGCGGATCGCCCAGAGGACACGGTGGAGCATACAGTGGAGGTCTACCCCGCTTGGGCGGAGCACCGCCGTGTCCTCGTGGATGCGATAGGTGGCGGCGACTGTTAAGCAGTCTCCACCTTCAGCGAAGCGGTAATGCTCGCGAAGGCGGAGGCGGGACGCGTGAGGGAAGCTCAACGGAGTGGCCCTCACGGCCCCGGCCGCTACCACCGCAGGAGAGGTACTGGGCGTACTGGGCGTAGGACGTCGCGAGACGATCTCCGGCCACCGTAGACCCGGGCCTGGGGAGCGCGAGCAGTGGGTAGCTCGCCGTCCGATCAGCACCAGGCCCGTGAGTCGACGGCGCGTAGTGATCCATGCGCGCCTCAAAGAGATGTTGTCAGCCGCCACTGACGGGGCCTATAATGGCCGGTGCCTGCATGCCTAGGGGTAGCGGATAAATTCTGAAAATGAGTTACCGCACCCCTGGGCACTCAGGCAGGGAAGGAACAGGGTTGGGTTTTAGTCAGTAAGAGTCTGACATGCCCTCCCGCTCCACCTAGAGCGGGAGAAGTCATTGGATAATTTCCCACCCCACAAAAAAAAAAGCACTGGTATTCTGTTAGGGCCCGTTGTGAGCCTTGTGATGCCACAGACATATTCACGGGACACGGTACAAAACTACTAAAATAAAAAATAAGCCACAACATCAAAAGGCGTGCATTTTGCAGACATCATAATATTATTGTAGTCTTTGGCAGACACGCAAAAAGCAAAATAAAAAATAATTATATAGAAAAAGTACATTTTGTCATTAAAAAAAGAAAAAAAAATAACTTAAATCTAAGGTTCTTATAACTATGGTGCTTTGGTGCAACGTGCACGCAACTAAACTGTTTTTATATTTATACTATGGTGATATGGTCACATCTTATGCTATGCATCATCTGCCTACTCTTGACCCATATTACTTCGGGTCCCATCTTCCTCTGGCATGCTATTAGTCACTCCCTTTTCTTTCATGTTATTCCTCACACAAAACGAAATCAATCTGCCTAGCCTTTTCCCAACTACCTTTTTTTTTTGTGGGATGGTAAATCATCCAATGACATCTCCCGCTCTGGGTGGAGCGGGAGGGTGTGTCAGACTCTTACTGACTAAAACCCACCCCTGTTCATTCCCTGCCCTGAGTGCCCAGGGGCGAGGTAACTCTGTTTCGAATTTATCTTCAACCCCTGGGCAGTACCCAACTACCTTGGGGTTGGCTTCCAGTCTAACCAGATGCAGCTGAATACCAGTATTTAACATGGCGCGACTGTCTAGCTGACCTCCACAACCCAGTTACTGGGTAATACGATACCCCTTGGTAAGACTGGTTTCCAGACTTTTGGGCTTCCGCCGGGATCAACGGCTAGACGTGTTTAACGATTTTTTAAAGCGTAGCTTAACCTGATGGATCGACCCGTTTTTCCTCACACAATCCATCCATTTTTTATCATCCATATTTGGTTTTGACACCTCTTCCTCTTTATTCAATTCACATTTATCATCATCACCATTCACATTTCAGCTGAAAGACACTCACTACTGCTGGACATGGCCTCCCTGAATGTTTCACCATTTCAACTGATCCTGAGCTTCTCACATCCAACGGACTCCTGTGGCATTCACTAGGTCATCAATCAACCTTTTTTTTTTTTTTTTTGTTGCCGGGGTGGAAAATCCTCATGGATGTCCTTCGCCCGGGCGGGCGATGTCTGTCAGACTCTTACTGACTAAAAACCACCCCGGTGTTCCGTCCCACACTTGGACCGGGGATCGTGAGAACTAGTACGACTTCCATGATCCCCGGCTAGTGCCGGCCCGCATATGCGGGCCACCTCTGGTCCGCCGGGAGAGTGAGGTGTCCTCCCCCCGCGACGTCTAATAGGGGCGCACGCGAAACACTACGAGCAGCCGCCTCGGGTCCTGCTGGATGGGGGGCGGCGGACGACCCCGAGTCCACCGGCCCTACGGACCCATTTAGGAGGGCTGGAAGAGGGCGTTATACGCCCGGTACGCCTGCTGCGGATCGGGAGAGTGGCCACGGCCTCCCTCTCCCTCTCCGCAGCCTCCTTCTGCGAAATTACGGCTTCACAGAAAGAGATCACCGCATCCCACGACTCGGCGCTCCCGACCATCGAACGTACAACGGCCGGCAGCGACAGGTCGGGGCCCACTTCGGATACGAGGACACGGCGCTGCTCCTCCCATGCGGCACACTCTGCCAGTGTGTGCTGCGCCGTGTCCTCCCGATCATCAATCAACCTACACCAACCTTCATCAACCTTGTGGCAGGCAACATTCGTCACTATTTATTGCGCATAGAATTACCTAACGGAGGATGAAATAATTTACGTAACGTAAAGCGCCTGTCTGGGTTTGAACTCATGACCTACAATCAAAATAAAGTAAATCGACCACTGCTCATTGTTGGTGACTTACTTTGACTATGACGTGGAATTGACTATGACGTGGAATTGACTATGACGTGGAATTGACTATGACGTGGAATTGACTATGACGTGGAATTGACTATGACTTAATTGAAGAAAGATTTTCATTTCCATGGGTAGAAACGATATCTAAAATACTCGTATGACCACACATTTTTGTTACGCCCTGTATATTATTAAGCAGATTGAACTGTGTGCATTTTATGACTATCATTAAGTCTAATTGTTCGTTTGTTGTGGTCATTTAGTTGATCTTAGATCTATTGTTATTATTTTATTTTTAACCGACTTTGAAAAAAGGAGGAATTTCTATGTTCGAAGGTATGTATGTTTTTTTTTTTCTATGTATGTCCACCGATTTCTTTGTCAGTTGTGGACCGATTTTCAAAATTCTTTTTAATAAAAATATGTATACATAGATGACGTTTTGGTTTCCTCCAATTACGACTATGTTTAAATTCCACGTCATCATCTGAGCCTTTTAATGTCCCCACTGCTAGGGCACAGGCCTCCTCTCCGTGAGAGGGTGTGGGCCATAATCCACCACGCGGGCTCAATTTGGATTGGTGGATGTCACCAAAGTAACCTTAATAAAAATCATACGCCCGCAACTATTCATACCCCGATAATGCATGGTAGATGTTATCGAAGGAATTTCTGCAGGGTTGTATTGTCTACATTTTATTTTACTTATTTATTTAAATATTGTACCCCATTGTTTTACTCAGATATACCACTAAATATATACCATCACATTCACAACGGATAACAACAACAGTATCTCTAAAATACAAAATGATCTAGACAATACAACCGTTTTAGAATCGGCAGTGATGGACCCTAATGACTGCCCTCACCTACTAAATACCTCTGTCAGTAACCTGAAATTGATAACGCACAATATCAGAAGTATTTATCGCAACTTAGATCACTTTCTTGTGTTTCTGAAACGCATAGACACCCACTATGGCATTTTAGTCTTTACGGAATGCTGGATATCGGCACATAAGCCTCTACCACAAATAGATAATTATAGCCTATATTAATCCACTACTAACCATAATAAAAATGATGTCGTCGTTATATACATTCACATGAATTTATGTCATACTGTGGAGGAATCAATTCTCGTTGACGCTAGCTGTCTACTGATAAAAAGTAAAGATATTGCCATACTTTGTGCGTATAGGTCGCCATCCAACCATGTTTTAAACCCCTTTCTTACATCCCTTGAAACAAACTTACGATCAACCCGGGAGTCTCATACAGTTGCTGTTGTTCACAATTTCTTTTGCTTGGACGCTCACTTAGAACTACAACGTCATATACCTTCAAAGCAAGAGTCAACAACAATCTTCTCGGCTCACTCGTTCCATCGAAGAGCTGATCTATCGCTTATCATCAGAAGAGATCGAGATCAAGATCTAATTGAAAAGCTTAAGGCTAATTGAGAAGCTCAAGGCTAATTGCGAAAAAAAAGAGTTCCAGGAATTACGACACAAAAAGTACAAAAAAATGTTAAGTAAGAAAGGAAAGATAGAAAATACGTTTATTTACGGTAAACATGACGCAAAAAACAGAGAAAAAATAAAAAACAATAAGCTGGGGGAAAACATGTGTCACATCCACGCAAAACGGCCATCGCTCAGCTTAGTGCTGTGACCCTATGCGAGACAAAGCCCCAGCGCTGGTTTTCAGCGACAGCCGGCGCTGACGTCATGACGTCGACCGGTGCAGCAAACAATGAGTAAAAAAACTAAATACTGTACAGCGTAATAAATATTAATATTGAAGTGGTAACATTCCGTTCCCTGCAACAAGACGCACTTGGCTTAAAGGACCCTTTTGGCTTGAGGACGTTGGTCTTATATCACATTGATTTTTTCTTCAGAAAAAAAAACAGTTTTACAACACTATTAAATAATAATGACTTTAATAACACCCATTGTTTCTTCAGAATTGCAACTGATTTATTTATGTACCTTTTTATATTAAAATAGATAATTCTTTTCGAACCTATGTTATTAGGTAATGTAAAGAAAAGCAATAAATTTATTACCTACTCGTAAAACTTATATGGTGTTGTTTGTCAAGAGGTAATATTTATTTTAGGACCTCGTGGCTAAAGTAATAACAGCCGCACGGGTCGATCCATCAGGTTAAGCTACGCTTGTCGGGGTTGGTCCATGGATCACTATCTTTACATACCGAGACTCCTCCGTGCCTCGGAAAGCACGTTAAGCTGTTGGTCCCGGCTGTCAATCGTTGATCTTTGACAGTCGTTACGGGTCGTTACAAGCCCGAAAGTCTGATAACCAGTCTTACCAAGGGGTATCGTATTACCCAGTAACTGGGTTGTGGAGGTCAGATAGGCAGTCGCTACATGTAAAATACTGGTATTCAGCTGCATTCGGTTAGACTGGAAGCCGACCCCAAGATAGTTGGGAAAAGGCTAGGCAGATGATGAAATAATATTTATTTTATTACAGTTCATTACATTTGGAAAACTTAAAGCTAATACATACTCGTACATGCTTACATAAATATTCTCTAGAAAAATTAAGGTCAATTACAACTTTCACTTACAGTAGAAACGAATTTAGTAGAAGTTGAATTATTAAATATACAACCAATTTCAAAAATAATTGTAAAATAGTAGTCTTTGAATATAAAGAAATGGCACCAAGTTACTTTTTTATTATAGTATAGTTTCTTAGCAGTTTAAGTTATATTTAAATTAATAATTAGCCAATAGGCTAGATTGTACTCGTAATGTAAAAAAATAAAGTGTCACCTATTGTGATACTTCATAAAAAAAAAGTGTGTGTGTACTTATCGCACGTAAGAAGTTATACTTAAAGTTTACAAAAGGAAAACAATCATTGTTCATAATCCACAGACCATAGCTAACTTCAGGGTGTCGGTTCTAGCTAACTTCAACCTGTGAATTTTGTGTGACAGTGATGCGCACGCATCTTAAAATTTCACTCTCACCATTTTTTCATAACGCGCCTAAAGAAGTATAACTTAAAAAAAAAAAAACCAAGTCACTTTAAAAGATGCCCATCATCATTTAGTAGGTATTTATATCTAAGTACGAGTATATTTCTTTTCTTCATATATGTATATAATACCATGACGAAAAATAGAGAGGATGGATTCATAAATGATATCGATATACAGTTTTAAATCAACTGTCCTAATTGTTTTTTTATTAAAACGGACTACCAGGTAAACAGAAATTAACTGAAACTAAGTGTTTAGACTAGATAACTATCTAGTCTATTCTTACTCACGGCGAAGAACTTTGTATCCAACTGGATACAAAGTTCTTTCTATCCAACTATGTCGAGTTCGAGTTTTCTTCTGCCCGAGCACGGGGCGACCCGTAGACTCGCGTTTCTATGAAGACAAAGACATATTCATTCTTTCAATTTCGTCTGTCCGTCGTCTGCCATAAAATTTTGTGCGACTAATCGGAGCCCAATTGCTGTCACTTACGGATCTGTCTGTCCGTTTCTGCGTCTGTCCGTCGTCCGTTTGTCCGTATGTCCGTCTATCTGTCTGTCTTTCTGTTCGTCTGTGTCTGTCCGTCTGCCCGTCTGTCTGTCCCTCGTCCGTGCGTCCGTCTGTCTTTCTGTCCGTTTGTCTGTATGTCTGTCTGTCTGTACGTCTGTCGGTCTGTCCATCTGTACGTCTGTCCGTCTGTCCGTCTGTCCGTCTATCCGTCTGACCGTCTATCCGTCTGTCCGTCTGTCCGTCTGTCCGTCTGTCCGTCTGTCCATCTGTCCGTCTGTCCGTCAAAGTTATTCTGCGTCTTGTACCTTTGAAACCCTGGCTACGCTCAGAATTCTACATTTGAACCACTCGCTTGGGTCATGGGCTCAATCCTAGAATCCTTTGCTTGCTCAGGCTTCAATACAAGTACTCGCACCGAAAAAAAATATGATGCTACGTGACTTTAACTCTTGATTAATATTAGGCTTTTGTGGAAGATTCACCACAATTTTGAAATATTGAATGAGTCACAGAATTGAGTTTTTAAAATCAATATACTCGTATATCTTATCTAAGTCCAATGTGATGTAGACTATTTGACACTTGTTGAGAAGAAATGATTCTAATATTTAAAAAAATAAGTGTTAAAAGTAGAGAAAAATTGGTGGTCATGCTTTGCATTGTAGACTTTTGTCGACTGAAGAATAGAAACATTTCATCTCTTCAGTTTTAACATCGCCATGCTTAGGACGGTAGAAATTTTTCTACAATCTATAATTTTGTATTCTTCCGTTGACAAAACCCGTTTCTACGGTGGTCATGCTACGCGTGTGATCGATGTCAAGTTCCCGGCGTGCCGAATTTAAAGCACGACTCGCTCTAATCAGGTATAGTTAAAAGTTTGCTGTTAGAAGTTTTCACCACCGGTGTGGCCAACTTTTTTTTTTTTTGTGGGGGTGGGCAATCATCCAATGACATCTTCTGCTTTAGGGTGGAGCGGGAGCGCGTATCAGACTCTTACTGACTAAAACCAACCCCAGTTCCTTCCCTACCCTGAGTGCCCAGGGGCGACGTAACTCTGTTTCGATTTATCCTCAACCCCTGGGCAGGCCTTGACGGACCCCGTCATGAATGCTGACAACTCCTTGAGGCACGCATGGAACACTACGCGCCGTCGACTCTCTGGCCTCGCCATACGCAGGCCCGGCTCTACGGTGGCCGACGATCGTCTCGCGGCGCTGGAAGCCCCAGGCGTCTCCTGAGGCGGCCGCTGCTATGGGCGTGAGGGCGACTCTGTTGTTGAGTGTCCCTCACACATGTCGCCTCCCTCTTCGCGAGCATTACTGCTCCGCAGAAGGAGGAGACAGCTTCCCATTCCCTCTCTCTTCGTACCATGGCCTGAACCAGGGCAGGGCGCGAGAGGTACCGGTGTGGCCAGTAACGCGTCGTTTTCAAAAGGTTAAATATAAAAACCTTTTTTACAAAAATAGAACCGACCCATCGACCCATATTCCAAGTTCATTTATACAGATAAGCATGTGAGTACCAATTTAACTCAATTGGTTTTGTAGATTCGGAGAAAATTGACTGTTATAGATGGACAGAAAAACAGACATGCGAGTGATCCTATAAGAGTTCTGTGTTTTTAACCGACTTCCAAAAGGAGGAGATTATCAATTCGGATGTTTGTATTTTTAACCGACTTCAAAAAAAGGAGGAGGTTCTCAATTCGACTTTTTTTTATTTTTTTATGTGTTACCTCATAACTTTTTACTACGTGAACCGATTTTGAAGTTTTTTTTTTTACTTGATACATGTGGTCTCATTTTAATTTGGTGAAGATCTGATAAAGAACTTCGGAGATACACAATGGAACTCATCAATAAATGATAGCAAACCTTCCAGAATTGCTGCAATCGCATGTCTGTATATTGTTTTCACCACTTCACAACATTAGAATAGAATAGAATAGAATAGATTTATTATCTTACCACAAATTACAGCATACAGTTAGATTAATCTACAGATACAATTTTATACTTATTTTGTGGAAGACTGGTGCCTAAACTAAGTTATTTTCAAAACCTGTAAGTCAGGTCACCAGGCCCCCATAACAATTTATTACTTCAGAAATATTGTGCTGGAGACGTTTTGTTTAAAATCACAATAGTATTTATTAATTGAATCATTATTATTACATTCATTTTAGATATGATTGTTACGACAAAATATATATATATCTATATATATTTGTAATTAGGAAACATGCAAAGAATGTGTGAGAGTGTAAGGTATGTGTATGTGTGGGTGTATGTACATATGTTGTGGAAGTGTAAATGTTTGTATGAGGTTGTGTGCGTTATACACATACATTATATTAGGAAACGGTAGTAAAAAGATCTTCAGTTTGGGCATAATCTAAGGAAAGCAGCCATTCAGTCAATGTGCTTTTAAAAGTTGGTTTGGTTAGGATATGTGATGAGAGTAGATTATTCAGTTTGTTGTATAGAAACGGCCCAAGAAAAAGAAAGAAATTTCGTGCAAATTTAGTTTTAACTGGCCTAGATTGGCATACGTTCCTGCTTCTATTCCGTACATTAATGTTCTGGGAGACACAAACGGGGATAAGAGATCGTTGTTTTAAAGCAACATGAACAATAAAGAGCTGACGAATTGAGAGGACATTTGAAGATTTATAAACTTCTTTTGTGGGATGACGGAAAGGAAGAGATAGTGCCACTTTTAGTACCGCCCTCTGAGCCCTTTCGAGAGGCAAAAGGTTTGTTTTAAATGTACCACCCCAAGAAGTAATGCAATATGTCAATAGCGATTGGCACAATGCACAATAGACAGATAGTAGCTGCTTGGAGTTCAGAACGGACCTAAGACTCCTAAAAACATATATAAGTTTGCGAATTCTACCAGTGAGACAACTAATATGAGCGGCAAAGGTAAGTCTAGAATCCAAAGTAACACCCAGGTATTTAATAGTGTCAACCTTCAGCAGTTTGGGACAGGGGCAATCACCGTTAAGGGGAAGAGGACAGGTATGAGCACGTATTGTGTATGATTGGACGGATGGGTGCTGATTATTTTTCAGTGTGAAGGTAATGAATTTTGTTTTTTCTGAATTTAAAGTGAGAATATTACTTTTTAGCCAATCACTCACAACATTAAACCCAGTCTGAGCATAGTGATAAACGTTTTCCCATGAGTCTGCTTCAAAAAGAAGAGCCGTGTCATCTGCGAAAGTAATTAAGCGCCCATTTTGAAGATGAAGGTTACAGAGGTCGTTAATATACACTAAAAATAATGTAGGCCCCAGGATGCTTCCTTGGGGAACCCCAAAATGTAATTGGAAGGCTGTCGCTAATTTGACTGTCAATTTTAACAAACTGTGTCCGGTTAGTTAAATAATCTTTGAAAAGCAACAACTGATTTCCTCGGATACCAAGGTTTTCGAGTTTATGTAGCAAGATTGGAACCGACACCGTGTCAAAGGCTTTAGCCAGGTCTAAGAAGATAGCTAAGGTCTTTTTTTTATCATCCAATTTGGAAACAATGAAATTAGTTAGCTCGTGTACGGCCATGGCCGTCGACTTATCGGCACGAAAACCAAATTGGGACTGCGAAAGTAGGTGATTTGACTCAAGATATTTTATCAATCTGTTGTTCAAAAGTCGTTCCAGGATTTTAGATAAGGCGGGCAAAATAGCTATAGGTCTGTAGTTATTAACACAGTGTCGGCCTCCACTCTTGTGAACAGGATGGATGAGTGCTTTTTTAAAAGGAATTGGAAAGGTACCGGATTCTATTGCCAAGTTGCAAACATGGGTGATGGGAGTTACTAAAAGATTAATATGAGTAATGAGAAAATTTGAGGAAATTTTGTCCCAACCGACGGCACAATCGCGTTTCAGGGAGTAGACAATCGAGGCTATTTCATTTTCATCAGTGGGCAAAATAACCATGGAATGAGGAAAAGTTGAATTGGTAAGGGGGTACACGTGGATTTCTTGTTGAGTTGTTATTTTTTGAGCCAACGTTGTGCCAACGCTAGCAAAAAAGTGGTTTATCTTATTAAGGGCATCAACGGGCGGGTCATGTGGGCATATTAAGTCTGACGGAGAAAACTTTGGCTTTGATCGGTTCGAAATTTTATTTATGACTTTCCAAAGGCGTCGGTTGTCCCTTCCCGCCT
The DNA here is from genome assembly GCA_951329385.1 of Polia nebulosa. Lineage (NCBI taxonomy): Eukaryota > Metazoa > Arthropoda > Insecta > Lepidoptera > Noctuidae > Polia > Polia nebulosa. Next base: position 3,219,853 of record OX589611.1, on the reverse strand, counting down.
TCTTTACTTCCTCCCTTTCAAATTCTCTTTTAACTTTTCTTAAGATTTTGTTGCAATAGTTTCGGTATCTTATGTAGGTTGTCTTTAGTATTGCATTTTCTGGGTGTTTTTTTGATTTTTTGTGAAGATTGTCTCTGTTTCTTATACACCTCAAGAGACCTGGGGTTATCCAAGGTTTTATGATTGTTTTTCGCTTGGAGGCGGTAATGATTTTAGTATTTGACTCAATTATAGTTTTTAGTAAGTGGATCAAGTTGTCGGCTGCTTCGTTAGCATCATAGGAATCCAGAACAGAGAGAAAATTTTCGTTTTTTAAGTCGGAACGTATTCCATCTGAATCTATCCGTGAGATCGTGCTTTTGGAGTGCATTGGTAATGAAAGTTTTAGTGTAAGAATAACGGTATAATGATCTGTGAGAGTTGTTTGAGCCACAAAAACATTTGCCTGTAACTTAGTTTTAATAATAAAATGGTCTAGACATGTTTTACCATGTGTTGGAATAACGTGAGAAGGTAGTAATCCGTGAAAAGAAGTTAGGTCAAGGTAAGATTGAGCATTTTGATCATGATTAGAAGTACTGATATCTATGTTAAAGTCACCCGTGAGAATAATGTTTTTATACGAGGAATAGTTGGTCAAGATTTCATTTAGAGATTGAAGGAAGTTGGATATATTTTTATAGGATGGTGGACGATAAATAGCCAAAACAACGGTGTCATCACAAATTTGTATTACCAAACAATTTGCATCCCGAAAGATGGGTTCTATAACATTCGCTTGCAAACCATTTTTAATGTAAATAACTACACCCTCATTTTGTGTATTGTTTCTACCAGTTGAGTAGCAGCTATAGCCATCCAATACGGGGAGATTTGGTGAACAAAGTAACCAGCACTCCGTGAGAATAACTATGTCCCACAAAGTTCTCGATTGTGCCAATAGGATATTAAAACCAGGCATATTACGATTTATGCTTCTTATGTTTTGATTCAGAATTTTGAGCCGAGTTTCTTTATTTGGAAAGAGTTCAAAGCAATCGGTGAGGTTACATGTAATTGAGTCAGCCACTGATAGTTTGTCGATGTCATGGTGTATTATATTAAAATTATCGAAGAGTATGGTTTGAACTATTGCACCAAAGTATAATGGCCATGTCTACAAAATCAGTAGCCACTCTACAACATGATCGGAAGACCAATACAAATTGAAGTAGCAAGTAAGGAATTTGTATGCAAAAGACAACTGTGGTTGTGTCTTTCGTATAGTACCGTTTCCTTTTGAACAGAGAAATAAATGTGATGTGTTGTGTGTATGACTGTTGAATGATGTAAAAAGTTATACTATAATATTGTAGCTTAAAAACATAAACAAACATTAAACAGCAATAAAAAGAAAACATGCAGGTAGTTCCAAAAATATAACCAAATAGTCACTTTTCGATTTGATTAGCTAAGTCCAATTCAGAGTTTACAGTGATGCGTGGAGCGCCGTCTTCCTTACGTATGTAAACCTTGCCATAAGCAGACCAACAATGTTTATATTTGTGTTGTGAGGCAAACTCTCTTGCTTGGAAGAAAATCTTACGAGCTTTTGCGGGTAGGTTGTCGGATATGTAAACCGGTACCTGCGGGCCCGGGACACGCAGGTGGGTGGAGTTCAACTTAGAGTTCTTATTCATTTTATTAAAATTCCTGACTGATTTTAGTATTTTTGATTTTAGTAAGACTGTGGTGAAATCAACTATTATATTGTTTTTCATAGAACTTTTTGAGTTGATCCTATAAATGTCTTTTACATCCGATTCAGTAATAGGCAGATCAAAAATACTACCAATATTTGTGACAGCTTTTATTAAATCCGATTGAGATTCATTTTCTATTTTTGGGATATTTTTTATTTCAATACTAGTAATTTTTTTACAACATTACATCACGCTGATATGTTCTGAAGGGGTATACAGATTTGTACAGTTCACCCTGATACACCCTAATTTCACCAACTATGTTCAAATTCCCTATTTTTGGGGCTATCAATTCGGGAATAACTTTACTATTAATTTAGTTTTAGAATGGGGTACAACAACTAAAAAGTGAAAAATAAAAAACTTATTACAAAAAAAAATACAACCGACTTCCCTAAATAATACTAAAAAATGCAAAATAACTTTAATTTCGGAAGTAGGTGTCAAATAACGAAGAAACCAAACTAGAAACACCAACTTCCGAAATTAAAGTTATTTTGCATTTTTTAGTATTATTTAGGGAAGTCGGTTGTATTTTTTTTGTAAAAAGTTTTTTTTTATGTATTTTCGTGCATAACTCCGTCATATATTGACAGATTTGCAAAATTCTTTTTATGTTCGAAAGGAGTTTGTTCCGAAATGGTCCCATTTAAATTTCATATAGATGTGATAGTGGGTTATGGAGATAAATAACGGAACTCTTCAAAAATTGACAGCAAATCAACCGCGAATTGCTGCGATCGTACGAGTATGTCTATGAATATTGTTAACACAATTTAATGGGGAACTACAACTAAAAAGTGAAAAATTAAAACTTTTTTACAAAAAAGTAGAACCGAAATCCAAAAAAAGCGCAAAATAACTTTAATTTCGGAAGTCGGTGTTTCTGGTTTTGTGTCTTCGTTTTTTGACACCGACTTCCGAAATTAAAGTTCTTTCGCGCTTTTCTGTCTATTTTTTTGTTATAAAGTTTTTTTATCATTCGGAAGTTCGGAACACTAAAAATTAAGAGATTAACATATTCTTTCAGAATATTGGGTCCTTAAATAATTATGAAATTGGCGTTTTTTTCACACAAAGGACCTCGTCACTTCTATGAATTAAAATATTCATCAATTGCTTGATATTATATCGAATAATGACCGTCATAGACAACTGCCAATAGTAAAAAAACCTTTTTACTTATAGATTTATAAACAAATAAAAAAATACTTTAAAAATGACTCTTCTTTTTGTTAGCAGAAATGACCTCTATATTTGTTTTAACTTAGCCAAAACTTATTTTTGTTGCTTAATCTAAGTGGTATACGTTATCTTAGTTTCTAAACATTATTGTATAAAAGTTTTAAAACATTAGTGTTCATAGTTGTTAAATAAATTAAGAAAATGTTAGCATGAAAAATGCAACTTCTTTAAAATTCTCCATAAAAAACGCTGATTTCATGGGTGCTGATTTAATATAACTTTTTTTTCTTTGAACATTCATAATTAGGCCCAAAATGAAAGACTCAATTAAAAGACGGGAAGTGCTTTGTAGTGTTCCGTACCCGAAAGGTCTAAATGGATCCCTATTGTTGTGACTCACGTGTCCGTCTGTCCGTCTGTCTGTCCGTCCGTCGTCTGTCACAAAATTTTGTTACGAAGAGTTTTTTTACTTGAACTAGAAAACAATGAACTAGAAATTTGGTTATAATGTTTATTATTACGTATGTTACTAAAAAATACCAATATATGGTACAGAACCTTTAATGTGCGAAATCCGACACGCACTTGGCCAGTTTTTAGGGTTCCGTACCCGAAGGGTCCAAACGGAGCCTTGTAGCTGTCACTAACGTGTCCGTCTGTCTGTCTGTCTGTCCATCGTCTATCAGACAGGTATTACAGCCAAACGGTTGGAGCTACAGTCTTCAAATTTGACACAGTATAGGCATCTTGTTGACCCAAAGCCATAAAATAGTCAAAAATACATTTGGTACGGAACCCTAAATGTGTGAAGTCTGACACACACTTGGCCGATTTTTTTCTAAAGTTGACACTTGGTGTGACCCAATGGCTGGCTTTTACATCTGCCAGAGGTTAAATATTTCTATACAAATTGGCAATACAGTCAGTCTTTTGGGCGCACTTCTGGAAGTGCCGCATCGCTGTCGACTGGTCGACAGCGATGCGGCAGTTTTATTCAGTTAGAAGTTTTTGTTTTAATTATAATTACTTAAGTATTTTATAGATATGTAAATAGTATATATTTGTAACCGGACACACATACAAACAGAGCAAGTTAATATAAAGCCAATAAAAATATTGGTTATCATACTCTCAGAGTTTAGTATGGTGACGAGCGGCATGCGATCTAGACGCAGAATTACTTAGCAATATGTGGTGTTTATTATTAGTTTTTATTTGTTTTGGTAAGTGATGTTTTAATCTACGTCATGTCATAGTTTAATTTTATCTATACTAATATTATAAACCATCAACCGCATTGGGCCCGCGTGGTGGATTACGGCCCACACCCTCTCACAGAGAGGAGGCCTGTGCCCCAGCAGTGGGGACATTAAAAGGCTCAGATGATAATGATGAATATTATAAAGCTGAAGAGTTTGTTTGTTTGAACGCGCTAAACTCAGGAACTACTTGATCGAATTGAAACATTATTTTTGTGTTGAATAGTCCATTTATCGAGAAAAGCTATAGGCTATATAACATCACGCTGTGACCAAATAGGAGCGGAGCATCAATGAAAAATGTAAATGTGGTAAAAACGGGGGAAAAAAATATTCCTTTTGAGAGCTTCCGCTGCGTGCTCTACGTAAACGGTTAAAGATACGCAAAAATTATGTATGACGAAATTGTTCCCCTTTAAAAGTTCTAGAAAAAGTCCCTGACAGCTTGCATATGCCCATCTTTTTGGGTTAACTCACTGTAATCTTTTTTATGGTACTTAATCATATTCGTTCTAAAATAATGCATTATTTGCGAAGGTGTTTTTATAAACATAAAATTTATCCATATCCAAAAAAATACGTTATTCATCATAAATATTTAATTTTGAACAAAATTGCGCTAGACATCATTTGATTTCAACGAATATCTTAGGAGATATCATAGTGTTAATCAAGTACCACGCGCACATTTGTGATGTGCAAGGCGGGCGATTATGAGGGATGTGGTGAGCGAGGTACCATTTCACACTGTATAGTCTATTTATTAAGGAAGGTTTTAGACTTTATATATAATCACACTACGACACAGTAACCATAACCGTGTGTGAAACCGCGGGCACAGCTAGTTAAATTCATATAAAACTTAAAATAAGGCGTCAGAAAATTCCTCCGCATCGGTGTTGACTGAAAGTGTGCTAAAAAGACTGGCGGCATCGCCACGTTGTATGGCAAACCTCTGGCCGAGGTAAAAGCCAGCCCTTGGGTCACGTGAAGTGTATCGTCTATCCACTAGCTGACCCGGTGAACTTCGTACCTACCGCCTTAGAATCAATAAATAAATAAAAAAAAAATAATAAAAAAAACTTAAGATATCATTCAAATATGTTCCAAAAAACTTGTATGAGAAAATGAATTTTCTACATATTTTTTTTTGTAAATCGTTGCGATGTATTCATAGTTCTACTATTCGGGACGAAGACAAATCTAAAAAATCATAAAAAATGGCCCAGCCGTTTTTAAGTAACAAATGGTGTAACTAGACGGATAGCGGATGCATAGTTATAGGGTCCCGTTGGTTACCCTTCGGATACGGAACATTAAAAAATAATGTCCCGGGTTCCGATGTTTTTACATTTTTATGTCTTACGGCATTCCAATAAATGAATTATTTTCATACGCGTTTGCACATGTTATTATAATTTTTTTTTTTATAATTTATCAGTCTGTAACTCATTCAGTCACTAAATTCTGATATACATAATCAAAGTTTGAACAAAATAAATACGTAATTAAATAAATAAATTTATGTAATAAATAAATATATTTAAATAAAAATAAATAAATAAGTAATTCCATCACGAATTTCTTAGAAGCAGCGCAGAGTTTGGTAGTTGACCTTGAAAGTATTATATTATTATTAAAAGCCTTTGGTCCCGCGCTTAATCTCTCTTGTGACCCTATCGTGTCAGTTTGCTGTCCCGTCTTATATAAGTACAAAACTCTTTCGGTTATTTTTAATTTAATTATTGTTTTTATCTCTTTTTAATATTGTCATATAACAACACAAATTGTTAATTTTTTCTACGGGAGGACACTGGCTCCTGCAACACAGTTATAACTAGCGCAGGATTCAGAGAAATCTAGCATCTGATTAATGTTTTAAGGCCATACTACCGGCCAAGTGGCACTCTCATTGAATAAAAAATCGTAGCATAGCATAGAAAATAAATATTAAATAATCCAAAGTCACGTTTGTTACAAAGAGGATAAAGTATTTTTACGTTGCTAAAACAGGTCTCAGAATGTTTCGTATCCAATGTAGTAGGCAAAGGTGTCAGAAACGGCCGTTTTTGGTGACGTTGGATTCTTTTATATTTATTTTCTATGCTATGCTACGATTTTTTATTTAATGAGGGCGCCACTTGGCCGGTAGAAGACCCTTAAGTCAATAAATACTTTTTACTTTTTTTACTTTTAAATCTGACTATGTCAGTGAAGACACAGAGAGTATCCCTGCGTTTGCGCACACACATTAAAATATTTCCTTTTTACTTGGTTCCGTTAAAATTGGCCACCGGAACCGAAATTTGGTCGGGAGGATCATAAAATTTGTTATTTATAAACTTCATGCGACATGAAGGGACTTAGGCTTAATGCCTTAGAAAGTCAACCAAGGGGGGCGGAGAGATAACATGGTTAGTAAAAAAAAAAAAAACGAGCGAGACTTACAGTAGTCGCATTTGATGTGAATTTTTTTTTCTCGTGTGTAACATTTGACATCTCACCTTGGTAATAAGCAACATTAACATGAAAACCTGAAAAATAAAATTGAAACGATTAGTTCCGATTTCGACCGCGCGCGCTCATTGGTAAAATCTTGCGCTTCCCTGGCTTCTTGTTACACACTTCCATCCCATTTCACGAAATCACTTATTTTGTCGCAGCCAAAGTATCCTCAAACGATGTGCCCCATACACACCATCACACCGCCATAGATGCATTTATACAAAGACTGCAGCTGGAAACTTGGGAAAAGGAAGAAGCACCATGCTTGGAGAAAACCTTGACGCTATTGGAGAATGTGAAGAACTTCACGCTATGGGCTACTTGGGGTAAGATCATCATTTATTTACCTTAAGAAGCAACTAATAAATTAATTCAATTGTACACCAGACATCGGTAAATAGGTTGTTTTGCTATCCAGCATAGGCCAACCCAGACCGTTCCCACGAGCTTTCCTCCTCCATATCACGCCGGCTGTCAATCTCAGATCATTCTCTCTCTCTCTCGGGTAATATTCAGTTATTAAATTAATAACAGTGACTAAATAACAACAGTCACTGGTTCGATCTTCGAGATTAAGCAACGCTTGCCGAAGTCAGCCCGTGAATGAGTGATCATTTTTTATTATAATTTATTTGGAACAACTAACAAAACTTTTCTACCGACTTTCAGAAAACTAAATACACTTAAAATTGTAGTCGGTGTTTGTATTGTTTCTTCGTTATTTAACACCGACTGCCGAAATTAAAGTTATTTTACAATTTTAAGTGTATTTTGTTTTTTGGAAGTGGATTGTATTTTTGTAAAAAAGTTTTTTACTTTTCACTTTTTAGTTGTTCTAACCCAAAACTAAAACTAAATATTAAAATTTTGCCCGAAGTGGTACGCCCAATAACATTGAATTTAAACATAATGATGAAGCCAATACGTCATCTGTGTACACATATTTTTTGTTTTTGTTGATTTTTTCATAGCACTGAATTAATTTCTCCATGGTGGTCCCATATAAATTTTACTCAGGAGTATATTCTTTCGAATAAAAAAAGAATTTTGAAAATCAGTCCACAATTGACAGAGAAATCGGTGGACATAGATAAAAATATATATATAAAAAACATACATACAGTCGAACATAGAACCTCCTCCTTTTTTCGAAAGCGGTTAAAAATACACACAATCACACTTAAAATTGATAGTTACGTAATCAACAACATTATTGACAGAAAACAGGCAAAATATTCATTACACACATCTAAGAAAGCTTAAAAAGAAGTAAAATAATTTAAAATAAAAAATTACAGCAGAATAATAAAACAGAATTAATTTCAATAAATTGAAATTAAACAAATTACAAGTAAATAAAAATAAATTATGGGTCGCCAATTCCGATGAAGGTACACACGGTGTCGACTTCTCATTTCACTTGTGTTACCTGTGTGCTGCCGTGTTTCCCAGTTACTGGGTTGTAAAGTTTAGTCGCTCTCGCTCCATGTAAAATATTGGTATTTAGCTGCAACTGGTTAGACGGGAAGCTGACCCCAATATGATTGGGAAAAGGCTGGGCAGATTGCTTTTTATGGTGCAAGGTTCATCACCTCATGCAACGTTTACAGGTATCTCAGTACCTATATGCTTATCTTTCTTCTCCTTCTTCTTCCATCTCGCCACTTCTCGTTACTCGGGGTCGGCTTTCCTAGTCTTGAGGCACCACTTGTTCCAATTGTAAGTATTGTCAGTAGATAGACTGTTTTGCTGAACACTCGTCATCTAAGATGTTAGCGGTCTGCCTCTCCCTCTTTTGGAGTTATATGCTCACCTTTTTTGAAATATTAATATACCCGCGTGATAGTAAAAGGAGCAAAGTTAGACAAACTAAACGTTGGGAAGGCGACACTAAAAATATTGCTGGTCCAGAATGGGCGCGTATTACAAAAGACAGGACAAAATGGAAAGCATTAGAGGAGGCCTTTGTCGAAGGACAAGCTAAAAAGGATAAACCGACTGCTGATGAATATGCTTATAGTTAAAGTTTAATTGTATAACAGAGTTAAGGAAATGTCAAAAGTAAGTTTCAGCAATAAAAGCTTATTTTATTTATTTATTTTATTTCAGTACCTACTCTAACAGTTAGTTATAATAATTGTATAGACCATGGTCAGTTACCTGATTTAATGATATATAGTAAAATTATACCATAATAATATAGTAATAATATAATATAGTATAATTATTTAAATCGGGTACTACATCAGACCGTACTAATTTTAGACCTATACCAGTGCTTCCTACTTTTAGTAAAATATTTGAGAAACTTAGAAGCGTTGGGATTTTTTGCGATTTGTCAAAGACATTTGATTGGGTTCTCCATGAGAAATTGATCAGGAAACTGCACTATTACGGGATCCGGGACGTCTCTCTGGATCTTCTTGCTTCATACTTAATTAATATGATTCAGAATCTCTATTTAAACGATAAAAGATCTCCCAGATCTGTAGTCAGAATGGGGGTTCCCCAGGGCTCACTTATTCTTTTCTCTTTCTGTTTTAGTAAAATATTTTTTATTCATTCTTTCTTTTAATTTCAACTTCTATAAACTATTTCCAGTTTGGAATGCCAACACAATTCCTATGGGCAACCTTTATGGATCCTGGGTAAACTTCGGCAATTTCGACCAGTGCATGAAACCACCATGGTTAGAAACCCATCCAGAGTTTAGGACCAAATACTGCGTTGCACAATTACAGCTAACAGATAAACGAAAGAAGAAAGCTGACTATGATCCTTATGGGTCTACGGAAGAGTACCTCAATGTGAGTTTAAAGTGAAATACATATTATCTACCTATATTTGAATAAAGAATTCTAGATAATTATCTTTTGGAATAACAAACTCAATACTTTATAGGGTATTTTTAATACAAATACCCTATCGTTAAAGTTGATACTTGAGATGACAGTGATGAATTGAAAATATCACGAATTATAAATTCAAGTATAATAAAAGTACTAACTAAGAACAGTGGTGCTCCTGTGGTATTGGCCGCGACTTACAAGTTGTAGGTCATCAGTTCAAACCTAGGCAGGCGCTTTACTTTGTGTAAATTACTTCATCACCACTGCTCTCAAAACGGTGAAGGAAAACATCGTGAGGAAACCGGCATGTCATAGAACCAAAAATTCGAAGACATGTGACATCCACCAACCCGTATTGGGTCCGCGTGGTGGATTACGGCCCACACCCTCTCACAGAGAGGAGGCCTGTGCCCCAGCAGTGGAGACATTAAAAGGCTGATGATGATGATGATGAAAAGTACTAACACATAACTCTCTGGACATAACTTGTTCGTTTGTATAATTTATTTACAACAGACACATCTATAAACAGCAGTTAGCGCATGTGTGACATGTAAATTATAATATTAACTAGCTTTTTACGCTGGCTTCGTTTCCGTGGGTATGCATTTTTGTTTGATGATTATATTCAAAATAAATATAATAATTTTATATTTAAAGATGATCCCTACAGGACCAGAAATTGTCGAATCGAGAAAAGTCAATCGCATTGTTTGGCTACTTCTGAAAAAATCACGTTGCTATAACATAAATAGCTTCTAAATTAACAGCGTCTTCGACGAAAGTCAAAAATTATGCTAAGGGATAAAAAGTATCATATGTTCTATTCTAAAAAATGGTCTACCCGTGTTTTTTTTTTTTTTTTGGGTTGGAAATTATCCTATGACTTCTTCCGCTCTAGGGTGGAGCGGAAGGGCGTGTCAGACTCTTACTGACTAAAACCCACCCCTGTTCCTCCCTGCCCTGAATGTCCAGGGGCGAGGTAACTCTTTCGAATTTAACCTCCACCCCCGGGCAGGCATCGGCCACGACGGCCCCGTCGTGTTTGCTGACAACTCTTTGAGGCGCGCGTGGAACACTACGCGCCGTCGACTCTCGGGCCTGGTGCTGATCGGGCGGCGAGTTACCCACTACTCGCCGTCCGCAGGCCCGATGGTCTACCCGTGTGCCAAAATTGATCCAAATCCATTTCAAAACCAAGCCAAGATGCTAATAGGTAACAAACAGACAGACAAACAGAGTAACTTTCGCATTTATAATATTTGTATAAATTATAATTAATCATGCCAGAAAATGGTTCAAGTACCATTTGCTTTAATTGTTCTTCGTGAACCATTTGCTCTTTCACCTTCTTTAACCCTTAAACCTGTAATTATGGCAATTATTAAGAAATATTCTCGTTCTCACGTAATTGCATTTATGTATTCTATTTCTATAGAACAGTAAGGGTTATGAATGGGTCATAAATATAACAATCAACCTTCATAACACGCAACTGACGACTGATCATTTATCTACTACAGGAAGAGAATTATAAAAACAAATATTGGAGCTCGCTTCGCTCACTCATCGAAGGGCCTAACTCCCCGTAAGTAGCACACTCATTGAATTAAAATTCGTATCTTAGCATAGAAAATAAAGATTAAAGAATCCTATGTTGCGTTTGTTACCAATATGATAAGGTATTTTTACGTTGTACGGCCGTTTTTGGTACTTTTGCTTACTACTTTGGATACGAAACACTTTGAGTCCTGTTTCCACAACGTAAAAATACCTTAAGCTCTTTGTAATAAACGCAACATAGGTTTTTTTAATCTTTATTTTCTACGATTTTTTATTCAATGAGGGCGCCACTTGGCGGCTATATAGGGTGACTGGTAATTAGTGACCGATACTTAAACACGTGATTGTACTCATGATAATAATCAACTTTCCCACACAAAGATTTTATTTTTACTCATTCACTTTAATCACAATAACACAACAGCCTTATGAAATTCGCGCGCGCGCGCCTATGACCTATCAGCTGTTAGCCGCGTGACGCCATTCTTTCTTTGGGCAAGTTGTTTGTTATCATGAGTACAATCACTGGTTTAAGTATCGATCACTAATTACCAGTCACCTTATATACGCTTTAACGTAAGCGCGTAATTTGTGAAGTATGTGCTTGCACGTTACGACTCTGCTCGCTACACTAAGCTAAGCATCAAATTTTGGTATGACTATTGGCCCCTCTCTCGGTAGTCGGGATAGAGAAAGCTTGGCGTAATAGTAGCTGGCAAAGTTTTAGTACTTAACACCGACTAGCTTGTTAACAGTAGTCCTGGTTTTCACGAAAACTGTACTAGCCCGTCTGTTTTTAAAAAGAGAGTTAACAAGCATATTCTGGACTTGCACGCTCTAGACTCACTACCATCAGGCGAGATCGAGGTCAAGAGCGGGTTCATCCATGTTAATAATATTATTAATACAAAAGTAACTCTGTCTGTTTATCTGTTACCTTTTCACGTCTTAATGGCTGAACAGATTTAAGAAACCTGACACACGGGTAGACCAAGTCCTAGTACGTTGTTGTTTTATATTTATATTAGTTAAGTTGGTATACTTTTTACCCAGAAGCGTATTTCCCTTGGGATAATTTTTGACTTTCGCGACGGTAGAAGCTAGTCGGGCATAAATAAAGCTTACATTTTTCTCCTTTTCCAGTCACCAACAACATCAGGCCTGCCGGTGAACCATCTCAAATGGGGAATATGTGTCCCCGCAGCCTGCCATTCACCATCCATCATCAAGATCACCAGGGCTATGTATGATCTGACCACGTTTGGATCCCAAACTCCTAACATTACGGTGATCTCTTGTCAGGTCGCTGGTGATAAGCTTCAGTATGGGGTTGGATTTTTTTTGTTCATGTGAGTATCTACTATTTTTGTTTCTAACATTTAGCTATGTGACGGAGATCGAAAATTGGAGGGAAATGGCCTTCTTCTGTGAGACCCTAATGGTCCAGATGGAGGCCGAGCGGGATCGTGAGAGGGCCGATCCCATTCGGAGAAGGAGGCAACCGCCTCGAGGTTTAAAACTCCGAAACCCCGCCTGCACCATTTAAGGCAGGCGGAACTCCGAGGTCGCGTGTTCTCAGAGTGAGGACTCCGTCCGCCCACCGAGTGACCCTAGGAAAGACGGTGGCAGTGATAACGCACCACGCTCATTCATGTCAAAAAAGCAGTTAAATTATATGCCCCGTGATACTCTTTTACAAAATTAGAAAATACTTCGAAATTTTCCAATTGAAGCTTTTCGGAGCCTTTATTTATTACATTTTCCATAAAACCCTTACATATTAGGTATATATTGTTAGATTCCTCAGACCTTAATCTACTATATCTACAATAATATTTTACATAATTTCGAAGAATATAAAAATCCTGGAACAAAAACATACAAAATTATGATGTGAAATCGGCAAAAACTCGTGTACGGCCTCTTAACTGATAACACATGCACGCACTCATCACTTTTAGTACGCAGGCTCGGCATCCGCAACAACAATACTATACCTTTTAACAGTTAAAAAAACATTTAAGAACCCGTCAGGCCCCGGAATAGCAGACACAATTAAAAACCTATTGTTACGTATCCGATAGGAGACGGGCCGCCTGACGGATAAACTAAAAAAAAACAGTAAAATAGGCTAAGCTTCTTAATTTAAAACCTAACCTAATTTGAAATTAATACACCAGCTAAAGAAGCTACTGAAACACCTATTATCTGAACAAAGAATATCTTGACTTGGTTCACAAGTTCGCGTTTAGGGCTCGAACCACATTTATTGCCGTTGAGTGTAACAAAATCAAGTTCAAGACCTCTACTGTGATAGTATATCTGCCTGGACACTTAGACAATAATTAATAACTATCACAGTAATCATATTCACGCTTGTTTAACTATAAATAGATTATAGATTGGTCTGGGTAAGGTAAATACTGGAGGTTTAGTTCATAGATAAAACAAAATGGTTCTATGTCTAGGTACCGTACACAGCAGTCATTGTGCCAATGGTTTCATAGCCAAGAGCCTCGACGAACACCTAAGGAGGCTCTCGTTAGGTATAGTTGGATCAAGCACTTGATACAGCTTGACACGGCGGCGTGTATTGTTAGAAGATTCCTTTCCCAGGACCTCTGGCCACCAGTAGCTTGGACCCTATGCCCGATACCGGTGGGCTACTACTTTTTATATTTTTAAATATTATTTTAAGGGAACATTAAAAATTTAAATTATATGTAGGTATAACATGAAATAAATAGAATATAATTATTTATTTATTCCTCCTCACAACAATAGAACATACATAGTAAACAGTTACAATTTACATACTTATCATAACTAAGTTCTAACTTATGTGAAGAGCTGGTGACTGAGGTAGGCGCAATGGCAATGGTAGAGTACGGTCTTTTATAGAAAAGGAAGCCAAAGGCCTTTCTTTTTATACCTTGCCCCATACTAGGTATAACTCCGGTACAGTGCCTACTTTCAAAAACATACACACACTAGACCCTGAACAACTATCTGTTATCGAAACAAATATTTGTTACGTGCGGGAATCGAATCCGCGATACCAGTGCGCCACTGCGCCAACCGTGCCGTCGCATCGCTTTGGCCAGCAGTGAGAGAGCTTATTAGATACCTCGATATAGACATAGGATTTATTGATGAAGTTCATTCTCATTTTCCTAGTCTATACAGGAAAAGTTTCAGGTATCAATCATTTCCTATTCCAGACTTTCCATACATATACCTATTAATAATAAACATAATTCTATTTGTAATTTCCTAAGTTTTTTCGAGTTATGCGAGCAAAATTGTAGCTGTAGTTATAAACATTGAAAGGAAAACATACTACCCTAGAACCACAACATTGGGTCATGGGTGACCCCACGCACACGTATTTTTATTTTTATTTAGCGAGTTTTGCACCTACAACACTGTGCGTCTAGGTACCTTCCGTAATTGGTAATCAGTGGCCCGTGACGCATGGCGGGGTGCGCACGCTCATTAGGTTCGGAGATATTGCAGTTTGGGGTCGCCCGCGACCCGTGTTGTGGTTATCGAAACTATTTTTTTAGTGATTTCACGTTTATTTCACGAATAGTCTTTCAATTTGGCCTTAACGTCACGAGCCCTTGAAAGTAATGAAATTGAGCAACTTTTGGAGGAATATGAAGGTGAAACCTCCAGTTCTTCGGAGGAAGATGGATCTGAAACTGCCACGAAGGTGGCCGCTAAGATTTTTCTACGGCATGCTTGATGCTGGAGGTATAAATTCGTATGTAATACTCAAGGCAAACATTCGCAGGAGTAAACTGAAAAGGAACTACTTTCTAAGAAACCTAAGCCTTCAATTAGTACAGCCCTACGTGAAACGCCGCCTTGATGAGGTCAAAAATTTGCCCCAATCTCTTAAAGTGATAATGCTTCATGTTTTGGGAGTAGATGAAGAAAACAGTGCTCAGGTAGCCCAAGCTCGATCAACTTCAAGTTCCCGCTGCTATTTATGCACTAGAGCCAAAGATAGGAAGGGCAGAGAGAAATGTGTTAAGTGCTCCAAAAATATATGTGCACAACACAGGTTACTTTATTTGTCACCAATGTATCTAGATTTTCAGATTTGTACTAATTTTTTTTCCCTTAAGCATTCCATTAATATCCAAAAAACCTTATAATAATTGTTTAAATTTATTAAAGTTTAATATTTTGTAAGTAATCATTTTTTTATTTTGGGTCACCCATGACCCATGTTGTGGTTCATTTAAATTAATTTGGATGTTGTAGTTGTAGGGTTAAGGAAAAGTTATCACTCAGTTATAATCTCGGAAAATGGTGGCACGGAGGAGTCCAAGGGCTGGTCTTATTGGCCTCTAATGGTGTATTTAATGGTTTTAACAGAAGATAAGGTGATGAACTATCACATATATTATGCACTTATCGCAATACGTTACGCTTAAGTGAACAGGCAGAGGAAAATTAGAAAAAAAACCAACCAAGAGCGAGTCGGACTGAGCGCAAATGGTTCCGAACAAATCATATTTTTTCAGGTTTAAACTACTTGGAGGTACTTCTTACAGATTTTTCTGTAATCTTTAAGTAAAGAACTACATTCTGTATTTTTTTCAAAATTTTGTGCTTAGCGGTTTCGGAGATAAGGAGATAATAAATTTTCATATATTTTCTCAAATAACTTAAAAACTATACTTTTTGGAATTATGAAAAAAATATATTTGAAATCTTTATAATAAACCCTTTCATTTCACATGTTCAAGAAATTTTTTTTTTCAATTTTCTGAACTGCCCCCATATTCTAAATTCATTTATTTACGTTACATTTTCGTTTTTGGGTCACAGATATTCATGTTTGTACCAAATATCAACTCAATCGATCGATGAGATTCGGAGTCAATTAGATGTGACAGACGGACGGACAGACACGAGTGATCATATAAGGGTTCCATTTTTAACATTCGGATGTTCGGAACCCTAACAACACTATTGACAATGGGGGTCGAAGAAAACAGGCGAGCAAAGATATCAGCAAAACACAAAAGGGCCTAGAGATTTTAAATAACGCATTGTTTTAAACACAACATCTTGCAGTACAAACTCCAATTTGTACCTACTGCATACTCATGTTTTACAAATAAACCACATTTGTCTTATTATTTTCAGAGCCTTAATAGTGTCGCTGATAGTTATGGCTGCAGCTTCAACTTATTATCGACTTCATATTGCTAATGATCACCAACTACCAGATAGTTTAGGTAAGTACGGAAGGTGAGGACACCGTGGCGCCTCTCCAGCCACTCCTCAAAGAGGGGCTAGTGCCCCTCTTTGAGGAGTGGCTGGAGAGGCGCCGCAATTGTGGCGTGCCCAGCGCTGGGTTGCGACAATCGCTCTCGCTATGTCACCCTCCCGCGACCCTGGCAGAACCGTTTTAGCTTTAGTAATCTTGATCTGTAAACCATGGCTGACTGACTAGTCCTTTCACGAGCTAAGTAACCGACCTTTTTTACACACCACAAAATTTCGTAAAAAATCTCTTCATACTTTAGCAGTAGTGGAAACCACTAAAAAGGTACCAATGGACTAGGCACTGTTTTCGAAGATAGCTCCTGCAAATCTGAAAGAAGACAAAAAAATAAAATTAATCCACTCAGCCTATAAAATTGCAGTCTGCACCAAGATAAGCTTGTCCTGTACAGTGCCATAACGTCTGGTCTTCCGCTTATCGTACTCATTCTGTTCCAGCCATCTTTTAAGGTCGTCGGTCCATTAAGTTGTCTCCAGGTCTCACTCAAGGATTCGTTTGCTCAACCGATTATCAGTCCTTCAATAAACCTGGCCTAATCAGAACTTCATAAAAAAAAAAAATATTAGCCTTTACTGTCCCACTGCTGTGCAAAGGCCTCCCCCAAGTCCTTCCAGGAACTCTTCTACCGTACTGCTTCAAACCAGCCTTCATGGTACAGGTCGTCTCGCCACCTCTTACGTTATCGGCTTCGGCGGTGCCATCCATTCTACATATCTCACATATTTTGTGTTCGTTTCACGACGTTCAATTTAAAGGAAAGATATAATTAAAACTACACAAAACTTCTGTGAGTAAACGATGTTTTTTTTTAACAGAATCCGTAATAACTAAATCCTTCTGCATTATCAAGAACCGCCAAGACCTGGTGAAGGACAACAAGGAGGAGATCAGAGTAATGAACGGAATGAGGTTCCTGACCGCAGCCTCTGTCATCTCTGTGCACGAGTTGTTCTATATGAGCATGTCTGGAGTTATAAATTCCAGGGATTATGATAAGGTAGGGAGTAAAAGAATAAGTTTTATAAACTGTAACCCAATTTGATTTTTGAGCATCTTGAGCGAAATGACACAATTGCCTTCTTAAGAGTTGGTAGAAATAGCGCTAAGAATTGAAGGTTTCCATATGTTATGAAAAGGTCGAGTTTTTATACAAACTTGACCTTCCTTTGTCCTTGCCCTGGCTCGAGGACAGACGACGAATTTTACAAAACACAAAACAACACACAACACAACACAATACAACACACATGACATCACAACACAACATTTCTTGCCTGTAAACCCAGCGATTAAGACTATGCGTTATCTGTCAGTGAGTGAATGACTCTAAGACCATAATTAAGGAGACAACTGGCGACATTCACATAACTGCTTCTACTTTTGTAGTATTACAAACCCAATGTTTCCAGAATATTGAAGGATTCGGAGGAATGTTCCTCCACGTCGATGTGGTCGTGGACACGTTTTTCGCGATGTCTGGTCTGCTCCACATCAAGGGTCTTCTGGGCAACGCTAATAGACAGCAGAATCTGTTCAGTGTGCTATGGAAACGATATGTAAGGTAAGGTATTTGGTTAAGTTAAGCTGTTAAGTATATAATATTATCCCGTCACGGGTAAAGGCAAAAAAATATTTTCAAATTAATATAGGAAGTGCTCTGTTTCTTTCTTCACTTTAAAAAAAAACCAGACTGCAAAAAACAACTAAAAAGTTCCAAACAAGTTGGTTTTCCGGCAGTCTGATGCAGTTAGTGACAATAAGATAAATACCACCAACTGAATCAGACTGCTCGAAAACTAACTTTTATCCCGTTCTCGTTCTCGTTTTATCCCTTTCATTTGATATGTCGCATAGTACAGCTGTTTGAAAACCTCTTTTTAATGTTGTAGCTATTCCCCAAAAAGAGACCACATAAAATATTGTAAATTTATTTGTGTTTGGGTCACAGAAATTCATGTGTGGTGTGGCGAGTTGCCGCCACTCTGCAAGTTGGATGGGGGTGGTATCGCGACGTGTGTGCCTTGCTCTAACTTGTGAGTCAAGTGTGTAACCGGCTTTACGGGGCCATAGGCAATCTGAGAAAGCAGCAATCGACGTCACGTCAGTGTGCCTATCGCCGCGAGGCAGAGCGCATCTCACCGCAGACTAAATTAATGTCTTATTAATATCGTCCCCGCAAATACACTAAAATCCCGAGTAATATCCCGTAAACGTTGGGGATTCTCCGGGGATAATAAATAACCCATATTTACCGCGTCCGTGTAACTAGTGAACAAGAATAATCAAGAGTGTTGGTGTGAAGAAACGAGTGGCCACTCGTCGTCGTCCAGCGTGGCAGCCAGGAAAGTCAGGTAACGCTTGTTCTTGATAGCTTAGAGTAAGGCCACATGCGCCGTCTACTGCCAACCACTCCTAACTTGAAGTTATACAGACAAATATAGGCAATTTTGGGCCAGCATTTAATCCAAGTGTTTGGCCGTAATTAATGTCCTCCATCTAATGCAGAGAACCACGGCTATTTACACGCCTGGGCACCTGCATTAGATGGTCCTTTCGAGCCTGGATAGGCATCAGTAAAATTCAGTACAAATTAAGTACAAGTCATTACAGTAGGTAGGCACATAACTTTATTAGTGCCCCAAAATGGCGTCCCGCAAGCAAGAAGCTAAATTGGCTCAGCTTACCGCTAAAAAACAAATGATTTTCGAGCGAGTTAATCGCATATATAATGATTCCAGAAACATCTCGAACTTTGATTCACGTTCAAATGAGACATTCTTAGCGCAGTCAGAAACAATTACTGAGCAATATAACAAATTTGAGGAAATAGTAGAACAAATGAATGAATTGCAATTCGAGATTGACCAAACCGCACCAGATTATTCGAGTCTATATTCTATTGAAGACTTATATTCTAATATTAAATATAAACGTAATCTCATACTTTCGAAAAACGAAACATCGGAACACAAAGTGGGTACTCGGATAAAATTACCGCCCATAGATTTGCCATCGTTTGATGGTAAAGCGGAAAACTGGCCCATATTTTATGAAATGTTTCGTAGCAATGTTCATTTAAATACCGATCTGGTTGACTCGCAGCGTGTCCAGTACTTGATCAGTAAATTGACTCATGATGCCTTAAAACTAACTGCAGGCATTGTTCCTACAGGTGATACATACAACGTTATGTGGAACAGTCTCGTTAAAAGGTATCAAGATAAGCGTAATTTAGGGATTCATTATCTCAATAATATACTGGACATTAAACAATGCGCCGGAAATGCCGCGAGCCTCAATACATTTGTGGAACGATATTCAGCGTCCGTCGCAGCCTTGAAGCAGTTAGACATTCCAGACTTACTGGATTTTGTTTTATTACACTGTGGTTTAAGAAAGGTTGACGCGCAAACTGTCTTACAGTTTGAATCACGTGTGAGTGAAAAAGAATTACCTTCCTATGCGGAGTTTATAACATTCATGCAAGCATATGTTAAAGTGCTGCAGCGCTCATACGGTTATAATTTACAGACGGAACCGCGCGCTAAGTCTAGTTCAGTTAATCATCAAACAAAAAATAACACCGCTAAGTCATTCGTGTCGCGTAATGAACCGGTTTTAAATAGCAAATGTACTCTATGCGATAAGGATGACGTACGACATCAGCTGTTCTATTGCCCGCAGTTTAAAAATATTAGAACACCGCTTGCACGTTTTGAATTTATTAAAGCTAAACGTGGCTGTATAAACTGTTTAAGTCTATCCCATTCTTTGGTTAAATGTAAGTCACGTAACGTTTGTAAAATTTGTAAAAAGACCCACCATTCTCTCTTACATTTCCGAGAAAAACATGAGTCATTGTCGCCCGAGCCACAAGTGCCTACTAAGGACACATCTGTTTCGCTCACTACGGCTGTTAAAACTGGGTCAACCATTTTGCTAGCGACCGCGCAGTTATATGCATACTATAGCGACATCAGAGATAAGGAGGTGGTTCGGTGCCTACTAGATAACGGATCGCAAAATAATTTAATTACTGTGGACTGTTGTAAACGTTTGAACTTACCCATAATTAAATTACGCAATTCATTTTTACAAGGTGTTGGAATGTCATCGAAACCAATACACGGTTTTATTCATCTCAACATAGAATCTCGGTTTGATCCTCATACGAAGTTTTCGATACAAGCGTTAGTTGTTGATTGTATTACAGATAGACTTCCCGCGAAATTAATTAGATTACATAACAATGATAACATGTCATACTTAAATAGCTTACCGCTCGCCGACTCGCTCTGGAATGTTCCGAGCGGAGTAGATCTTGTGCTTGGAGCACAATTGTTCCCCTTTATTTACCTGGGAGACAGGGTCGACTCAGGCACCCGCGCGCCCCCTGCTATACTGACTAGCTTCGGTTTTGTGCTTATGGGTGATATTGATTGTTGTAGTAGTGATGTGACACACATTGCATCTTCGTTTACCGCGCAGGCCGACATTGAAGTCGAGTCAAATTTACATAAGTTTTTTGAGCTAGAGGAAATTCCATCTCAACGTTTTATTAGTCCGGACGAATTAGAGTGTGAAAATAATTTTAATTCTTCAGTCTTATTTGAAGACGGCAGATATTTTGTCGATCTACCTTTTGCGCGCTCACCCAGCGAGCTAGGTAGCTCGCGCGGTTACGCCCATCGGCGCTTACTTGCGCTCGAGCGTAAGTTTACGTTAATGCCGACCCTACGCGAGAATTATAATAAAACTATCGCGGATTATATAACTCAGGGGTATTTAGCGGAAGTGCCCGACTCTGAATTGACAGAGGAGGGTTATTATATACCGCATCATGCCTTCATTAGACCGGACAAGGACAGCATTCGAGTGGTTTTGGACGCTAGCGCCAAAACTCACTCAGGGTTGTCGCTCAATGACATTTTGCATGTCGGACCTAATTTGCAAGCAGACTTGTTTTTGTTATTACTTGATTTTCGTACATTCCCTGTCGCGATGACAGCGGATATAAAACAAATGTTCTTACGTATCGGTGTAAAAGAGCACCACCGCAAATATTTACGAATCTTGTATCGTTTTGGCAAAGGTGAGCCTATTCGCACCTTTCATTTTAACCGCGTTCCCTTCGGACTAAAACCTAGTCCTTATTTAGCGATGCGCACACTGCGTGGCTTGGCGTGTGAGCAAAGCGACCGCTTTCCTGAGGCTTCTAAATTGGTAGAAACTCAGTTTTACATGGACGACTACGTCTACTCTGTTTCGGACGAACAGACAGCTATGCGTCTATCCCGCGATTTAATTGATTTAATGAAGGTAGGTTCCTTTGACTTAGTCAAATGGGCTACCAATTCACCCGCTTTATTAGAGATTCTCCCAGAGTCTCACCGCTTACCAGTTAATTTTTCTGGCATGGATAATGATGCCCATAATTTCAAAATCCTTGGATTAACCTGGGAACCCGCTGATGATTATTTTTCTTTGACAACAATCGCCGTGGATGATAAATGCACGAAGCGCGCGATTCTATCGCTAGTTGCCCGCTTGTTCGACGTACTGGGCCTTGTAGGACCCGTTGTGCTGTACGCGAAGGTATTAATTTAGGAACTTTGGTTAGCTAAAGTAGGATGGGATGAGGTTCCTCCGGAATCCATCACAAATCGGTTTGCCGCTTTTACGCGCGATTTTCCTTCACTCTCTTCTCTAAAGGTTCCTCGCCACATTGGCGTCTTTAGAGAAGCTGTAGTGAACATCGTAGCCTTTTGCGACGCCAGCTTTACTGGTTATGGCTGTTGTATTTATTTACACATTACCAACCCTACAGGTGATATCACTGTCCGACTCTTATGTGCAAAGTCCAAAGTCTCCCCCGCAAAAATAACAACGCTAGCTCGATTAGAACTTGTCGCCGCTTTACTTCTGTCTAAACTTGTTCGCGTAGTCAAGGAAAAACTTTCCGCTCGTGTACCTATTGCAGGTGTCCACGCTTTCGCGGACTCCACCATAGCTCTCTCGTGGATCCACTCATCTCCCCATAGATGGTCTATTTTTGTCAGCAACCGCATTGCTCAAATACAGGAAAACTTACCTGCCGCTTGTTTCCGTCACGTGTCCGGGAAAGAGAATCCTAGCGATTGTCTGTCTCCGGCATGCTGCCGTCGGATTTAATAAGACACTCGTTGTGGTGGAACGGCCCCACATGGCTCCATCAGCCCAGGAGCGAGTGGCCTTTAAAGTTCTCTCCTGCTCAATGTGAAACATTGCCGGAGTTTAAATCAAAGGTTTTTCTTGTAGAAACTTCGAATACTGAACCGCGTATTTTAGATACTATAGCTGACCGTGTTTGCTCATGAAATAAACTGTTACGTGTATTTATGTACATTCTTAAATTTACAAACAGACTACATAGTCCTAGTTCTGTTAAAAACATTCAAACCGCGTCAGGCACGTATAAGCGTCCTGTCACTGAGTTGTATCCTTTGTCAACTCAATAGATTATTATTACTACGTAATTTAGTTTAATTTAGTTTAGGGTTCATTGTATACGTTCCAATGGTACGCCATTACATAGTTGTAATTTAGTTTATTCGACTTACCATAGTCAAGTCGAACCGCTATTCATTCTCAGGACACTGTTATTTATTTTTCCCGAGCATTATATCAATGCGATGGTGTTTCGGACTGCTGCTTGGATTTCCCTCAAAGCTCTTCAACAAGTAAATGCTTACATATCATCACCGCTTCTTGAACCTCACTCGCTCCGCATAGATTAGCAGCTTTTGAAAGCTCCTGGACCTTTCAAGGCGGGGAGCATGGTGTGGCGAGTTGCCGCCACTCTGCAAGTTGGATGGGGGTGGTATCGCGACGTGTGTGCCTTGCTCTAACTTGTGAGTCAAGTGTGTAACCGGCTTTACGGGGCCATAGGCAATCTGAGAAAGCAGCAATCGACGTCACGTCAGTGTGCCTATCGCCGCGAGGCAGAGCGCATCTCACCGCAGACTAAATTAATGTCTTATTAATATCGTCCCCGCAAATACACTAAAATCCCGAGTAATATCCCGTAAACGTTGGGGATTCTCCGGGAATAATAAATAACCCATATTTACTGCGTCCGTGTAACTAGTGAACAAGAATAATCAAGAGTGTTGGTGTGAAGAAACGAGTGGCCACTCGTCGTCGTCCAGCGTGGCAGCCAGGAAAGTCAGGTAACGCTTGTTCTTGATAGCTTAGAGTAAGGCCACATGCGCCGTCTACTGCCAACCACTCCTAACTTGAAGTTATACAGACAAATATAGGCAATTTTGGGCCAGCATTCAATCCAAGTGTTTGGCCGTAATTAATGTCCTGCATCCTGCAGAGAACCACGGCTATTTACACGCCTGGGCATCTACAATGTGTGTACCAAATTTCAACTGAATTGTCCAATAGATTCGGCGCAAATTAGCTGTGACACACGGACGGAAAAACAGACACAAGAGTGATCCTATAAAGGCCTACTTTTCATTCGAGCGTTCGGAACCTTAAAAAGGAATAGAATAGCGTTCACGTTTAGGGCTTGGGCCACATGTATTACCGCTGAGTGTATAGTACCCAAATTAAACTTTCAGTCAATACATTATTGTATTGACTGAAAGTTTAATTTGGGTACTATCGAGTTTATCATAAGTATTTCGTTCCAGATTAATAGGACCCTTCGCTTTAATAATTTTCTACTTGGCGTCGGTGTCAAAGTACACTGGCAGTGGTCCGCTCTGGATCTTCGGCAATGAGTTAGAATCTGAAGTGTGCCTCAAGACTTGGGGACTCAGTTTCTTGATGCTTAACACCGATCCGAAGTATATTGTGAGTAGAACAAACCAACAGTCTACTTGTACTTAGTTTATACAAGGTAACCCAAAAGGCAATGGAGAGGGCTATTCTCGGAGTTTCCTGTGAATCAGAAATGAAGAAGTCTGCAGGAGAACCAACGTTACCCACACAGCCCGAACACATACACAAAACAGATGTGAGGCCGAAAAGTTCTGGAGTGCCGACCGCGTACCGGAAGATACAACTTTGGAAGGCCTTCCACAAGGTGGACCGATGACCTGGTCAGTGTCGCGACCTGGACAGGACCGGTCGTTGTGGCGACACTTGGGAAGGCCTATGTCCAACAGTGGACAACAGTCTTTCAGCTGAAATAATGATGATGATACGGGGTTACAGGGTAATGTAAAAGCTAGGCGACACCATGAAAGACCAAGTAGAATGTGGTGAGATTTCCTTCACTAACGTTGAATGGTGAGGCCCGCATTAGGAGCTAGTACAAAACTTAATAAGTGGAAGTTGGAGATGGAGACCTATGCAATATTGTGGGGGCAGTATAAAATCATTTTAGGTAGATATTTGAGTGACAGACCTGAGCAATGGCCTAGTGACCGGAAAGCACGTAAAGCAGTTAGTCCCGTGCCTGATCTCTCCCCGGTCGTGTTGGATTGTCATTCCATCGGACTATGAAAGTAAAACCGAGGGAAAAGGAACAAAAAAGACAGTTTTACTTAGGTATAAACGGAGAGTGAACCACACACACTTGTGTACTGTAATATCTCATACGTACTTGGCCAATCTCAGTTGAGATGGAACACCGTAATCGAAATTCAGTCGGGAGGATTATAAATTTTATGCTCTACTTTTCAGTGCCATGCAGTGACCTGGTACGTCCCTTGTGACTACCAGCTCGCGATCCTGGGAACCGTCCTCTTTTACTTGTATCAGAAAGACAGAAGAGTTGGGTTCGCAGCCTTCGGAACAGCTGCAGTCTTGTCCCTGATCATACCAGGAGTTCTGACGTATTGGTATCGACTGCCGGCTGTGCATTTTTTGGATTTAGAGTAAGTTTATTTGAAGATTGTAATCATGGAGATGTTTGTTACAGAAAAATACAAAATACCAAAATTTTTCGTCTCCTTCATCTTATCGAGGATTTCGCCTTCATCATTCTTATTGCGATATGCAACAACTAAACTTAGATTTATGATGGAATCATTTATACTCCAATAATTTCTTAGTCCATCTCCAACTTTCCAAGAAACAAATATCTTCTTGATTTCATAATTATTAGTAAGGCATTTGTCCCACCGCCGGCGATGAGCGAGTAGCAAATAGAGCTTCAAAACAAAAACGAGTCAGCGAGCCGCGAGTGGAAGTTCCGATAGTTTTTTTCTGGGCTTGGAGCGAGTGTTCGAGTGCGACGGGCGATTACTCGCACCATTTGCTCGGGTTGGTCTCTCGACGTGAGTTCTAACCACCGAGCGAGCATCGCTGAGAGAGTGACGCTGAGCGAGTAAGCTTTAATAGCTCTAGTCGCTCAGCAACAAACTTGTGGAGCGACTCGTCGCCGGCGGTGTGAACAGTTAACGATCAACTATTAATATATGCATCTCTTTTGTTTACACGGAATGTACATCTATTGTACGTTTCTTGAGCATCAAAACAGCCGAGAGGTAGTCGCTTACTCACCAGAGCGCAGCGGTGGGATAACTGCCTTAACCTGAAATGTTTCGCTCCTGGGCAAAGACCTCCCCAATTCCTTCCACTTCTCTCTGAGCTGTGCTTCTTCACGCCAATTTGCCAGCAAACCATCCAAGGCGTCCCACCTTCTTCTGCTCGATCAGCCGCGACCTCGTCTTGCTGTGTCAGGGCTCCATTCTTGTGATATACGGGCCCAAAGCTTTGATGACTCTCTACAACTACTCTTACAATTCCGTCATCGGCGCCGTTCTCCACTTCCTTATGTGTCTTTCACAACTGCCTTCATTGACGGCCAAATATTTTATTGATTCTACCATAACCCAAAATGTTTGTCTTTTCAGCAAGCTCCTTCGCGAGATTCGCGACTACTGGGAGATTAACTACACGTACACTCCGAGCTACAGCCGCGCGGGCGCTTACCTTGTTGGCGTTGCGATGGGGTACCTCATGACGCTGTATAAACCTTCTGAATATAGAAACACAGTTTCGATGGTACGTTTCAGATGAATTCTACTTATTCTATTGAAGGTGCCTACAATAGCGAAAAAAACGATACTTATTACGTGCGGCATATCATGACTACATAATAATATCATAAGGCCGTGACATGACCTAAAGCAGAAAGTGCACCAACTTTCACCTATATTCAAAGTCCTTTTGAGGGAAATTTTCTCTTATAACTGCCAATTTGTTTGAGGAACATACTTAGAATATGGGTGTGAACTAATTAGCATTTCATAAAAAACCCTCCAAACATTAAAATGAATTTAATTAAGCCGATCTGAAAAAAAAACCTTATAAAACACGTTTCTAGAAAGGCGCTTTTTTGACCAATTTATCTATGCGAAAACTTTGCCGTTCACAACTATAAGCTATTTTTACCATTGGTAACTAAGAACCCTGCTTTAATACAAACTGCCGAAGATGCTCAGAAACCAAATAATTCAGACTCATTCTTTTTCATTCCAGACCTGGTCCATCATTGGTACAGCTATCTCCCTAAGCGTAATGACATACGTCATATCACTCGGCATGTACTACATGTATCGAGAGTACAACCCTCTGGAAGCCGCTGTGATCGCGTCCACCAATAGGATCGTTTGGGCTGTGTCCATCTGCGTTATCATCGGGTTGTGTGAATACGGGACTGTACGTAAGTATACCAAGTTTATTGGCATGTTACATAACCATGCCTGCTTTCTCTGAAGGGTTAGGCACAGTTGTATCACAGTCGTCCCATTTAATAGGGCGAGAACATTGCTACTGAGAAGTTCCAGATGGAAAACATGGTGGACATTCCACCCATACGCACAAAACGTTTTGAGAACACATTCATTGGTCGTACAACTAAGGAGGAGCTGCCCTGCTGGAGTCAGAGTTGCCTTAACCTGGGGATCTTAAAGTCAAGAGTGAATAGGTTACTTCTAGGCAATTAAGCGTATTCCAACGTTGACCACGTCATTACTTACCCTCAGGTGAGATAATAGACAATCGCGAGGCTATCAGTAGAAAAATATTATGATGGTAATTTATTCCTGACGTTATTGCACCTTGAATGATTTAAACAAAGCCAATGACAAAGCTGCTGAAACCAGGTGGCTACATACTGGGCGGAAAGAATTTTAGTCAAAATTGACACGAATAGAAGACGAAGATAATAATAACCTTCTCATTTCTTTTACAGCTATAGTCACCGACATCCTCAGCTTCTCCTACTTCACTCCTCTGAGCCGACTCTCGTACGGCATCTACATGATCCATCCTCTGCTCATACAACGGAACAAATTCTCCTTCCGATCGCCCTGGAAGTTCGACTGGTTTTCTATTGTAAGTCTGCTTTGTACTTTCTACTTGTGTTCGTCTCATTGATTAAGACCTCGCCAGATTCCACATTTATCTAAGAGATCACTGACATCAGTAAAGTAAAAAATTGTGGTACCTGGACTTCATCTTCGGAATTCGGCATTTGTGGTGATTAAGTCTCGAGCCTTCTCAAATGAGAGCCCATTGCCCTGCAGGGTTTACAGTTACAGGCAGGTTTTAGTATACTAACTCAGGTTCTTCGGGTAGCAAAGTACAGGGTCGAATTGAAATGGTGGATAATACATGCTATTTTACTTATATATAGATAATTGGAACAATGAAATTCCCTATGATTATGATTTCTATGTTATTTTACATAATTATACTTATGTAATGTTACTTGGCATATGTACTACTGTAGAAATTCAAGTTGCTGGGGAGTTTGTTGCACCCCTTGTTCATCCCAGCCGAAACACTACGCAGTGGTGATTGGCGAGTGTGTTTTTCTGGAGCTGTCTTATTTGGTTCTCAGCCTAGTTTGAATAAATGACTTTTGATTTGATATTGACAACATTTCTGTTTTTTCTCACAGATTTTGGACACTATAGGGACCCTGACCACATCGATTGGTCTGAGCTTTGCCCTGTGGCTGTTAGTTGAAGCACCGTTAATCAACATAAGTAACCATTTCCTGTTTAGCAAGTAAGTAATACGTGTTTTTTGGTAATTTAATACAAAAAGTATATAGATTTTTTATAAACAGACTTCAAAAAAGGAGAAGGTGCTCAATTCGTCAGAATCTTTTATTTTTTATGTATGTTCCCCGACTAATCGAAGACGCCTGGACCCATTGGAAAAATATTTTTTTTTACCTATTCATCATCATCTTCCTGCCCTTCCTGCCCCAAATTATTATGTTACTTGGTGTCAGCGGAACGCCTTTTAGATATCATCTACATATATATAGTCCAATGTATACTTGTAACCCTTACAGGATCACTCGTGTGTCTGTCTGACCGTCTGCCACAGCCATTTCGCTCCAAATCTAGTTGACCGATTGACTTGAAATTTGGTACACACATGAATGTATGTGACCCAAATGCGGACGTGTAACCTTAATAAATTTATTTGGAATATTTGGGTCACTTTTGGAATGTAAATTGGAAAATTAAAAAATAAAATAATTCAAACTGTAACGTGGGATACATCAAATAAAAGGGCGCAAAGAGGGTCTCAAATTTACTTTTTTATATTTTATTATAAACTGTTTTAAATTTATTTAATAAACTAGATGAAAATTAACTATTACTTATTTGGAAGAAAATACGGAAAAAACTTTTTGAGTTCTAAATTACAGAAAAACCTGTAATATTACTAAACATTGTGTTTATTCATAAAATAAAAAATGAATGTTTACATAAATAAAAACTGAAAAATCAAGTCAAAAATCAAACGAAAAAATTTGTGTACGGTTTTAAAAATCGAAGGAGGGATTGTGTGAAGAATGGGTACACTACATAAATACGAAAAACTTTATTCCGTCAGTCACAAATACGAATTTCAAAATACCGATTTTCATAATTCCGAATGGTTCAAAATCCCGAATATACTCGTAGCAACTCCGACTTATCACTACTCCTATTTTTTAATACCTAAATTTCAAAATTCCTAAAGTTTATAATTACTATTCTCAAAATATCGAGTTCAATAGATTGAATAACAAAGTCCGACTTCATAATAATTCGAAACATCAAAAACACGAATTCCGATTATTAAAATACCGATTAATACAATTCCGAAACATAAACACATAATTGCTCGTCAGTGAGAAGTAAATTACGTGATGGGCAGCGGAGGAGTCCAAAAAAAAACACCAAAAGTTCCACTAAATGAATTTAATAAAGAAATTACAATTAATTCTTAATATTAGGTGAGTAAGTACTAAGTGGGTGTCCTAACGACCGATGTATGTGACGAAAGGCCCCGCGCCGAATCTGCTGGTTGGTTTTATTGGATGTCTCAAGTTGGGCTGCGCAATCCATTCACAGTAACCGAATGTATGGTGATGACGTATCTGGGAGGCACTCACAGATATAACACTTCTTCCAGATGAGCAACTATTTGCCAATTTCTACGGCAAAAGTTGCGGATTTCTTGTTCCGCTGCGACAACTCTGGTGATGGTTTCTTTATTTGATTCAATTTTGATGACTTTTGCTCGATGACGACGAATAAGGTAGATGATAAGAAGTGCACCTGCACTTAACAATGCAAGTACAATCGCGTACAATGGTATTGTTGTGTGGTAGAGACTCGAGGAATCCGCGGTATCGATTTCAACAGATGATTCCATTGTAATTTGTTTCTGTATCTTGTGTAATGTACTGAGATCCATTGAAGTCAGGTGGTAATTTGGTTGAATCTTCTGAGAATCATTAGTCATCCGTGGGAGCGCTGTGATTTCAATGGAAATCCCGTTGACTTTGTCATCGATGTTGGCCAATTTGAATTTCAGGGTTTTCATTGTGCAAGACTTCGGAATTGTAGCCAAAAAACTTCCTTCCAGAATTTGATGTTTTTCAGGGCCGCAGTATAGTTGAACTTTTGTGGGCTTCGGGAACGAAACTACGTAGTGCTTGCTATCCAGCTCCAGCAGGGCTTCCTTGGCCAGAGAGATAGGCGTGATTTGACACGTTTCATCTATCTCCTGGGAATGTATGAGTTTTTCTATGCAATCCTGACCGGAGCGAATTTGGTGACTTGTTTTTTGCTCGCAGATATGCCAGTTATTTACCTTCGGGCATTCAGCCTCCATGTACACGTATTCCTTTGAATTGATCGCTATATATGGATAGGAAGGTAGGATGATATCAAAGTTCTTATTAGGGACTGGACAAAGTTTAAATAGTTCAAAAGTACTGGGAAGAGTGATAGGGAATTGCAGGATAACCACGATTTTCTTGTCGGCGTAATACGAACTTAAGCTAATTATGTCATAGTAATATCTAATGTCTAAGTCTATGATCTGATCGGTGCTATATAAATGCTGTAATTTGCTTATCATAGTTCTTAATTCCCTAACAGATAGAATAGAATGGTGCAAGGATACTGTCCGACTAAAAGCTAATATATTTTCTAGCCTACTTATTTCACCGGATAACTCTTGTACGTTATCGTTAAGTATAACGAAGAGTTGCGCAAGGTGAGCGTATCTTAAAGTACGATCGCTCTGTGACGTAGTCATATTGATGACGTACGAAAGGGCATTATCTAATTTAAGCTAATTTATTGTCAAATTATTCAGTACGTGAGTTTGCTGTAAGGAAAATTCTTTAAATAATGAAATATGCTGATTAATTTTGTTGGAAATGAGTTTATCGTTTCGTTTTACATACCATTTTCGAACCTTATAGCATCATCATGATCAAAATTTCCCGGGATCAAAATTTCGAGACATCAAATTCCGATTCATCTGAGGATACTGAGCTAGCACATTTGGGAATATTGGATTGAATTGATTTTTTTGTTGGAGGTAAACAACGTTCATCTCCTCTTGGGCATATTCTAAAGCTTTCTCCAGGGAAAGAGGCCTCATGCATCGAATCTTAGATCCTAGAGGTTCCGCTAAGCCTCGTAGATACGTTTGCAAAGCTAGTTTTTTATACAAGGTTATTTTGCTTCGACCGTGCTAGCGACAGCGTCGTGTATTTCTACATAGGTCATGATGGTCAACACGCGCTCATAGAATACTTGAGGCGTGTCTGATCCTTGAGATAGTAACGATAGATCATTGTATAACGCAGACTCATCTCTATGGTCTGAAAAATTATGAATTAATGTATTCCTAATACCGTTCCAATCCCGGGGAACACCATTTGTTACTAATGTTCTAGCGGCGTTCCCGGTGATCTTATTTAATATGCCATTTAATAATGCTAAGTTAATAAGTTCATGACCAGGTGCTGGATTAATATAGCTCTCGAAAAGCTGGTCACATAGTGATAGAAATCTAATTAGAGTATTACTATTACCGTCAAATTCTGGTACTAATCTTAATGCTTTAACAATTTTATCGATCATATCGTCTTGATTTTCCATTATTATTCCTAAGCTACCTAACTCTAAATTTCGGGTAGAGTCCCTCAGCGCGTTGCGAGAGGACAACCGATTGCCCAGGGGTTCGATACCCCTAGTAGATCGCGATGATCGTGGGTGGAAAATTTTGGAGGCGGGAAATAGCGACCGACTGTAAGGAATTTGTGCAACTCACATATAGTACATATCGGCGGCTCCCGTAGTATCGATGTCTGGATACGGTTTACAGGATCTCCAACGGCTGCTTTTGGTTCTTCCGGATTGTCGACGACGCACGTTGAAACGTGAACAGCACGCACAAATGTCCAAATGTTCAGCTCGATCGTGAAATTATAGTCTTTGATTTGCACGCACTGACTCGACAATCCTACCAACTGCGCCAATTACGTGATGGGCAGCGGAGGAGTCCAAAAAAAAACACCAAAAGTTCCACTAAATGAATTTAATAAAGAAATTACAATTAATTCTTAATATTAGGTGAGTAAGTACTAAGTGGGTGTCCTAACGACTGATGTATGTGACAAAAGGCCCCGCGCCGAATCTGCTGGTTGGTTTTATTGGATGTCTCAAGTTGGGTTGCGCAATCCGTTCACAGTAACCGAATGTATGGTGATGACGTATCTGGGAGGCACTCACAGATATAACAAGTATAATATTATAGAATAGAATAGAATAGAATTTATTTCCAACTTAGGTTACATTGTACACCACAACTTAGGACTAAGTAGTAATCAAAATAAGTACTTACAATAAGTTTACAAAACACACATTCTTAAAAATTAGGTAATCATTTCGTAGGCTAAAATGATGCTTTGTTATTCTTATTTATTTAATTTCTAACTAAACAAAAAACTGATGTTAGAACTATGAATAAACAATAATTATTATACTAATTGGCGGTATACAGATAAAAATTCTTTACCTTCCGCGCTAGTCATGGACTGTGTTACGGCAAGGTAAGGATTCTCGCTCCAGAAATACCAACTGTAGGTTATTTGGTATAAGGACAGTTCTCCTTTGTTTAGGATCTTAAAGAGGTATAGAAAAGATGCGATAACGACTAATGAGTTTGGTGTAAACAAGTAGTACATGCAAAAATGTCAGACAACATGATTTATAACAAACCTTAAATGTTACTATTAGTCTACATATTAGTAATTGAGTTGCTTCCATATCAAAACCACACTAAAGTCATCCTACTAATATTATAAATGTGAAAGTTTGTGAGTGCGTATGTCTGTTACCTCCCCACGCTCAAACGGCTGGACCGATCTGGATGAAATTTAGTATGTAGATAGCTGGATTAACATATAGGCTACCTTTTATTCCGGTCTAGGCGGGTAAAACCGCGGGGCGCAGCTAGTATTAAATAAAAGTAGTATAAGAAATTGACTCAGTATGATAATTTGACATGAAATCAGCACCGCTTTACTTTATTTATGACTGTATCTACTAGTATGGTATTTACACACACACACACATATATGTACACACATGTAAAAAATATATATACATATATATACCTATAGAAATTAGTAATATTAATGTAATATATAGTTAAGTATGTATATTTTGTTTATTTATGTATTCATATATATAATTTACTTGGATATTTGTATAAAATTTTCTGTCCGTTCATAATCCAAACTACTCAGAAACTCATCCAGTGCCCTCCTGCAAATAGAACTCGTCATGTCTTTTAAGGTATTAACCTTACTTATGCGATTATAAAGTAACGGCGCCAGGAAGTAAGAAAAACACTGAGCAAAAGAAGTTTTGCATGAAGGAACTTTATAAACTTCATGTGATCTTCTATTGGATTGATTAGTAGGTCTTTGGCAAAAATGTTGTCTCAGAACAATGCTTTTAATGTAAAGTTGACGAATGTTTAGGACATCGAACTCTTCATATAATTTCGAAGTAGAGTATTTAAAGGGTTTAAAATTTATAACTTTTAAAATACACCTCTGGGCGCGTTCAATTTTTATGAGAGTACTTTTTCGTGCACCACCCCAAGCTGCGATACCATATGTAGCGATCGATTGACATAAAGCTAGGTAGACATTTCTGTTAGTTTTTTTGTCTCTTAGGTTTCTAATTTTTTTGAAAATAGGTATTAGTTTGCGTATTCTAGTTTTGAGATTACTGATATGTGGTTTCCAATTTAAATTTTTATCAATTTCAATTCCAAGGTATTTAGTACTATGTGTTGCAGATAAAATATGGCAATCGCATTCTCTAATAGCAAGAGAACAATTAGAAGAGTGCGCTTTTAAACGGAAATCTGTAGGTGGCTGTAAATTGTTTTTGATGCTAAAAGTTATATATTTGGTTTTATTTAAATTTAAAGTAAGTAAATTGTTGTCAAGCCAATTTATTATTTTTTGGAGCCCATTCTCAGCTGATGTTTTCACTTGTGTCCATGTTGAATGTTGAAATAAAATCACTGTATCGTCAGCAAATGTAATTACTTTTGATTCAGGTATTTCAATATTGCATAAATTATTTACATAAATTAGGAACAAAGTAGGCCCAAGTACTGACCCTTGAGGTACTCCAAAATCAATTTTTAGTTTTGAGCTAGTAATATCTCCGATTTTTACTGTTTGTGTCCTGTTACTAAGATAATCTTTAAAAAGTTCCAGTGGCACACCCCTGATGCCCATAGACTCTAATTTACGAATCAGTAAAGAATTTTATGTCTATTATGAGGACGTTTTATTATCTGTATTAGTTCTAACCTTACCTAACCGAAGGGATTCATCATAATACAGGGGATTTGCATCATGCAAGCAAGCATGCAGCATGCAAGCTAATGCAGCGTGCAAGCAGACATGCAGCAAGCAAGCAGGCATGTTTCAAGCAAGCATTGTTTCTGTCACGGCTCCGGCATTGCGGGGTTTGGGCGGCCCGCAAGCCGAAGCTGCGGTGGTGGCACCGCGCCTACGCGGGCTTACTTCACGCAGACAAGACTGCGTGAAGTCGGTTTTGGAACGATTCGTTTCTGTCACTAAATTTTGTAGCACAACATGTTGACTTTTAGTTTATTCGATGTATTGAAAATTGTAATGTTGTTTTTCGAACCGAGAACCTTCGATTATTTATTTGCCTTCCCTCTTCCTCCCCGCATTTGTCACTCTTTAAGTGATGATGATATACATGTATGTTTCATTTCTATACCCGTTCAAGTCACTCCATTATACCATGTCAACATTTTTACCTCTGTTGTATGTAATCCTTTTCCTCCGTCTTCTGCAATTCCTGTACTTACACTTACATTTTTATTTATTTTCAGATCAAAGAATACCCAATCAGTGAAAGAACCAGAGAAAAATGGAATCAAACACCTAAATGGACATATTAAAACCAAAGGAGCATAGTCCGAGTAACTTTCAGCCTAATTAATAAAACTCTCTTACCAAATCATCATCAGCCTTTTAATGTCCCCACTGCTGGGGCACAGACCTCCTCTCTGAGAGAGGGTGTGGGCCGTAATCCACCACGCGGGCTCAATGCGGATTGGTGAATGTCACATGTCTTCGAATTTTTGGTTCTAGGACATGCCGCTTTCCTTACGATGTTTTCCTTCACCGTTTTTGAGAGCAGTGGTGATGAAATAATTTACACGAAGTAAAGCGCCTGCCTGGGTTTAAACTCACGACCTACAACTTGTAAGTCGCGGCCTTTACCACTGGGCCACTACTGTTCCTACCTCCTCTTACCTCCAAATGATCAGTCAATCGTATACAACCCACCTTCATTCTTCTTCCGGGTAGATTTTTTGATGTGAAACATCTATTAGCGCGGCTTGGCAGTAAATTCGAATCAAATGCGGCTGACGGAAAACGGCATGACGCATGATACCCCCACTACGCTACCGCTCTCGACTCCCTTCTGCTTAGAAATATCAATGCGATAAAAAGTAACACAACTACACAACAACAACAACAACCACCAACAAACAACAAAAGAAATCAACAACACAACGCCACCAATAACAACAACAGCCAACATCAACAACAACAACAACTAACAACCATTTTGAATACTAATATTTAAAAAAAACTGTTTGTATTTTTCTTCGTTATTTGACACCGACTTCCGAAATTAAAGTTATATTTTTATTTTAAGTAATTTTTTTTTTTTTTGAAATCGGTAGTTTTTTTTGTAAAAAAGTTTTTTTTATTTTTACTTTTTAGTTGTAACCTCGGGATGTGTTGTGGTGGGCCTTGATAGAGAAAGGTTTGCCTGGGAAGTATGTTTAGTTGATTCGTGCTATGTACAGACAATCTAGTACCTACGTCCGGTCGGCTGCTGGCAACACCGATGAGTTCAGTGTGGCTGTAGGCTTACATCAAGGGTCGGCTTTAAGTCCTTACCTCTTCCTGTTAATTATGGACTGAATCTTGAAAATCGGTCCTCAATTGACGTAGAAATCGGTGGACATACAGAAAAAAAAAACAAAAAAAAAACATACATACAGACGAACATGGAACCTCTTTTCCTTTTTCGAAGTCGGTTAAAAATAAGTATATTTCACATTTGCCGGTCGTCCCGTGACGGCCAAATTTTTTTTTTTTTTGGTTCCTTCTAAATAAGGTTTAGCTAATCTAAACTTACGAGTATCATCATCATCTGCCTGCCCTTATCCCATGTTACACGTTTTGAACAACAACACTTCCTAACTCTAATACGCTTTTAATAAATTCTGACGCTGAAAATCTTCAGCTGGATAACTTGTATCTTGAGTGCGTTCAAGCATCTGCCAAATATATTTTCTGTTCTTCGCACTAGATACTTGTAAAGTTTATTCGTTACAAAGGTAATTAGTATCACTACAATATTATACTCTGTTATAAACTTATTTCGTATTTTACTTATTTTAAGTTTAATTAGTCAGGAGTTTTATTTTAATTATTGTTAGGTGAGTATTTTATGGACTAAAAAGACAACAACATGGACAGGTCCACTAGAACAGAGAAAAAGAGGAAGACCAAACGTACGCTGGGCAGACAACATCATAAAAGTAGCAGGTATTCAATGGCCGCGAGCGGCAGAGAATAGAGAGTACTGGTCATCTCTGGAGGAGGCCTTTACCTTTCATTGAGAGGGTTCTTGCTAACAAATGACTAAATCTGATTAATTAAATTATTGTTTATTAATATTTTTATTTTAAATCTAATATTTATTCAACTATACCACGCTGTGTGACGAACTTCACTGATGTTTTCCATCACACTACTCCTTGAAATGGAAACATAATTAATTATAGTGTAGAACCATTATCAGTGGTGCCGATTCTCTTAATAATAACTAAATTAACTAAACTAAAATTAGAGAATCGCTGTCTTTTACTAAAAGGCAGTGCGAGAAAAGGACGGCTATAGCTATGAACTAAGTTAGAGATGTCAAACTAGTTTACGCCTTACGCATCACCGTGTTTTTAATCGACATGTTTTTACGTGTAAACTTAATTTGTATAGAAATATTAGTTCAACTAAAATTGACAGCTCTAATTTACGTCCGTCTCTTTCTTGTTTTATTAGAGAGAAAAAGATAGGAATAGCTTAAATTAAGTTTAGTTCGTACAAAACAGAATCCGCACCATTGTCTTTTTTCGTTTTTCTAAATGCACGAATAAATTTGAATAAATTTGTAAATAATTTTGCATGCACATTGTTATTGAAATTGTACTATGAATAAGCAAGAAATAGAAGGCTTTTTTATTTTATTTGTTTAAGTATTTTATGAGTTTGTAAAGTAACTATAAATACAAATATTATAATTGTTGAGATAAAACTTTATCTTTTATTTTTACTGTGATTATTACACACAAATGTCTCAAGCACCTGAATATGACCTTAGCCATCATCATCATCATCATTTCAGCTGAAAGACGTCCACTGCTGGACATACGAGTGGGCCACCCACGACCCTTACCACCTGAAATGTGCAGCTGGATCGAGGGCCATTTAAAAAATATATATTTTTATAAATAATATTGTTTTTTGGCAAAAGAAAAATACCTAGTTTTAAAATAAGAGAAAATATCGAATGGTCTTAAGACGTATAATATGCTTTCAAAGATGATACCAGATCAGAGCAGCACAGCTTAGCACCAGAAACATTTTTGTTGGTCTTCACCCTCATGTACTCAACGATGTCAGTACTAATATAGTTTATAAGTATATTGTTATTAACACAATGAGTCCTGTTACTTGAATTAAATTATTATTAGTTTTGATTTTAATTTTGGTTTTATAGATTTAAATTGTAATGTTTACTTTTATTTAAATTATTTAATTACTATTTTTTATGACATGTATTATTCCGTTTATTCATTTTTATAGACATATTATTTATATTTTTAAATATTTAAATACAAAGGATAAAAAAAAACATTTAAAAATATATAGTATCCCACCGGTGTCGGGAATAGGGTCCAAGCTACCCGGCGGTCAGGGCTCCAGAGAGAGGAACCGCCTGACAATGCGAGCCGTGTCCAGAGGAAGCTTTCTGAATCAAGCCCTTGATCCAGCCGCCTAACGAGAGCCTCCTGAGGTGTTGGTCGAAGCTCGTGGCTATTAAGCCATTGGCTGACACGACTATTGGTACAATGATCGCTGAGTCCACATCCCACATGTCGACAACCTCGCGAGCCAAGTCAATATACTTGATTTGTTTATCTTTCTCGGCTTTCACGAGGTTCTCGTCATGAAATGACATGACATGTATTATTATTATAATTTTAATTTTATTTGAAATGAAATGATCTAAAGGAATGGATTGAAATAAATGATTTTTGAATTTGAATTTTGAATTAATTACATAAAAGCTTGTCAAAAGTATGCGATGCCCTGGTATCCTTCCAATAGTAACACTCGTCACCAGAACCTTTGGAAACGTTTTAAATTGTGTGAATTGGATTACTGCGATACAGTTAACTTTGCGTTTCTTGCCATTTGGAAAATGCATTAAGTTTATTGGGATCATCACTAGCCTTTTTTTTTTTTTTTTGGGGGGTGGGAAATCATCCTATGACTTCTTCCGCTCTAGGGTGGAGCGGAAGGGTGTGTCAGACTCTTACTGACTAAAACCCACCCCTGTTCCTCCCTGCCTCGAGTGCCCGGGGGCGAGGTAACTCTTTCGAATTTATCCTCCACCACCACCACCACCGCACCGCAGCACCCGCAGCAGCTGCCGCGCGCGGCAGGCACCGGCCGTGGCAGGCCCCTTCCCTTGGCTGACAACTCTTTGAGGCGCGCGTGGAACACTACGCGCCGTCGACTCTCGGGCCTGGTGCTGATCGGACGGCGAGTTACCCACTACTCGCCGTCCGCAGGCCCGGGATCATCACTAGCCTTACCCTGAATTTCCGAGATTTTCAGCCTTCGGATAGTTTAGAGATGTCTCGATAAATCCAGGTTGAAAATATCAGAATGATTGGTCCAGTCCAGGTGCTGAAAGTAAGTAAGTCTATTGTTTTATGAAATAATTATTTTTTACTGTATGAAATAAATAACAGAGGTCAATAGAGGTACACGAAAAGTTGGGTGGAAATCGGTTGTCGTGGTATGGGCATGTGATGCGGAGGAATGAAGAAAATGTCGTGAGAAAAGTCTTGCGTATGGATGTAGATGGCTATAAGAGTAGAGGAAGGCCAAAGAAACGATGGTTAGACTATGTGAAAGAGGATATGGATAAAAAGGGGGTAACTACAGAGATGACGACTAATGGAATAACGTATGGAAGAAAAAGACATTTGCGCCGTCCCCAAATAAATTAGGATAAGGGCAGGAAAATGATGAATAGAGGTACACGAACTAGTAGAGGCTATTTACTAAAAACAAACGAGTGAATCAGCACACTATTTCCAGTTCCCAACAAGAAACCGTGGCATAGGCCCTTGAGATAAATCCTCAATACTCGAGATCTCAGTTGATTGTGATCGTCTCTCCCCTCCCCCGCAACCTTTCTTCACACAACAGATAGCTTCAGAAGGTCCACTCCATACATGGAGTGAAAACGCGCGCACACATAGACAAGCTACACATCAGCGTCTGCAGACGTACCTACTTGCGACCAGCATCAGCTAAACACCAATATTCTACACAAGTGAAGCCAGAGGCTTTGCCCGCATGGAAATTAGTACTTCCCCAATTGTGTCCGTAAACATATCGAGTTACTATGTACTAGAGTGCGTAAATTAATATATCTATGTAAGGCGCAGATAAACGACTTTTAATATTTTTTAATTGAACATCGTGTCTAAAAGACTAGTTTTATTTCCTTGAAAAAAAAAATATGTTAATTTAAACTATTTCCGTCGTAATTTGATCAGAGAATATTTGAAATTATATTTTTATAACATTGTTTAATTAATTAGTAAAGTTATGTCTGACGCGAATAAAAAAATCAGAATCACGCAAAAACTATAAAGCGTATTTTTATAAAACCTTCACCATTCTAAAGGTCATTTAATTATTTATAATTTAGTCTCAGCGTTTTAGTTTAATACTTGTTTTGTTATGTGTAATAAATTAATAATGCGTATAATTTCGGACAGCGCTCCTTAATGGGCGAGTCCTATTACTCGGCGGACATACGACGCGTTACGTGAGCTCAACGCAGAACACGCAAGCTAACCACTCAAGGTCGTTGGCAGCTAATAGCGCCTTAAGGATTTACGGAACTTAGCCGACTATAAATTAATTAAACAAGTTTATTTAGCTTTGTGTCAATCCATTCTTAAATAGTGCATTATAACTATAATACTATTACGTTATAATTAGTTTTTTTTTCAATAATTCAGTTTCTATTCATTTAATAACACTTACCTACTCATGTAATTATAAAGTTATTAAGGGAAATAATTATTATTATTTTTGACCTTTGACCTTAGAATATCTGTAGTCGCGGACACCCTACGATAAGTAGCTTTTGAGACAAGTTTTAGGGAGCCAAAATAAAGGTTGATACAACTTTACTGCTGACTATCTCTAATTCCGAGATACTTCCCCTCATTTCACTATTATTCTTGGACTAACAGTTGTGTTTGACCGAACCATGACTTTTTTTTGTAAAAACGCTCCCCCACACTAGGAGTTACTCCTGTATCGTGGGTGCGTTCATAAACATTTAAACTCACATACACAAGCCACTCAGACCCGGAACAACTATCTGTAGACCATACAAATATTTGTTCCGTACGGGGATCGAACCCGCGACACGCAGCGCAGCAGCCGAATGCTCAGCCACTACGCCAACCGTGCCGTCAAACTGATTACTAACTGTGACATTGAAGACTGACTGCTCTAATGCCGCTGTTCATTGAGCTGCTGTCTGGACTGAGCGGGGCGCGCAGGAAGCGGCGAACAGTCTGAGCTTCAAGCGGTGTACGGCAGTACGGTGAAACTCGACCGCACGCTGACTGCATTTTTAGCTGTGACAGCAAATTAACTGCTTGAGCGGTCCGTGTATTGTGAATGCCAATTTTATTTTGAAATTGCAGGTCGCCAAAAAGCGCCCGCTTGAAGCTGTTGGCACTGTCTGCTCCAAGCAGTCCATCTACGGAGGCCAGTGTACAGTCAAGAGCAAAAATATGTACACAATCAAACTTTATTTGTCAGCGCGAGTATCTTAAATGGACGGTTTTAAGTTTACTTGTGTATC
Source organism: Polia nebulosa (assembly GCA_951329385.1). Taxonomy (NCBI): domain Eukaryota; kingdom Metazoa; phylum Arthropoda; class Insecta; order Lepidoptera; family Noctuidae; genus Polia; species Polia nebulosa. The sequence continues at coordinate 3,178,363 of OX589611.1, read as the reverse complement.
TAATTTTGCTCGTGACTATACGTGCGTTCTCGCTCGTTGTATGGAGTCGAACTTCTGTCCCCACCTATTCTGTGTGTTTGTCCTCCCAGCCTCATCTCTGTACTTAAGTAACAATTTGTTTCCAATTATGAGGATGCGAAGACTCTAAACAATCTAAGGAGGATTGTTTGTTGTTTAGCAGTTCAAGGATTTTTGCTGGGAACGTTCTGTGGGCTTCTAAATGTTTTGTTAAATAGAATCCTTGTTGCTATGTGATTTTTAGCAGTCTTCCACGTTATAACCGATAAGGTCTTTTGCAAGTACCTTTGTATACATGTTCCTTGGATACTGTTTTAATAAAGCTAGCCGAAATTCGAAAATAATTAATTTAAATTTTATATTTCAACTTTATTACGGTTTTGTGATGAACTAAAGAGTATATATAATCAATCTGCCTAGCCTTTTCCCAACTATCTTGGGGTCGGCTTCCAGTCTAACCAGATGCAGCTAAATACAAGTATTATACATCGAGCGACTGCCTATCTGAACTCCACAACCCAGTGACTGGGTAATACGATACCCCTTGGTAAGACTGGTTGTCAGACTTTCGGGCTTCTGACGACCCGTAACGACTGTCAAAGATCCACGATTGACAGCTGACACTAACGGCTTAACGTGCTTTCCGAGGCACGAAGGAGTCTCGGTATGTAAAGATGATCACCCATCTATGGACCAACCCCGGCAAGCGCAGCTTAACCTGATGGATCGACCCGTGCGGCTACTTTAGCCATGAGCTCCTCTCTAAAGAGTATATAAAAATACGTGTCAAACGCATGGTAGTGTGTGAAATGTTCTTTATATTAATTTAATTATTTATATTCCATATTATATAAAAATATTAGCTTTCTGTGCTCCATATAAACTAGAACTGTGCCAAATTTCATAGTACTCCGTCTGCGTTATTTTCGTAAAAATAGGTCTAAAGTTTTTCTTTCACAAAGTTATTTATAGACAAAATAATAAAACAAGAAACAAAAGAAAATCTGTAATTTTGAGGTTTCTTTAAACAACGGGTGACTTATATAAACATCTTATAATGTAAGCATCATCTCTACAGGATGACTTCCACTTCATTGGGGATCTTACAGATAATGTAAGTCTCCCAAACTCACGAATTTATACAACATTTATTAACTTTGAAACATGAAAAAATCAGCTGTTCTGAAAAGTACAATGTTCATTTATCTTGAATAGTCATCACAATCGATCTCCTGGCGATTTTATAATAGCAAATATTCGTAACATTATTATATTATAAATATTCATAATATTTGCTATTATAAAATCGTCAGGAGTTCGTTTTTCGAGTTAAACAGAAATCTTACAATATTTTCCTATTAGCTAAGCTGCAGTGAATTATTACAACAATTATGACATTTTAATTTATCTTTGGTATTCTGTAATACAGTACATGGTCGCCTTGTCAGTGATACAAACTTTGATAACAAGAGGTGCCTCTATCTTAAAATCTACAAGTCATGATGAAAACCATAATTATTTCATGACCCTATAGCATAGTATGATAGCATTATCAGCCTATAATTCCCACTGCTGGGACACGGGCCATCTCTCTGTGAGAGGGTGTGGGCCGTAATCCACCACGCGGGCCCAAAGCGGGTTGGTGGATGTTACATGTCTTCGAATTTTTGGATCTTTATTTGCCGTCATCTTAATTTTACCTCCTCTCTAGCCACAACATCTTTTATTGGGTGGCAGCAGGATTTAGGAATGAGTGGGTTACTAATTACGGCCCATACCTTCTCACAGAGAGGAGCCCTGTGCCCCAGCAGTGGGGACATTAAAAGGCTGATGATGATGATGGAAGCAGAAGAGATGCTGCACCGACCTCCAATAAATTGGGACAAAGACTGAAGTATGATGAGAATTACTCCAACTTTAAAATATTTTTCCAAAGCACTTACTCGAAAACCCACTCCCACCCCTACCGCGCACTAGTACAGAAAACTGCAGCGGCCAACCTCCACCACCATTTATTGTACCTATATTTATTGTATCAGGCTGGTTTTTTTTTTTTTGGGGAGTGGGTAATCATCCTTACTGACTAAAACCCACCCCTGTTCCTCCCTGCCTCGAGTGCCCAGGGGCGAGGTAACTCTTTCGAATTTATCCTCCACCCCCGGGCAGGCATCGGCCGTGGCATGCCCCGTCCTTTTGCTGACAACTCTTTGAGGCGCGCGTGGAACACTACGCGCCGTCGACTCTCGGGCCTGGTGCTGATCGGACGGCAAGTTACCCACAACTCGCCGTCCGCAGGCCCGGGTGTATCAGGCTGGTCGCCCGTCAGCCCTACCAAACCGCACAAAAAAAAGAAATCCGCGAGCCATTTTCACAACTATTTGTTACTAATAATTTTCGTGTAAGGCTCTTAACAGACGGAGTGCATTTCGACTGCACTCCGACTGCAAATTTGCAGTTTGAGTGCAGTTAGTACGACTGCAATCAAACTAAAAGAAATGCAGTCCGTCTGTCTAGAGCATAAGTGTGTTTAGAAACGTCTTTTAATGGACGCGGGTAATCGCCATTGCCATTTCTCGGCTCCAAAAAAACCTCGCCTTGCGCTCGGATGTGTATTCCGTCTCGGCAGCAATGACAGAGTTTGTCCACTTGCATCAAAGTGTACACTTAGGGTCAGCGCAGACAAAGAGGAATAATCCCCGCGCGGTCTCGGGCATTTTCTTTACGGATCGCGTATGCTCCCCGCATATCTTCGAGGACGCGCGAGCATTTTTTGTCAGTTTCAAGTATTTATGCACTTTATTGTAATAATTTTAAAGTTTATTTTCAAGTGCGTTAATAAAATCCTCTTCGCTGCGCTCCGTTCCGTCTGTGCTGAGCCTTATAGATACACACTGGCTTCGCCCCCGTGGAATAAGTATTTCCCCTGTTATAAAATTTCAACCCCCTTTTCACCCCCTTCAGGGTTGAATTTCTTAAAACCCTTTCTTAGTAGATACCTACTCTTCACAAAGAACACACCCTTCAAATTTCATGTCTCTAGTACCAGCGGTTTAGGCTGTGCGTTGATATATCAGTCAGTCAGGACTTTGAATTCTATATAAACAGATACGGATAAAAAAAATGTTTTGTTTAACATGAGAAAACATTTGAACATTTTATTTGTCCTGAGAGATAACATAAATGCTAGCAATACTACAAAAAATTAAACACAAGACAAAACTTATTTGTCATACAATATATCTAGAGCTAGTCTTAAATTCAGTTCGTCAGCTTAAATCTTAATCATAGCAAACAATGCCAACATAAATCATCACCAAAATGGTAAAGAAAACTCTTGATTCATCATCGCAATGAGTCACATACAACCTTAAAAGTATTGAATTGAATACAATAAAATATTTCCATTGATGAATCTACACAAAACACCAATCAATTATCTCGACCTTATATGATCCTCAGCTGACATAATGTCCCCAGGATGCATTAAAAGACCTCCAAGAGTGACTATGCTTATAAGAAGATACGTACAAGTTACGATTGCGATTGTTGAAAAGTAAAAAATTATGGGATTGTAATTTATGATATACTAGCGACCCGCCCCAGCTTCGCTCGGGTACAAATTATACATATAAACCTTCCTCTTCAATCACTCTATCTACTAAAAAAACCGTATCAAAATCCGTTGCGTAGTTTTAAAGATTTAAGCATACATAGGGATATAGGGACAGAGAAAGCGACTTTATTTTATACTATGTAGTGATGGCAAACGAGGTAGACGAGGTCGAAGCCCAAGTGGTGTGGAGTCGTACTCCCGGAACGCATCCTCCAAAGTGCTACTCAATCGTTCATGACATTGGGTACTCACGGATATATCCATGTCATAATCATCTTCACCAACGTGGTCGGGTCGCAGTGGGGCATTGGGTTGCAGTAACACCGTGGCTGGTGGTGAAGCAGTAAAGTGTTGAGACACGGCTTCTCCGTGATTTGAGGCGTAGTCTATCAAGTACGGCGTCATCCAGCATACGGATACGCTGGATGACCCGCAGCTGATCCAATAATAATAATAACCGCCGGTAGCTTGGACCCTGTTCCCGATACCGGTGGGATACTATTTTTTATATTTTTAAATGTTTTTTTTTTTTTTTTTTTCATTGAAATATTTAAAAATATAATTTATATGTATTTACAAATGAATAAACGAAATAATAATAATAATATTCCACAACTATCACACAACGCCATCTAGTCCCAAGTTTTAGTAAGTTAGTTTAAGTTAGTTTTTTTAGTTCCCCATCCCAATAGTCGTTGGGTTACGCTGGATGACCCGCACCTGATCCGATAGTCATTGGGTTACGCTGGATGACCCGCACCTGATCCGATAGTCGATGGGTTTCGTTGGATGACCCGCACCGGACCCGATAGTCGTTGGGTTACGCTGGATGACCCGCACCTGATCCGATAGTCCTTGGGTTTTACTGGATGACCCGCACCTGATCCGATAGTCGTTAGGTTACGCTGGATGACCCGTACCTGAAGCGATAGTCGTTGGGTTACGCTGGATGACCCGCACCTGATCCGATAGTCGTTGGGTTTCGCTGGATGACCCACACCTGAACCGATAGTCGTTGGATTACGCTGGATGACCCGCACCTGATCCGATAGTCGTTCCACTACCAAAATGGCATGTGGTTAATCCTGAACATTTTAAAATTTCAACCATCACTGTCTCTGATCATAAAATGACACTAAATTTAGAGCCCCAGGATACATTAACAGAACTTCAAGAGTAACTATGCTGAAGTAAAGTCCGTTCAGCAAATTCTAAGCAATCAGCTCCATCCATTATACGTCCAGGTCACTTTATCCAGTCAATCCCACACGTGCCTTGGTAATTGACAAGTTCTTACTTCACAGTTCTTACTACAATTATATGAGATCTTTTTCTTACTGTATGAGTGCTTTACGCATTTCATAGGTCCTCTTATACTATAGAACATCCTTTTTCAGCCATCTTCAGATCCAAATTTTACCTATTCTTCTTGTCCTTATTTAGAGCAGTCTTTGATTAACATATCAGCATATTTTGTTGCTAGTTCAGTAGTACTTACAGTATTAAACGTAAAATCTACCTCCCGTGCATTTTCTATTTGCTCCAAGGATAATTTATTCCATGTTCCTGTGAAAATCTTCTACAAACACTCAATAGCAGCAACGTCACAATCACATCGTTCTAGCTTAGCTAGCTAGTTTCCGCATTATGGAATTGACTCACATAACTTCCTTTGTCCCATAATTATGCACACGAACGAGTATTTCTTGTTTTTCACGTTAACACTATTGTCCTATCATTTAACCTTCACTGAAACTCACATTTTTCTCACTGCTAGTCCCATTATCACTTCTTCACATTAGTTCTGTCACCAATCAGATCAATATTTTCTTCACCACTTTCCGTCATATTCACTTCCCTGACTTCAACATAATCATCATCACTAAACATTCCATCACTTACTAGTCTTTCTCGAAGAAAATTATTGTCTAAATTGGCGAAAATCGTCTGATCGTTTTCAATGTCGTCATTGCAGCATCTTCTGAAGAACACATTGATGACTGGGCGTCCATATATAGCACTTAGTACTGCTATTAAGACTAGTGATACTAAAATGCAGAATGTGAGGAATCTGAGCCACATGGTACCGTTTGGTGACAAAGACGTGAGTCTACTGAGCGTCAGTCTTATTTAAAAACGTAATACGCTGATTGTTCTGCTATTGAGTATTGGTTTTGTAGACGTGCGACTTTTTTTTAGTTGAAGAATAAAATTGCGACTGTTTGACGATCACACATCAGAATGTGTGGTCGTCATAAAGTCACAATTTTAATCTGTAAACACATTCTAATATTTCAGATAAAATATTCTATATGCCGAAATTTATAATATCTATTTTATCTGAAAAAAACAAATATTTGACTTATCGTTTTTCTAGATCGCAAATCTCAAGTACTAGGAAAGGATACCATTTAGAAGTTCTCAGGCTCAAGCTTTCATCAGCGTTCATTACTTCTGCTCTGTATCATCTACTGCAGAATATAATAGACCGCCCCTTACTTCTGCCATACTTCCCGATCCTTTGCTTATGTCCCGCGACTACGACAATATCTTCAATCCGTCATAGTATTACTACATCACCCATCGTCACGTCTAGCCAGTCGTCCTACCCGACTAAAACCACACAGATTTTTATAGTCAAACGATTAATCAGACTATTTCTATATTTGAATTTCTCGGGATCCTGAGGTCCCGGAACTTTGAAAGGCAAATGAGGGGCCGAAGCCAACTCGCACAGGCCCCTTTAGACGATTTTTATGAAATGAGGCACCAACCGACTATCCCTGTACGCGATATACAAGTGCACCTAAGGACAACCCCAGGTTGGTGTGAAACTATTGCAAAATAAGGAAAACAAAGATGCTATGCGGAGCTAAAGGCGACTGGTGGTGGTGGTTATTATGTACCCCTGCCTGAACAATGTCACTAAAATACTTCGATAAAAAAGGCAGAAAGTGACTTGCATACTCAATAAACAGGCCTCCAAAAACGGTCGTTAGCACGTAGTGTGATGTAGCAACAAGGAAACAACATATTCTGAGGTGCTTAAATAGTGAAGAGGTATACCACGGCTATTAGGACAAACCCGGAAATGCGGTCAAGATCCTTACCAGCATCTTACTGGATAAACATCCTTCTCTCGAGCAATTGCTCTTGCGAATCTTCACTCAAGCCAGCCAATAAAGGCAAGAGTGAGGTGGGAGCTCTGTTCCTCGTCAGTGTTCACTACGGCCGGCCAATAAAGATTAGCCGAAGGTGAATATCAAAAATTGATCAGACTATTCCTATTATTAATAAAACCAAATAATTATCCACAACTCAAATAAATCTCCAGTCTATTTGTCCAGTGACCCCTTACTAATCCTCCAAGAGGAAAAATCTGCAACAAATACAAGGAGAAAATATCTTAAATAGATATAATTGATTAATCTACTTATTTTCCTCATGACCTGAACAGACCTTTAATAGAAAATATTTAACTGTATACATTGAAATACAGCTAAACATTTTCTATTAAAGGTCAAGGTAAAGACACTTAGGTTAAAAAAAACTTTTTTACAAAAAAATATTACCGACTTCTGAGTCGGTGTTGGTATTTTGTTTCAATGTCATCTGTTTATACATATTTTTTGTTTATGTTGATGTTTTCAAAAAGTACTGGCTGTATATGGGACCAACAATGAAGTATGGCCTACCAAACAAAAAAAGAATCATCAAAATCTATTCACAAGTGGCGGAGAAATCGCGTAACAAACATACAACAACAAAAAAACATACAGACGAATTGAGAACCTCCTACTTTTGGTAGTCGATTAAAACTTATATGCCCTACCGAAACGCCACGTTGTCTGACCATTTTAAACTATCGACACTCGTAATTACTGATCGAGTCTCACTTTGGCTAGACTCTAGAGTAGTCTAGAGCATCCATCCTACCCAAAAAAGTCGCAGCGACTAATCGCACCCTGTCGCTCGTCTATCCAACGTATTGACGTCTTCAATATCGGGTTCGGAATAAATGAAGCATGGTTGTACCATTTGTATTCACTATGCGGCCGTCCGCCATATTTCAAACGTGTCTGCCTACACCCAATGCATATTAATGGCTTGATGATAAAAGTGTGAGCCGTTGTTTATACGGAACGGGGAAGGGTATGAGGAAGATGTTTTGTGCTCTGACTATTCACAGTTCCGGGTGTTTCAATAAACCTTCCTTTCCGTTCCTATGATGAATAAGTTAAGCTGTGAGCTCCTTATATTCTGAAGAGGGTCATTCCTGGGTACAAATGTAATAATCCTATATAATCCGTAAGTTAGATTATCCAATAATATACTTGTATTTTTTGCTTTACCAAGTCAATAAAAAATTACAGAGATAAACGCATTAAAGTTCAGGAGTGGAGGCTTGTTACGACACTTGCAGGTAAAAATTGTTTTTTTACGTAGATGTGACGTCACGCGAAATATTAGCGTGTCGTAATCATTTTTTGTTTCTAGCGTGTCGTAATAGTTTTTGTAATCATCTTCCCTACCTGCACGATCACTGACAAACTATTGAACTGTCTCAACAGGTTCACTCTAATCTGTTTGGTTCTTTTATTAAAATACCACTTCACACATTCTCCTGCGTGGTTCTCCTATGATACTCGTAAGACCATTACATTCCTTCTATTGACTACAAAATAGACTTGGACATCTGAGTTTGGTTTTATATTTGCTGTTTAATTGAACCCATAGGGACACAAGGATTGCCTCAGTTGGTCTACTACCGGCCTTTTAGCTAGCTGTCGATAATATGAATAGTGGTTCGAATGTTTACTTTTAAAGAATAGGTTGTAGCGTTTGTTAAATAGATTAGTTCTAGCTCGTCCGTCGAAGTGGGCAGTTCGCTATCCCAACGCGTTTCTCTTATTACACTTCACATGTAAAGCGAGTCACTTTATACGATACCCTCGAGCAGCCAGCGAGTGAGACAACTCCCAACAGCTATAGCGCCCCTGGAGCCCTGCAGGTTTTACAATATCATAAAGGAGTAGGTACACTAAGTCCACGTAGTATTGTGGTTACATTATAATAATTACAATTGACAATTCAATGGTTATTAGTTCTCAGAATCATTACTAGAGAATGATTGATATAGGAAACTGTGCGATTTATTTACTTATTAGTAGTTTGTGTACGTTTCCAACCTAATGAAGTATTAAACTGTGAAGAGCGTAGAATAATAATAAGTTAAAACGCAAATAATATCACTTACTTCTGCTAGCAGCTTCACCCCGGGTGGAGTTAGTACTTCGCCTATTATAAATTATTTACGTTTATGGTTATTGTGTCGTAGCGTGATGTTATAAAGTCTGTTTTTTTAATTGGGACAAGCCCGCCACACTATTCCCAAACCACTGTAACTTCTGTAAGCCAGAATCAACAATGTCAACCACCAGAAAAAACACCGAAGCAATGAAGCTCGACGAGTCCCAGAAACGATTAAACTGTCTTGGGTCCCGCAACGAAATTAATCAGAAAAGACAGCGGAGCAGTAAGAAAAACATAATTTCCACTTCCCTCCTAATCAAGCGGGAGACAGAACAAAGCTAGGCTATTAGGCACAAAGGGGGTATTTACAACTGGGTAAGCCCAGTTGCCAAGCACCACTGGTTAAAAACACTAATATTAATGGGTCCTAAAATTGTGAGCTGTTACACTTGATTCCAATAATAGGTATGGCAAAAACGCTTGAACGCACGGAAATTCGTTCTAGTGTCCACAAGGTTCGTGTAGTAGACAACTCTAGACGTAGGCTGAATACTATCCAACATAATATTGCGTTCAGTTTGCCAAAGAGCACACTCCCATAGGATATGATGTGCGGATTGTTCGTATTCGCAATCAGGTGTAGAACATTGACATAAAGGCGAGGCAATAAGCTTGAAGGAAAATAATTTTCTCCTAAAGTGGCCATGACCTTTGAGAAATTGGGCAACACAGTGATCAACCTCCAGCCATGTCCTATCCAGCTGTTCACGAACCGATGAGAACAACTGGTGGAAGTGTCTGCCTTTGATAGAACTTTCCCACCTACATTGCCATTCGGATAAAAGGTCCTCTCAAATGTCAGTTTGAGGTTTAAGTAATTTAAAAATCTGGTCACGATCGCGTTGAGGTAATAAGTCTGGGTCCGTAGTCTTTCGTGCAGAATAGTACATTGCAGCATAAAACCGTTATAAAGTCTATAACCTTTCTAAATAATTGGCTAAACAGTGCAGAATGGTACCTCGCAGAGCTACTGGCGGCGGCCGGAATGCGCAAGCGCACCTCCGCATCCCTCATGATTGCCCGCCTTACACATCATGAATGTGCGCGTGGTACTTGATTAAAACTATAATAACTGAGTTAACCTTAAAAGATAGACATATGCCGTTGTGACCTTGTTTTTAGAAATATTAAAGGGGAACAATTTCATTTTTTCCATGTTTGCCACATTGCATACGGATGGAATTACAAAGAACATCTCACGCCAAATCCAAGTCTTCGTCAACCGCTGTCTTCGTCGAATCCTCGGAATCTACTGGCCGAGACCATCTCTAACGTAGAGCTGTTGGATAAACGCTACGAGGCCCGATCGACCGCCAGTTCAAGCGTTGCACGTGGAAATGGAATGGCCACACGCTCCGTAGGGATTCCAATCACATTCCCCAGCAAGCATTGGACTGTAATCCAAATCTGGCATCGCACCATGTTGGCAGAAGCGACAAGCAACGGAATAACGTGGAGCACGGTGAAGCGTGAAGCTTAATACCGGTCGCGATGGAGGACTACTGTGGACGCCCTCTGCCCCAACTAGGGAACATAGAACAGTAAGTCAAGTAGGTCGGTAGTATGTTATGAAGTTATGCTATTATTTAGTGTTCATCAGTTTCACTTTAAGGCGCTATTGACTGCCAATGACCTTGAGTCGTTAGCTTGCGTGTTCTGTGCTGAGCTCACGTAACGCGTCGTACATCCACCCAGTAATAGGACTCGCCCATCAAGGAGCGCTGTCCGAAATTAGACGCATTATTAATTTATTACACATAAAACAACAGATATTAAACTAAAACACTGAGACTAAATTATAAATAATTAAATGATCTTTAAAATGGTGAAGGTTTAATAAAAATACGCTTTATAGTTTTTGCGTGATTCTCAATTTTTTATCCCCGTTAGACATAACTTTACAAATTAATTACACTACGTTATAAAAATATAATTTCAAATATTCTAAGATCAAACTACGACGGAAATCGTCTAGAGTAACATATTTTTTTTTCAAAGAAATAATACTAGTCGTTTAGACGTGATGTTCAATTAAAAACCTTTAAAAGTCGTATAACTGCGCCTTGATGCACTGGTGCATCGCGAACAATAGATTTTCTATTGTGTCTGTGTTCCGGTACTTCAGAGGTTCAGCAAAGTTCCAGTTTTTTTAGGCCTTTACAAATAATGTCGCCACAACGATCGGAAGAATAATTTTTATCATGATACCAGGTTCAACGTCAACCCCAGTCGTTCGATAAAATGTTAACTATTTGCAATTAGCAGAAAATTGTAAAAAAAATACATGGACATCTAAAATTCCTAATGTAAAAACACATATTTACATTGGAGTCAAAGTTAGTGACATGCGGGTTCCGCAAATAGTCAGAACACACAACGAACGTAAAACATTTCCTGTATGTTCTAGTTACTACATAGTTCGATATATTTATTCATCATTTAGCGGCTCCTCAATTTCCGAATATTTTGTTTGAATATAGCATGCTCCTAGGAAGTATTGCAAAGAATTAACACAAAGTACTTAGTAAGTTACTTTACAAGGTACTTTAGTAAGGTAGTCTAAAATTGAAAAGAATTATGACCGTAGAGAGGAACATTAAACCACTATCAGAATTGATGACAGATACTTAAGGGGAAAACCCATAGCTTGTTCAATGTCACTAGACAGACAACAAAACGATTATAAAGAAAAACAATTGACGAGCGAGTCACATTATCATAGTAATCGATTTTCCTATACAACCACATACATATATACATACATACGAGCCTTTATGTAGGTAAGGCATTACAATAAACAATAATAATAAAAGCCATATATATAGACACTAATATATAGTACATTTTTACTTAGTATAATTTGTAAATGATTTTATTAACCGACTTCAAAAAAAGGAGGAGGTTCTCAATTCGACTGTATTTTACCTCATAACTTCTTACAACGTGAACCGATTTTGAAGATTTTTTTTTTATTTAAAAGCTGTTGCTTCACATTTGGTCCCATTTTAATTTGGTGAAGATCTGATGAAGGACTTCGGAGATACACAATGGAACTCTTCAATAAATGATAGCAAACCTTCCAGAATTGCTGCAATCGCATGTCTGTACATTGTTTTCACCACTTCACAACATTACATCACGCTGATGCGCTCTGAAGGGGTATACAGATTTGTACAGTTCACCCTGATACACCCTAATTTCATCAACTACGTTCAAATTCCCTATTTTTGAGGCTATCAATTCGGGCATAACTTTACTATTAATTTAGTTTTAGAATGGGGTAAAACAACTAAAAAGTTAAAAATAAAAAACTTTTTACAAAAAAAATACAACCGACTTCCTTGACTAATACTAAAAAATGTAAAATAACTTTAATTTCGGAAGTCGGTGTCAAATAACGAAGAAACCAAACTAGAAACACCGACTTCCGAAATTAAAGTTATTTTACATTTTTTAGTATTAGTCAAGGAAGTCGGTTGTATTTTTTTTGTAAAAAGTTTTTTTTTTTGTAAGTAGGTTTTAACAACACTTTTACAAGTCAAATTTTTTTTTAGCTAGATGAGGCCGTTGTTTCCTAGCTGACTACCCTGCGACGAAACACCGAAACAAACTCAGAGGTCAAAGTCTCTTTTAAAGTGTCCAAATCCAGCGCACGGCGAGTAGTGAGTAACTCGCCACCCTGATACATCGTCGTGGCCGATGCCTGCCTGGGGTTGAGGATAAATTCGAAAGAGTTAACTCGCCCCTGGGCATTCAGGGCAGGGAGGAACAGGGGTGGGTTTTAGTCAGTAAGAGTCTGACACGCCCTTCCGCACCACCCTAGAGCGGAAGAAGTCATTGGATGATTTCCCACCCCCCAAAAAAAAAAAAAAGTGTCCAAATCCATACAATATGTACTGGTTAAATCATATGAGAACCATGTACGTTTATGTCTGGGATGAGCAACACACAAATTCGAGTGGACCTGTCCAGACAGTGCAAGCATTTGTTAGTCATCGTGAACCTCAACTTAGAACTTTGAGGAGCTCAACGAACCGACGAACAATACCAAAGTAAGGACATTTGAGTAGGCCGCAAAAATACTCAAACTGCCAGACGATCATAAAATCTACGTGAATATAACGACATACATAGTTCTCGCATTCACATTATTCTATATGAGAACCATGCAGCTTAGTGTCTGTAATGGTCTTTTGAAGAAAGAACCACACATATTTGAGTGGACCTGTCCAGTCAGTGCAAGCATTTGTCAATAGTCGAATAGCTCAACTTAGTAGTAGCAACCAGTTAGTTTTTAGCAAACCATGTAGTTTTTAGCAAACAGTTTTTTGGTCAAGTTGTCCTTTGACATAGGCCTCCCCCAGTTTTTAGTGTTCCGTACCGAATTTTGTCACTCACGTGTCCGTCTGTCCGTCTGCCTGTTTGTCCGTCCGTCGTCTGTCACAAAATTTTGTTACGAAGAATTTTTTAACTTTCCATTGACCTATGAACTTGAAATTTGGTGATAATGTTTATTATTACGTATACTTTACTAACAAATACCAATATATAGTACGGAACCCATAATATGCAAAATCCGACACGCACTTGGATAGTTTTACACTCATCTCTGTCCCGAGCTAGTCTTCTCCATCCTTTAAATCCATTCCATTCCATTTTTTGGGGGCCGAGTCACCCGCGTCCGTAGGAGTATACCCATTGAGTCCCTACACGTGGTCCCCGGGTGGTGCTAATCAGGTGACAAACTGGTGGTAGGTTTCGACCGATGGCTTCGACTGACGACCACCCACTGGGCAAAGACGTACCGCCAAGCGGCCTGGCCGTGTTCCGGTACGATGCTCAGTGTAGCCAATCCAGAGGAGTTGGGTCGAAATAGTTGTTCCATTGCAGGCAGACCAACCGGGCTCGCGCTGATGTGAATGTATCGGGAGACTAGTCGCGGAGGGTAGCGGGATCCGAGGCACGGTGCGCCGCTGGCCGACCGCAGTTAGTTGGGGGCCCAAGTAGTGTACTAGCCACACACGAAAGGCTGCCCCGCCAACTGACGAAAAATCCCGGAATGCACCATCGTGCTGGTTGGCGACCAGACGAGAGGGCCCGATGGACATTCCCGGGGGGGCTCGGGCGTCCCCGCAGTCTCCAGACTAGTCCCCCAATGATACCGTCCTGTCAGTGCGTGCCTGAAGGTAGCCAGCATGGAACCTCATTTCACTTCCTTCTCCTCTCCTTCCTTCACTCTTTTATTCATGAAAAAAGGAACTAAAAAGAAAAAAGCTGTACAGCGGCAGCACTCCCTCTCACACAAAGTGCACCTTTCTAACATTCGAGGTCTGCACTCAAATCTCGCCGCAGTCCACCATCACCTAGAGACTGAGAAACCAGCTCTCTTATTCCTTTCGGAGACGCAGATCGGATGTCCGTCTGACGTGGCGTACCTATCTTACCCAGGGTTTACCCTGGAGCACAATTTTAAGCCACGCGCTGGTATATGCATGTACGCCCGGGACGACATCTGCTATCGGCGTCTCCGTAACCTTGAGGACTCCAGGTTCTCTACTCTTTGGGTCCTAGTGGACACAGGCCTAGATAAAATTGTCTACGCCTGTGTCTACCGTTCGCACAGCGGTGATCTGGAGACAACTGGGCTCACACAACATCTGAGTAAAGCGGCGGATGTGGCTCAGCAACGGTACCCTTCTGCCCAATTAGTGTTACTGGGGGACTTCAACGCCCACCATCAGGAGTGGCTCTTCCCATACCAGTACACAGACCATGCTGGACAAGAGACGTATAAGCTAGCGCTGGCGTTAAATCTTACCCAGCTGGTCCAGGGGGCAACGAGGGTGCCGGATGTTGATTCGCACACAGCCAATTGCTTGGACCTTCTGCTGACAACAGATCCAGACCGTTACTCAGTGTCGATTTCTTCACCATTAGGTACTTCCGACCACTGTCTGGTGAAATCTGTATCCGTCTACTCCCCGCCCGATCCTAGCCCTAGAGGCACCAGGCGGGTTTGGCGATACAGGTCAGCAGATTGGGATGGCATGCGATCTTTCTTCGCATGTTATCCTTGGGGGCCCACTTGCTTTTCTTCGACTGATGTTTCGTCGTGCGCGGACGCCGTGACGGATGTGTTGCGGCGGGGAATGGAGTACTACATTCCATTCTCTGACGTAACAATGTCTGGCGGGGCTCGACCATGGTTTGGTGCCGAGTGCAATCGCGCTGATGCGCTTAAACACGCGGCCTACCTAGCATGGGTCGATGCTCGGACGCGTAAAGCGAGTGACGTGAGTCAGAAGAGGAGAGCCTTCAACAGGGCTGCCAAGTTCTGCAAGAAGGTGTTTCGGAAGGCTCGGTTTGACCACATTGGCCGAATTGGGAACAAACTTGCTTCTTACCCAGCTGGTAGTAAGGCGTTTTGGTCCCTGGCTAAGTCGGTTGAATCGAACTTCTGCCGCCCCTCACTACCTCCACTGCTGAAACCCGACGGGTCGCTGGCCCACTCCGCTGAGGAGAAAGCAACCTTGTTTGCCTCTATGTTTGCGGAATCTTCGCGTCTAGATCCTGGTGGCGCGAGGCCCCCTGGCACTCTTGGTGGATGCGAGTCGATTATGTCAGACATTCGCATTCATCAGAAGGATGTCCGGAGGGTACTGCGTAACCTGGACGTGAACAAGGCTAGTGGTCCCGACGGGATACCGGCAATTGTACTGAGGACTTGTGCGCCTGAGTTGTCTCCGATCTTGACACGCCTATATCGCCTTTCGTTTGAGACTGGAAAAGTGCCGATGGCTTGGAAGCAAGCTAACGTGCAACCCGTACCCAAGAAGGGTAGTCGAGCTGACCCAGCAAATTACAGGCCCATCTCGGTAACTTCCGTTCTCTGTAAGAGTATGGAACGTATACTGAATGGTAAGCTCCTAGCATACCTAGAAGCTAACGATATCCTAAGTGACCGACAATACGGCTTCCGCCGAAATCGGTCAACAGGAGATCTTCTAGCGTATGCCATTCACATCTGGAGTGAGGCCATCGACAAACAAGGGGAAGCCCTTGCGGTCTCCCTTGATATCTCGAAGGCCTTCGACCGGGTCTGGCACGACAGCTTAATTGGCAAGCTTCCTTCCTTCGGTCTGCCCGCTGGATTGTGTGATTGGATAGCTGATTTCCTGAGGGATCGGTCTATCCGAGTAGTCATAGATGGCTGCTCGTCCGGACTGCTGGCTATTAATGCCGGTGTTCCTCAGGGGTCGGTGCTCTCGGCAACATTGTTTTTGCTGCATATTAACGATCTGCTAAAACCCGGTACCTTTGGGTATGCAGACGACACCACTGTTGCCGAGAGATACGTGCCGGACGCACGAGTTAGTGGGTCTCAGGTCCGGTCTCTCCGAGAGGCTATGGTTGGGCGCTTGAACTTGTCCTTGCAGGCTGTCTCAGAATGGGGCGATGCCAATCTGGTTAAGTTCAATGCTGCTAAGACCCAGGCGTGTCTTTTTTCTGCTAAAAAGAGCCAATTTCACCCGGCTCCATCTTTCCGAGGTGTAACCGTGCCGATAACCGACCGACTTGATCTTCTTGGTGTTACTTTAACATCTACCCTCAATTTTGGTCCCTTCATAGAGGCTAAGGCTCAAGTGGCTGCCAAAAAGTTGGGGGTCCTCGCAAAGGTGAGACGATACTTCACGCCGGAACAGCTGCTCCAACTCTATCAAGCGCAGGTCCGATCGTGTATGGAGTACTGCTCTCATCTTTGGGACGGATCTGCAAGATACCAGCTTGATGCCCTTGAGTCAATTGAGAAACGAGCCAAGAGGATCATCGGCAATGATAGACTCGTTGAGTCAAAACTCCAAAGTCTTGAACATAGACGCCGAGTTGCTAGCCTGTCGGTTTTCTATCGATTACATTTTGGGGAGTGTGCGACGGAATTGCATGATTTGATTCCGCCAAGCCCGTTTCATCTAAGGACCACAAGACGTACGGCGAAGTGCCACCGGTTCATGGTGGACATCCCATCCATACGCACAAAGCGTTTTGAGAAAACATTCATTGCACGTACAGCTAGAGAGTGGAATTCTCTACCGGAGTCTGTGTTTCCTGTAAGATACAACCTGGGAGTCTTTAAGTCAAGAGTGAATAGGTTACTTCTAGGCAAGCGTGCTCCATCTTCGACCGCATCATCGCTTAACATCAGGTGAGATAGTGGTCAAACGCGAGCCTATCAAACATAAAAAAAAAAAAAAAAAAAATCCTATTGCTACGTCATCTTCCCATCTCTCTCTCTTAACATCCTTTTTGCCTTTTACCATTCCTAGCACAGACTCAATAAAATTGTTAGGTTTTATTTTAAAATAATGCTGACCAAAGTCCTGTATTCGATTTCCGGGTTGGGCCAATTTTCTGAGTAGTAGATCGGATGCTACATTCATTATCCACAAGCAGCTGTGCCCCGCGGTTCGCCCGCGTATAATTTTCTATTTTTTCTCTTCATAAGAACCTTCCTGTTGTTTTTTAAACAGTTTAAAAAAAATTCTTGCAATCCGATATAGCCGTCCTTGAGTTTTGCGCTTAGCGACACATTTTAGTCATTCATTTTTCAAACAATAGCCCAGTTGGGAATAAAAGTCATATTTGCATGACTTAACCCATCTAAAAAGCCAAATAACTCTTTCAGTAAAACCATATTCACATACTTACATTTTGAAGTCAACCATTCACAAAGAGAAAGAACCCATTGTCTACCCATAAAGCCGATCCAATGCGCAATCACGCATCAATTCCCTCCCCCAATGCACCCAACGCCCCCAAGTGATAATCGTACAACAAGCAGGTTTATTTCTCCCATTGCGTTTAATTCTGTATTATTTGGACCGAAATCCGACCATATCTGGCCATCAGCCAACATGCCTATTGACTGACAACGTAGCATATTGGCAACTATTTAGTGATGTACTCGTATATCATAACTACGCTATGTGCTGGACAACACGGTGGCCATAGATTATACACATGATATACTGGTATACATCACATAGATGGCCTATACTTAACATTATCGAAAAGAAATTTAGGGGATACTTTTCTCCCTTGAGTCGCAATCTTGTCCCGGGTTTTTTTTTGGAGGGTAGGCAATAATCCAATGACTCTCTCCCGCTCTGGGTGAAGCGGGAGGTTGTGTCAGACTTTTACTAACTAAAACCCACCCTTGTTACTTCAGTTGCCTGTGTGCCAAGTGCCATGGTAGCTCTATTTCGAATTTATCCGCGACCGACAAGCATCGGCCCTGACGGGCCCCGTCTGGTACTGCTGACATTTCTATGAGGCGCGCGTGGAACACTACGCGCCGTCGGCTCTCAGGCCAGGGGGCTTAGACAAAGTAACAATTTAAAAACGATAACGAAGTTAGAAAAGATTAAAATGTATGAGATTGACATAAACCGCGCTAAGTCACGTGGTCAGTCGACTGTCGACATCGTTATCGCAAGTTGGTAGACAATGTTATAATTCGTAACGAAACCAAAAAGAAACGAATTGCTATCGTGTTTATCCCATACAAATGCGTAGACAAGCAGCGCTTTCAGAGTTCGCCTTTGCCTCGATCGTGATCGCCAAAAAAGATAACGAAGGAACGCTAACGCTAGGAAATGTTTATCGATATCTCAGAGACGATGACGAATTTAGATATCGTTTCGCTACGAAGCGATGTTACTTTGTCTACAGGGCCTGGTCCTTACCGGACGGCGAGTTACCCATTACTAGCATAACATAGCATAATCAGCCTATTAACTTTCCCACTTCATTCCACCACGCGGACCCAGTGCGAGTTGGATGTCACATATCTTCGAATTTTTGGTGCCAGGACATGCCGGTTTACTCACGATGTTTGAGAGCAGTGGTGCTGAAATAATTTGGTTTGAACCCCAGGCGATAAGTCGTAAGTCGGGGCCGGTGACATTGTGTTACCACTGCTCTTATATTGTTAGTTTTTAGTATAGATTGATTGATTGTGATATACGGCCAGGCAATTTCGAGTCGAGACTCAGTAGAAATATAGGAGACAGAGAGGAAGACCATAGAAAAGATGTTTAGACTATGTAAAAAAAATGGTAGCGTAACGCTTCATCATCCCATCATCATCATTTCGTTCGCGTTTTTTTTTAATATTTCTACTTAGTGTTGCTTTGTTTGTTTTTTTTTATGCACCTGCCATATTATCTCTCCACCACCCTTGGTTGACTGGTAGAGAATGCCTAAGGCATTAAGTCCGCCTTTGTACTTTAGTTGCATGAAGTGTAAATAAATAAATAAATCATTTCAGTTGAAAGACGTCCACTGCTGGACATAGGCCTCCCCCAAGTGTCGCCACAATGTGGTCATCCGATGGATGTTAGACGGATTTCCACGACCTTCACCAGGTCAACTGTCCATATTACATGCTGCACCGACCCCAGTAAAATGGGACAAGGACAGGAAGACAATACAAAAGGAATGTGAGACGTAAGGATTGAAATAAAACTCCCAGCTACAAAATACCATTTTTAAACAGGCCAACATTATCATCGATCCACTTCAAGTGTCTAGTCAGTGAAGTGTAATGGACATCCTTGGTAAAACAAATGCCTCTGTCAGCCGGGTCCCCGTAGAATATACCGGTGAGGCACCAGCGCTCTGCTTGACGCGAGGCGAAGATACCGCCGTAGCTGGGGCAGAGAGGTACTTCTGGAAAACAAATTAATATTGTTGAGAATAGAGAAAAAAAAAGCAAGGAATAGAAAAAAAACAGGTGGCAGTATGTAGCCCAACCAGCTATTCGTCGGTGTCACAATTATGCGGAAAAATATGTAAAATAATAAAAACCTTCGACAGTTTTAAATATCTCATTTTTAATTGTATTCTTGATTGGTATTTTGAATTGTATTTTCGATCGGTATTTTAATTCTATTTAATTGTTTTTAATTGGTAATTAAAATTTTATTTTTGTGGTAGTAACATTGCTTTGGCGTTACAGCTGTTAAGGTGTTTACGTGATTTTGAACAAATAAATAAATTTCCAGCGTATTTGGTTTATAGCCGTTGGGATTGACAATAGAAAAATTAACCTAAAAACTATCAGACAAGGAACACACCAGCCTAAAATAATGAAAAAAGTACCAATACGTTCCTTATTTGTAAGATGAGGCTTTAATCTTTAACCCCTCAAGCGCCTAACACACACCAAGTGTGCGTAACTACGTCATCGTCACAGCTCCCATTGGTGTGCTGGGTATTCCTCATATTTAATCACGTTTCATCTTTTAAAGAAATGTGTTCTAAAAATACGTTTGAACTCACCATTCCCGTAAGAAGCGCAAAACACATCTTCGTCCTTGTCGAAGCAGTAATCACCTTTTTCTTTGTTGAAGAATATTGGAACCAGAGCTCCGTCCAACGCCCATGCTGTGGTCTGTAAAGAAGAAATGAGATTAAGCTCAATATTAACAATATATAACAGCATACCTGCAGCTATCAGAAATAAAGAATGTCTGGGATCCTTTAAGAGGTGTTTGTTTAAATTCCTGTTAGATAGATGTTACTACTCCATCACTGAGTTTACTACTGATAAACGGAGGTATGACGATTCCGACTTGCTGATTAAACACTTATGATCGTATTTATTGGTCGAGTATGAATGGGTTTATAGGTATATCTAAAATTGTAATGACCTGTTTACCTAATTGACTTACTTACTTTAAATTGAATTATTCTATTAATCTGATTCTATTGACATGCCACTTTCATTGTAATTGTTTACCTAATTGACATATTTTAATTGAATCTTTTTTTTTAATATTGTAATCTATTGATATGCATCTTAATTGTAATTGTTTGTTTATGTTGATTTTGTACGCCATATATTGGCAAAACATAGTGCGCATATTTTTGACGATATACCGATATATCTGTAACAATACCTATGTTTTACAAAATAAATGATTGATTGATTAAAAAAGATAAAAAAAAGATATTAACAAAAACATTTTTACAAAAAAATAAAACCGATTTCCAAAAAAAACAAAACAAATGCAAAATAGCTTTAATTTTTGGAAGTCGGTGTTTATGGTTTTGTTTCTTCGTTTTTTGACACTGACTTCTGAAATTAAAATTATTTTGCATCTTTTTGGAAGTCGGTTCTATTTTTTGTAAAATAGTTTTTCACTTTTTAGTTGTGGATCCCCATTAAATTGTGTTAACAATACATAGACAAACTATCGCAGTAATCGCGAGTCATTTGCTGTTAGTTATTGAAGAGTTCCACTGTATATCTCCTCTAGGGAGGGAAAGAATTGTAATCCACCACGCGGGCCCAGTGCGGGTTGGTGGATGTCACATGTCTTCGAAATGTTGGTTCTAGGACATGCCGCTTTCCTCCCTATGTTTCCTTCCGCCGTTTTGAAAGCAGTGCCGATGAAATAAATTACATAAAGAAACGCACCCCTCTGTAACTTTAGACACAGATAAAACTTTATAAAACTGACGTACTTAAGACATCTCATCTTTAACATCATCATCATCTGCCTAGCCTTTTCCCAACTATCTTGGGGTCAGCTTCCATTCTAACCGTACTTTAGACTGTAACCTTAGACTATGAAAGGTTATAGACGGAGTGTCAAAATCCAGCAATCTGAAGTACCAGAATGAGAAGCCGGGTTGTATCTGTACACGCGAAAAAAGCTCACATGGACAAAATGAGAAGCCGATACGTCATTGTTACGTTCGTCGAGGTCACTCACACATTTTAACGATCCTGCTTCATTTAATGTCCAATGATCAATATCCGTCCATAACCTTTCATAGTCTAGGACTCAAAATGAGAATGACACACACTTGAATACATATATGTATTACATTGTTAAATATTCTAGTTTTATGGAAAATTAAAAACCAGCCAAGTGCGAGTCGTATTTCGCACATTTAGGGTTCCGTATCAAATGAGGGAAATCAAAGTTTTGGTATTTTTTGTTAAAACATAAGTAATAATAAACATATCACCAATTGCAAGTTCATAGGTGCATCATCATTATTTTCCTGCCCTTATTTCATGTTACTTGGGATCGGCGCAACCCGTTTTTTTCTTCCATTCTGTCCTGTCAGCCGTCACGCTATCACTAACTCCCTTTTCTTTCATATCACTCCTCACACAATCCATCCATCTTTTCTTTGGCCTCCCTCTCCCTCTCCATCCACATTTACATTCATAACTCTTTTAGTTACATGTGTTTCATCCCTCCTCTTCACATGGCCATACCAAGATAAGCGGTTCCCTTTCAACTTTGCTTTTCAAGTTCATTGTTTAATGGGAAATTTAAAAAAAAAAATCATAACAAAATTTTGTGACAGACACGTGAGTGACAGCAATAGGGATCCGTTTGGACCCTTCGGATACGGAACACTAAAAATGGTAACTATCAAACGATGAAACAAAGATATGGTTTTAATTACATTCCCACAAACAAATTACACCCACAGTTACCGTCACATAAACTAGATAAAATACTACTTTATTATATTTCCGACGCCACAGAATTTACGCCATGGAATTTTAACCCGAACGCGGTGGTCAAAATAATTAATTTTATCGCACGTGGCAAGAATTTCAAATGAGTTATCAAAAACATTCGTACGGGAATATCAAAATGGCTGCCAGCCAAGTTTTATTGCATTTTAATTGTTTTTCGTATGTAGATTGGAGTGATATGGTTTATATACTTTCCAAAATATATTCCGACCTATCTATATGTATATTTTTAGACAGTAGATACATACATCAAAAATCTGCCTAGCCTTTTCCCAACTATCTTGGGGTTGGCTTCCAGTCCAACCGGATGCAGCTGAATACCAGTATTTTACATGGAACGAATGCCTATCTGGCCAACACAAGCCAGTTACTGGGTAATACGATACCCCTTGATACGACTGGTTGTCAGATTTTCGGGCTTCTGACGACCCGTAACGACTGTCCAAGATCCACGATTGACAACCGGGACCAACGGCTTAACGTGCTTTCCGAGGCACGGAGGAGTCTCGGTTTGTAAAGATGGTCCCATCCATGGGCCGACCCCGGCAAGCGTAGCTTAACCTGGTGGATCGACCCGTGTGGCTGTTATTACTTTAGCCACGAAAAATATATTCCGATCTAAGTATGTATATTTTTAGAAAGTAGATACATAAACTCAACTTTTTCCCATGGAAATTGTAATGGAATCATCATCAAGAAGGATAGTACGAGAAATCATTGCTGCCAAACAGATATGTAAATTTTTACCCCGACTGCGCGACGCAAGGGAGGAAAATGTGTTTATAAGCCTATGTATGTATGTACGTTAATTCCTTTGTAGCGCTTTAGCTACCAAACGCGTGAGGCGATATTGAACATTCTTACGTCAATTGATTCGACTTAATCTTGCGAGTGCTGCTAACGACATGACAGTAATCAAAATACAATATGGCGACAACCAGACGTCAAATTGTGAAAAAGAAAAAAAAGAAAGTCGGTGAACTATATTAAGTGAGGTATCAAAATAAAGGGTACGAGGAGGCGATTCCAAAAATATAACTTACTAAAATGTAGAAAACAAAAAAAAAATATTTTCAAAAAACCCGACTGTAAAAACCAACTTAAAAGTTCCAAACAAGTCACTTTTGAAGCAGTCTGATGCAGTTGGTACGAAACCTCTCAAGCCCGGGACGCATCACGTTTCAGCATCTGTCAGTCCCCGTTGACAGGTGGCCATCGTGTAACTACCAACTTTGTCAGGTTCCGGGTATATGAACCTTGTCACAGGTCTAAAGACCTTGGCTAATAGTGATAATAGCGGTTTAAAACGCGTGAATCGGGTTTTTGGCAATTTTTTTGGCAAGGCAAACTAGCGGAAAACTAGCGGCACACATGAGAGCCGCTGGGGTTATAAATGATTGAACTAAAACAACTGCCACCAACTTCATCAGACTGCTTGAAAAGTAAATTGTTTGGAACTTTTAAGTTGTTTTTTACAGTCGGGTTATTCGAAAATATTCATTTTTTTTTTTCACTTTCTGCAAAATCCGTGCCTCGGTAATCACGTAAAGGCGTTGGTCCTACACTGGATCTCTCCCCTGTCATGTTGGATTGCCGTCCCATCGGACTACGAGAGTAATGGATTAGAGACTGCACCTGTGTTTGCGCACACCCTTGTGCACTCCTGTTTTTTTTTTGTTGTGTGGGAAATCATCCTATGACTTCTCCCGCTCTGGGTGGAGCAGGAGGGCGTGTCAGACTTTTACTGACTAAAACCCACCCCTGTTCCTTCCTTGCCTGAGTGCCCAGGGGCACGGTAACTCTGTTAAGAATAAATCCCCGACCCCCTTGGCATGCATGCATCGGCCATGGCGGGCCCCGTGAGTGGTGGCTGACATCTCCTTGAGGCGCGCATGGAACACTACGTGCCGTAGACTCTCGGGACTCGGACGGCGAGCTACCCATTACTCGCCGTCCACAGGCCCGCGTCTACGGTGGCTGGAGATCGTCCCACGACCTCCGACGCCCAGGGCGTCTCCTGCGTCGGCTGCTGCCGGCGGCGTGAGGGCGACTTCGATGAGTCTCCCTCACCCATTCCGCCTCCTCCTTCGCGAGCATTACTGCTTCGCAGAAGGAGGATAATGCTTCCCATTCCCTCTCGCCCCGTACCATGGCCTGGACCAGGGCCGGGCGCGAGAGGTCGCTGCCGCCGATCGTCTTCACGAAGACACGGCGGTGCTCCGCCCAAGAGGGGCGGAAGAGACGCACGGCGGCGGCGGAGAAGATCTCCACCGTGTGCATGAATGTGTACTTACAGCAGATTCCTCAATACTCTTCTCCTGATGTATACAAGCAGACTGGATGTTCTCCTTCAATTCCACTGCATCCTCCAGCACGATGAGAGCCAGGTCATTAGTCGCCTGCCCTCCCTCCCCTACAGCCGTGAAGTTCGGGTGGATTACTATTGAATTTGCCTGCAAAAAAAAACCAATAACATTATGAGCCAATAATTTTCTTAATGTTGAGACACAAGTTTCCTCTCTGTGACACAGTGCGGGTTCGTGGATTTCAAATAATATTTTGCCAGTTTCCTCATAATGATTTTCCTTGCCGTTTTGAGAACAGTGTAGCTTAGAAAACAGCTTAATGATACCTTTTTGGTATAAAAACTTTTTTACAAAAAATACAACCGACTTCCAAAAAAAGGAAAATACAGAGAAATATTTTTTTTTGTTCTGTTTCTTCGTTAGTTGACACCGACCGCCGAAATTAAAGTTATTTTACAATTTATTTATTTTTTATTTTTCACTTTTTAGTTGTTGTAACCCAGAACTGAAACGAAATATTGTTGCCCAAATTGATAACCCCCAATAACATGGCATTTGAAAATAATTGGAGGAAACCAAAATGTTTTAGTTGATTTTTCCAAAAAGCGCTCAATCAATTTCTCAAGAAGCGCTCAATCAATTTCGATAAAATACTACCTCAGGAGTATACTCTTTAGTTACCGCGACCCTGGCACTAGCAACTGAAGGAACGTGATGGGCTGGGATTTAGTCAGTAAGAGTCTGACACGCCCTCCCGTTCCACCCAGAGTGGGAGAAGTCATTGGATGATTTCCCATCCCAAAAAAAAGAGGCTTATTACTCTTTCGAATAAAAAAAGAATTTTGAAAATCGGTCCACAATTGATAGAGGAACCGGTGAATATACATAAAAAAATACATACAGTCGAACATAGAACCTCCTTTTTAAAGTACATACAGTCGAACATAGAACCTCCTTTTTAAAGTACATACAGTCGAACATAGAACCTCCTTTTTACCCGATTGCCCCATAAGGAGGGTAATGTTTTTCGAGAGTATGTAAGTAATGTATGAGTCATGTGTGGTATCAAAATAAAGGGATCGATGAATCCAAAAATGTAATTCACTAAAACAATTTAAAATAATCATTTAATAAATAATTTACTTGTGTCAAAAAACCCGACCGCAAAAAAACGACAAAAAAGTTCCAAGTAATTTTAAAACAAGTAATTTTTCAAGCAGCCAGATGCAGTTGGTCAAATATTATGTGATTGAACTAAAATAAATGCCACCAACTGCACCAAACGGTATCGACTGCTTGAAAAGTGACTTGTTTGGAACTTTTTAGTCGTTCTTTGCGGTCGGGTTTTTTTTGACACAAGTCAGTATTTTTTTAAATGGGTCATAAGTTGAAAAAGCACCAGCCTTTTTTTATTAGTTATTCTGTTATCTAGTTACTAGGTTATGGATATCAGATAAGCATTCATTACATATCCAGTTAAATTGACCACAACATACTTGAAAAAAGTCTACGCGGATGTTGATAAATATGGGCCTTACCTTTTGTACTTTCTCATCGCCTCCAAAAGTCTGAAGGTTCACCTTTCCAAGGAATATCAACAAGCTATCAGGATCCAAGGTCTTGTTTCCGATAATCATACACCTGGCATCTGAAACAGAACATTGTTGATTCATTAATTAAGGCGCAGTTATACGACTTCTAATGGTTTTTAATTGAAAATCACGTCTAAACGACTAGTTTTATTTCCTTGAAAAAAATATATGTTACTCTAGACAATTTTCTTTGTAATTTGATATGTAAATATTTGAAATTATATTTTTATAACATAGTGTAAATTAATTTGTAAAGTTATATCAAACGTGGATAAAAAATTGAAAATCACGCAAAAACTATGAAGTGTATGTAAAATATCATTTAATTATTTGTTTTTTAATATACGTGTTTTAGTATAATATTTGTTGTTTTACTCGTATGTATAATAAATTCTAATTTCGGGCAGCGCGCCTTAATGGGCGAGTCCTGTTACTAGGTTGACGTACGACGCATTACGTGAGCTCAGGACAGAACACGCAAGCTAACAACTCAAAGTCATGGGCAGTTAATAGCGCCTTAAGAACTAACGACCCGCCCTTTTCAAGGGACCAAAATGATTTCTGATTGAGAGACACGTAGCGCCATCTAGCGTCCTAAAGCAATTGTGAATGTCAGAAAATATTTTTCTTTTGCTCGGGAACAGTACCGACATTGTTTCCGGATGAAAAGTATCCTATGTCCTTTTCTGTACCCCTGTAAATGACAACGTAAATGAAAAAATATAATGATGATCAGTTCTGTGTTTTAGATGTGAAAAGGTAAATAATAATAACAATACAGAAATTACCGGTGCGAGGCCAAAAAGTTTGTTGAAAGGTTGTTGACTATTTTTATGGCTTTGGGTCAACAAGATCCTTATACTGTGAAAATTTGAAGACTGTAGCTCCAACCATTTGGCTTTTAAACCTGTGTGACAGACGAACAGATAGACAGACGGACACGTGAGCGACAGCAATAGGGCTCCGTTTGGACCCTTCGGGTATGGAACCCTGAAAAACGCAGCATTGTTAGATGTTGAAACAATTCGGGGGTAATGTATTTATTTTATTTCCATATCAAATAATACTAGTCTATAATTAATTGTTGTCTGGAGAAACGTAAAATTAACCCAGCCAGCCTTTTTAGAGCTCCGTGCCTAAAGGGTAACCAACGGTACCCTATTACTAAGACTCCGCTGTCCATCTGTCTGTCAGCGGGCTGTATCTCAGATACACAGCAGAATAAAAAACGTGTTTTTTTGGGTTTTTTTTTTCATTTATGGTACGGAACCCTTCGTGTGCGATTCGACTCGCTCTTGGCCAGTTTTTTAACTTCACAAAAGTCTGTCTGATCCTCAAATTAACTAAATTAAACAGTTTTTCTTTATTTTCTTTTAAATGCCACAAATTTCCACTAATTTAAAACCCAGCCATATTCAAGTAGCTATTCATTTTCTTTTCTCTATAGCTACCTTTAATACTGCAGAACACGGAAATGTCATTAGAAGGCAAACGCTGCAAAACGGAAGGAGGTCGGTAATCAAATTAGTGCCTCGCCTCGCTCCGCCTTGCCTTGTTCGGGAGGCAATGGGAAAAAATATAAAAAGGCAAAGGATTGAAATATAAAATTTTTGAAGATGAAGTATTTTAATTTTGAGTTGGAAGTATGTTTGATGTAGGTTTAAATTAATAACGCCAGAATACATTCATATAAAGAGAATAGTTAACTACTGAGTAGTATCAAAGCTCAAGGTTGCCTGCTTGTGGGTCGATCTTCTACAGAATGTACTACGGAGAGTGTGCCCAAGAACTCCACGACCTCATCCCACCGGCCCCCTTCTACCATCAAACATCTAGACGCACTGCAAGTTACTATCCCTACCCTGTTGCTATTCCACGAATTCGCACTAAGCGTTTCCAAACGTCTTTCATAATGCGCACAGCAAAGGAGTGGAACTCTCTACCTGCGTCTGTATTTCCGAATGCATACAACCCTAATCTCTTCAAAGTTAAAATGAACAGGCTTCTTCTGGATAAGCTCGCTCCATCGTCGACTTAGTCTCTGTCACCTCTGACCTAGACTAGAGTCAAGAGCAAAAACAAAGCTAAAAAAAAAAACTTGAGAGGTGTCAAGGGACACCCGGATGGAACGAAGTTCCTTTCGATTAATTAGTGAAGGAATTGTAATATAATTTTATTTTTTTTTAATTTATAATATTTTTTTTATTATTAACTACGCATACACGCACGCACGTAAGAAGTTATACTTCATCATCTCATCTCATCTCATCTCATCTCATCGCAGCTCAGCTCAGCTCAGCTCAGCTCAGCTCATCTCATCTCATCTCATCTCATCCCATTCGCAGCTCAGCTCAGCTCAGCTCATCTCATCTCATCTCATCTCATCTCATCGCAGCTCAGCTCAGCTCAGCTCAGATCAGCTAAGCTCAGCTCAGCTCAGCTCAGCTCAGCTCAGCTCAGCTAAGCTCAGCGGGATAAGGAACTTCGTTCCAAAAAGAAGATATTAGGTTTTTTGATGACTCAGAAGCAGCCCGAAGTTTTATAAGTTGGTGGTGTGACTCCCCGGAGAGTACGTAAAGCCGTTAGTCCTCCGCCTGATCTCTCCCCGTTTGTGTCGGATTGCCGTCCCATCGGGATATGAGAGTGAAGGAACAGTGTTCGCGTACACGCTTGTGCACTATTTTTGACCGACTTTCGAAAAAGGAGGAGGTTCTATGTTCGACTGTATGTATGTTTTTTTTTTTATGTATGTCCGCCGATTTCTCCGTCAGTTGTGGACCGATTTTCAAAATTCTTTTTTTATCCGAAAGAATATACTCCCGAGGTGGTCCCATAAAATTTTTATCGAAATTGCTTCAGCGCTTTTTGAGAAACTGAACAAAAACGAAAAATTCGTATACCTCGATGACGTTTTGGTGTTCTCCAAATGTTCAAATTCCACATTCCATGTTATTGGGGGTTTAGTTCTGGGGTATAACAACTAAAAAGTGAAAAATAAAAAACTTTTTTTTCAAAAAAAAAAATACACTAAAAATTAAAAAAATAACTTTAATTTCGGAAGTCGGTGTTTGTATTTTACTTCTTCGTTATTTGACATCGACTTCCGAAATTAAAGTTATTTTTTAATTTTTAGTGTATTTTTTTTTGGACGTCGGTTGTTTTTTTTCCAAAAAAGCTTTTATCTCCTGCGATTAGCCAAGTTAATATCCGTTGAGATTGGCCACTGTGATCGTGAGGATTATATAAAGAGTAGTCAGATATTTAAAAAATTTTAAGAGGAGCTCGTGGCTAAAGAAATAACAGCCACACAGGTTGATACATCAGGTTAAGCTACGCTTACCGGGGTTGGTATGGTGCTTGATATGGTGCTTCCGTGCCTCGGAAAGCACGTTAAGCCGTTCGTCCCGGCTGTCAATCGTGGATCTTTGACAGTCGTTACGGGTCGTCAGAAGCCCGAAAGTCTGACAACCAGTCTTACCAAGGGGTATCTTATTATCCAGTAACTGGGTTGTGGAGGTAGGATAGTCAGTCGCTCCATGTAAAATACTTGTATTCAGCTGCATCCGGTTAGACTGGAACGAACCCAAGATATTTAGATTTTTCTAGAAAGGTCATTTTATTAATTAGGCTACAGCGGGTATCTAACAACTTTTGGATGAACAGGAATGCAAACTGTTGAAGCATGCAACAAGTATATCTGCAGGAACATCTAGTTTGGAAATTAGATAACACTTCGCGTGACCCAAGGGCTAACTTTTGCCTTGGACAGAGCATAAAAGCATTGCCATACAACGTGTCAATGCCGCTAGTCTTTTGGGCATATTAACAGTCGACAGCGATGCGGCGGAGGAATTTTTGGATGCCGTGTTTTTTTTTGTCTAGTTAAAACTTTTTTTATTTGAGTGTTTAAAGTTAGATATGTATATTTTTAACCAACTTCGAAAAAGGAGGAGGTACTATCTTCAACTGCATGTAATTATGTTTTTTTGTGTGTGTCCGCCGATTGCCCTGTCAATTTTGGACCGATTTTCAAAATTCTTTTTTTATCCGAAAGAGTATACTTTGGAGGGGCTTACATATAAATTTTATCGAATCAGCTTCAGCGCTTTTTAAAATAATTCACAAAAACAAAAAAATAAATATATGACGTTTTGGTTTCCTTCAATTACTAGTATGTTTAAATTCCATGTTCCATGTTATTGGGGTTAACTATTCGGGCGTAACTTTAATATTTAGTTTTAGTTCTGGGTTACAATAACTAAAAAACTTTTTTACAAAAAATACAACCGACTTCTAAAAATTGCAAAATAACTTTAATTTTGGAAGTATTGTATTTTTTGTAAAAAGTTTTTTATTTTTCACATTTTAGTTGTTATACGTCCCAGAAGTAAAACTAAATATTAAAGTTATGCCCGAATGGATAACCCTAATAACATGGAATTTGAACATTTGGAGACAACCGAAACGTCATCTGTGTATACATATTTTTTGTTTATGTTGATTTTTCCAAATAGTGCTGAATCAAATTCCATAAAATTAAAATGGGACCACCTCTGAAGTACCTACTTACCAAACAAAAAAAAAACATCAAAATCTATTCACAAATGGCGGAGATATCACGTAAAAACATACAAAAAAAAAACATACAGACGAATTGAGAACCTCCTCTTTTTTGAAGTCGGTTAAAAAGTGAAATATAAAGACTTATTTTACCGAAAATACAACAGACTTTCAAAAAAAGAAAACACACATAAAATTTAAAAGTCGGTGTCAAGTAGCGAAGAAATAACATACAAACACCGACCTCCGAAATTTAAGTAATTTTTAGTGTATTTTCTTTTTTTGAAAGTCTATATTTATTTCATGGAGATAAAAAAAATAAAAAAATAAAATAAAGAAAAAATAAAAAATAAAACAATAATAATAAATAATAATATCATAAAGTTTTCTTACTTTATTAGGAAATATTGCAACATTTTCCTAGCTCATTCTCTCATGACTTATGAAGAACAGGAGATTAAAGCAACGGTTAACTAAACGTCGTGAGTTAATTTCCTGGCTAATGCTCTATCACCCCGCTCATACAGAGGTACTCAAGCGTTTACTAATGAGGGACCGTTATTTTCTATTGTTGCAGGGCTTCTGGGAGTCTTGCGAATACTTTAAGTTATGCCCACATAACAATCTGTTAATATTAGGTATAACAAGTTGCTGTTTTATGATACGGGCAATTTGGACCTGTGATAACTTCTTATTGGCTAGGAGGAGGAGAAGGCGCTCGTGGCCAAAGTAATAACAGCCGCACGGGTCGATCCATCAGGTTAAGCTACGCTTGCCGGGGTTGGTCCATGGATGGGTGACCATCTTTAGATACCGAGAATCCTCCGTGCCTTGGAAAGTACGTTAAGCCGTTAGTCCCGGCTGTCAATTGTAGATCTTTGATTGGGTCGTTTTTTTTTTTTTTTTTTTTTTTTTTTTGGGGGGTGGGAAATCATCCTATGACTTCTTCCGCTCTAGGGTGGAGCGGAAGGGTGTGTCAGACTCTTACTGACTAAAACCCACCCCTGTTCCTCCCTGCCTCGAGTGCCCGGGGGCGAGGTAACTCTTTCGAATTTATCCTCCACCCCCGGGCAGGCACCGGCCGTGGCAGGCCCCTTCCCTTGGCTGACAACTCTTTGAGGCGCGCGTGGAACACTACGCGCCGTCGACTCTCGGGCCTGGTGCTGATCGGACGGCGAGTTACCCACTACTCGCCGTCCGCAGGCCCGGGGTCGTTACGGGTCGTCAGAAGCCCGAAAGTCTGACAACCAGTCTTACCAAGGGGTTATCGTATTACCCAGTTACTGGGTTGTGGAGGTCAGATAGGCACTCGCTCCATGTAAAATACTGGTATTCAGCTGGATCCGGTTAGACTGGAAGCCGACCCCAAGATAGTTGGGAAAGGGCTAGGCAGATTTTTTTCTATTCTTAATATCAGCGTCAGTAGCGTTCATTAGGTCCTCAAAGGTGCAGGTGTATGAATGAGTACTTGGGAAAAAAAATTCAATTCCGAAGAAGCAGTTTAGGATGCCTCTAGAGATTTCATCAATTCCCGTGCAGCGGACTTCAACTGCAGAGGCATCGACAAACTACCCATAAAATGGCGAGAACATTTTGATAGTTTATTTAAATATTTTGATTAATTAAATTTATCTCTTGTAAAATAAAAGTTGTAATTTTTCCATACAAAACAACAACTTCATAGGTAAAAACCTGGCCTTATTCTATAATGACGCTCAGTCATCATTATCCTTGTCTTTCCCCAAGTGGATGCAGCTGAATAACGGGATTTTACATGGACCATCCGCCTACCTGTTTCGACAACCTCTAGGTAATCGAAATTATGTTCAATCATGAATCTTACCGTTAATATTTAAAACTATAAACCTTGTATAATCTAGGTTTACAGTTTTTAATTTATTAGTATAGTTTTGAATTTAAGAAAAGTCGGTTTTTTACACCTGCTACTGTTATTCATACCTGTTTTAAATCTTTGATGCTATAGACACGTTTCCATCAATGTCGTTATGTCTATTTTATTATTAACTTTAGTCTTTGTTGCTCTATAGATACGTATTTCATCACTGTCGTTATGTCTACTTCATTATTAAGTTGTGTTTGTTGTAATAGATACGTTTATCATCACTGTCGTTATGTCTGTTTTAATATTACTTAAGTTGTGTTTGTTGCAATAGATACGTTTTTCATCACTGTCGTTATGTCTATTTTATGATTAAGTTTTAAAGTCTTTGTTGCTAGAGATACGTTTTTCATCACTGTCGTTATGTCTATTTTATTATTAAGTTTAGTCTTTGTTGCTATAGATACGTTTTTCATCACTGTCGTTATTTCTATTTTATTATTAATTTTTAAAGTCTTTGTTGCTATAGATACTTTTTTCATCACTGTCGTTATATCTTTATTATTATTAAGTTTTAAATCCTACTCACCAGTTACAATGGCCTTCTCATTGATCAGCACACCATCACAGTAGTAGCTGAACTGGTTCCCCTGGTCGCTGTTGGTGACGAAGATGGTGGCGATCCACGGGAACACTGTCTTCGTAAACTCTTGGCAGGATTTGTCTCCGTGGCAGACGGGGTCCGGCTGTAAGAGAAAAGCGTAAAATTTTAAAAGGCACAACCCCAAGTGTCGCCACATCCACCACTCCTGTGCTTCTCGCATCAGTGGCCACTTGTGGCCCTCACCAGGTCATCAATTCACGCTTTGAGATGACCTAAATGGGATTTAAATGCTGTAGTGGGGTGAAGATGGACTAAGTGCATTATTTATCTACCTAAACAAAACAAAGTCGTGTTAGTTAATCCATTTATAACTCAAGAACGGCTTGATTTTAATCATTTTTGATTTTTTGGATTGGTCTCCGCCCCGAATAATAGAATATAAAACATTGGAATATTCTAGAAAAAAAAATATGAAGACTAATCTATCCTATTTAAAAACACTATAAATACAAAGGTTATGTTATTTTTTTTACTGATAAAGTCAACGACGAAATCCGTACTAGTATTAACTGTGTTACAATAACATATTGACACAGAGACTGCCATCTGAACCTCACAAATAAAAGAATCATTAGACAAATTCCTCCAAACCCGCAAAATTTTGCTCATATAAAAAGCGAAAATTCGACAAAATAAATACCAAATTTCTGTGAATCCCTCTCGTAATTCAAGCGGTGGTGAGCACTCAAATTTTAAATTAAAAATTCAAATTTCCTCGACGGCCATTTTGGCATGGTGTTTATTGTAATAAATTATTAATAATGGTTGATTATCACCTTCTAATGGCCAATAAAAAACAGACAGAGCAATGTTGGATTTTATTGAGTAAACTATTTTTTACAAGCCTGTTTTACTAACTCCCTTATAGTCCCAATGACAACCCGGGTTGTCATCGGGCTTCTTCGACAACCCGGGTTTGTCCGCGGATCTTAAGAGGTATGAGGCTGGTTTTTTTTTTGTTTTCAAACTCAGTTGAGTTTCGGATCCTAAGAGGTTAAATTTTTTTCCAAGCAAACGTTAACCTTGGGTTGTCGAAGAAGCCCGGTGACAGCCCGGGTTGTCATCGGGACTATAAAGGATAATTTAATATTACAAGATTTTATTTAAGTTGGAATGTTTGTTTGTTCGGATCGAATCTTGCAAGATGAATTAGAACCACTTCCTCGTATGCTACGGAGTTGAATTTTTAACCGACTTCCAAAAGGAGGAGGCTCTCAATTCGTCTGTATGTTTTTTTTTGTATGTATGTTACGTGCTTTATCCGCCACTTGTGCATAGATTTTGATGATTCTTTTTTTGTTTGGTAGGCCATACTTCAGAGGTGGTCCCATACCCAGGCGGACGGCGAGTAATGGGTAGCTCGCCGTCCGATCAGCACCAGGCCCGAGAGTCGACGGCGCGTAGTGTTCCACGCGCGCCTCAAAGAGTTGTCAGCAATAGAGACGGGGCCCGTCGTGGCCGATGCCTGCCCGGGGGTTGAGGATAAATTCGAAACAGAGTTACCTCGCCCCTGGGCACTCAGGGCAGGAAGGAACAGGGGTGGGTTTTAGTCAGTAAGAGTCTGACACGCCCTCCCGCTCCACCCAGAGCGGGAGAAGTCATTGGATGATTTCTCACGCAACAAAAAAAAAAAAAAAAATAGGTGGTCCCATATAAATTTTATCGAAATTATTTCAAGACTTTTTGAAAATGTTCAAATTCTATGTTGTTGTTTCATTCGGGCATAACTTTACTATTTAGTTTTAGTTCTGGGGTAAATACTCGTACAACAGCTAAAAAGTGAAAAATAATAATATTTTTTGCAAAAAATACAACCGACTTCTAATAATTGCACAATAACTTTTATTTCGGAAGTCGGTGTCAAATAACGAAGAAACAAAATACAAGCACAGGCTTTCAAAATTCAAGTTATTTGTCTGCTAGACAAACACCTCAGTGTCATATTTTCAGTGTTTTTATACAACATTTTTTATTTACATTGCTATTACGATGCCCTCGCAGTTCTTAACGAACTTCGACTGGATTTTCAAAAAACACTGGCCAAGTGCGAGTCGGACTTGCACGCAAAGGGTTCCGAACGAGTAATTGAAGTGAAAACTTCTTTTTGAGATAGGAAAATACAATTGAACTCGCCACCGACACCTGCACTGACACCGCTATTTGGATTGAAGTGAAAACTTCTTTAGGCGCGTTGGGTATTTTTGTTCAAGTTTTTACTTCTGTCGGCACTCTCGGAGTGCCACACTGTTTTTTTTTTAATACCTCATAAAGGTTTTCTTGTAGGTAAGCCTATAAACGTGTCAAAATTTTTGACTTTATCTATACAGGGTGTAACGGAAAGGTGTGATCATATTTTAAGAACTGCATCCGCCCATCTATATGAACAACTTTCTTCAAGAAAACCTGAGGAAATTCACAAAAAAAAATTTTACCTCCCATACAAATATTGATCAGCTGATGATAACTTTGTATGGAAAGTCCAATTTTTTATTGGGAATTTTCAATTTTTCTTAGAAGAAAGTTGTTTATTTTCATGGGAGAACCGGATCTTCAAATATGATCACATCTTTCCGTTACAGCCTGTATAACCTATCGTATAATTAAATCCCAGTTTAACTGTATTTTTCAAGCCTGGAGCTACATTACCAAAAAATAAATGAATCCAAACATACTAATTATTCCGTCTTCTGGCTTCCTCAATTAGCTAATGTTAATAACTTTCCCCAAGAGCCATGAATTTCGCCAAGTTTTTTGTGAAACTTGCACAAAAGATGACAAGTACAAGGATTGCCACTTTGAAGTTTGTTCAAATGTTTCCAAAAGGGTCTTCTCCCTACCGAGTGTTGTCGTGAAGTTTCTATTCTTGTAAGAAAGTAGATTAATTTAGGAAGATCTTGATTGAATTTGTAATTACTGTCAAGTGTGCAATACTGCAATTTTTGTGAAAACTTCTTTAGGCGCG
Organism: Polia nebulosa; assembly: GCA_951329385.1. Taxonomy (NCBI): domain Eukaryota; kingdom Metazoa; phylum Arthropoda; class Insecta; order Lepidoptera; family Noctuidae; genus Polia; species Polia nebulosa. Next base: position 3,141,931 of record OX589611.1, on the reverse strand, counting down.
TTGGGCAGTTTTAAAATGGGAAAAAACAATTGAACTCGCACGCCACCGACACCGCTACGTGATTCCCGCGAATCGTAGCACGCCTTGCGATCCGCTACGAGTGAAAAAAATATAAATGTTACTCTAGACATTTTTTTTTTGTAATCATATCAAATGTGAATATTCGAAATTATTTTTTTTAACATAGTGTAATTAATTTGTAAAGTTATATCTAACGCGGATAAAAAATTGAGAATCACGCAAAAACTATAAAGCGTATTTTTATGAAACCTTCACCATTTTAAAGATCATTTAATTATTTATCTTTTAGTATACGTGTTTTAGTATAATACCTGTTGTTTTATGTATAATAAATTAATAATTTCGGACAGCGCACCTTGATGGGCGAGACGATTGATGGCTGGGTGGACGTACGAAGCGTTACGTGAGCTCAACACAGAACACGCAAGCTAACCACTTAAGTTCGTTGGCAGTTCATAACGCCTTAACTCTCCACACGTCGATTGCACACCTGTACAGGGTGTGCAGATAACAATTAAAATCTGTAGTGTCTGCTAATTGGACGTGGAACGTGTTAATGATCTTCAATTCCATACCATCATCTCAAAAGCCTTCATAAACATAAATAACAAAAAGAGAACTCCGTAAATCTTCCTTTAAAATTAATCGTCACACATTTACACCCAGAAGCAGGTCATATGTTAAAGTCAGAGGCTCCTCTCTGTGACAAAGACAGCCATGAGTTTTAAGAGTAAACATTCACTTAATGATGGTGATTTAATTCTGACGCTGGGATTTGAGAGGGAGGAGATTATGGCTCAAGGTTACCCCTTGGGATGTCAGTATATTCGTACCTACGAATAGGTATGTGAAAAGGTTATGTTATTTTGTAAGAGATTTGTAAGATATGAGAACAATTTTTCCACTAGGTTTCGTACCCGAAGGGTCCAAACGGAGCCCTATTGCTGTCACTTACGTGTCTGTCTGTCCGTCGTCTGTCACAATTTTTTTTTAACCTCCCATTCATGCATAAACTTGAAATTTGGTGATAATGTTTATTACCATGCATATATTAATACCTATATATTGAAAAATCTGATTTTTTCTTTGATAATTCCCTCATTTGGTACGGAACCCTAAATGAGCAAAGTCCGACACGCACTTGGCCAGTTTTTCAAAGCTAACGAATCACGCAGGTTCTTTTAGCATAAGAACTTTTAGCAGTATTAATACTATACACATCATCATCTTCCTGCCCGTATCCCATGTTACTTGGGGTCGGCGCAACACGTTTTTTTCTTCCATTCAGTCCTGTCAGCCGTCACGCTATCACTAACTCCCTTTTCTTTCATATCACTCCTCACACAATCCATCCATCTTTTCTTTGGCCTCCCTCTCCCTCTCCATCTATCCACATTTATATTCATAACTCTTTTAGTTACATGTGTTTCATCCCTCCTCTTCACATGACCGTACCAAGATAATTATACCATACACATAAAACTATAAACCGGCCAAATGAGAGTCGTCGCATGTCAATTTTCATTATTTGAAATTTCATGAGATGTAGCCCGCTGACAGACAGATGGACGTACGGACAACTTAGTAACAGAGTTCCGGTGGTTACCCTTCAGATACGCAACTCTAAAATCAGCAGTTTTCCAAGTACGGTACTCATAGAAATAAATATCTCAGACCTTGACCTAAAACAGAAAACGCGAAAAGAAAAATGACTATTATCTCTCCATCCTTTACCAAAACATTCCCCAACTTTCCTTCTAATGAACGAACAAGGAAACACAGCTAAGGGCCTCTTCATTCACTCGCTCACTCACTCGTTCACTCGTGTTAATCTGGTTCTAATTGCGGTAGATCAACCATGGGAGGAAAAACTTGGTATTTTTTCAAACATAATTACGAGGTCCGACCTTGAGGAACGAAGAGCCTACATTTTTTGTTGAAGGAAGTTTGGATACGGTATTTTAATTATGATTAAATTAAATGTGTTTGTTACGTTAATTTGTGGAGGGTGTGGAAAAAATGTGTGCCGCGTAAAATAATGTGTTGTTGAAGTTTTTAGGTGTCAAGTATTTATTTATTCTTAAAACATTTAACTTATTATATATATACTAGCTGTGCCTGCGGTTTCACCCGCGTTTATGGTTACTGTATCATAGCGTGATGTTTTAAAGTCTATAACCTTCCTCAATAAATAGGCTATACAGTGCAAAATGGTACCTCGCAGAGCTACTGGCGGCTGCCGCGGCCAGCTCAAGCGCACTCCCACATCCCTCATGGTCAGGCAATCTTTTTTTTTTTGCTTTGCACATCATGAAGGTGCGCGTGGTACTTGTTTAAAACTATGATATCTCCTAAGGTATTCGTTAAAATCAAATGATGTCAAGGGTAATTTTGTTCATTGTCATACATATTTTTTGCGTACCTTTAAGCGTTTACGCAGCGCGCGCAACGGTAGCTCTCAAAAGGATTTTTTTTCCCGTTTTTGCTACATTTTCGCAGCCCAATATCGCGTGTTAGAACCGCCTTTGCAAAACGGCATACTAATGTACTAGCCCCTAAATTACATAATATTTTACTAAAAAATAATAAAGACTGCAAGACTTACACTGATCAAAAATTTTAAACTAAGTTGATAATCTGACTTAAGCAGTACGATTATGGTGACGTCGAAAACTTGATTTCCAATGGGTAAAGTAATATTTATAACTTCACAAACACAAAACACCCACACACTACACAAACACATAAAACACAAACACACACACACTTCACCAAATGTTCAATTCCCAGACCTAAATGTTTCTTTTTTTATTACCTTAATTTTTAATTTATGTTATATAGTCTAATTTGATCAAAATACTGGCGGTATTACCACGTTGTATGACAATGCTTATTCTCTGTCCAAGGAAAGAGCCAGCCCTTGGGCCACACGTGTCAACAAGGCGTTTAGACAGATCTTTAAACAATTTGTGAGCACATTTGCCTTTTAACCAGCATGTGGATCAATTAAACTACATATTTTGGGTTACGTTTTAGGGTAGGCAGAATTTTTTCTCCAGAAAAAAGTTGAGGGAGGCCATTACCCTGCAGTTGAACAATTCAAGTAAGTGCGATTAGTTTAGACAGGAAGTAGTTAAACTTTTATTTATTTAATTTCCTCTTTTTATAGATGGAAAACAAAAATATACTTATCTAATTTAACTTTTTATACACAAAAAAATTACCTAACTAAAACTAAAAATAACCTAAAATACAGCGTCGAAAAATGTCTCCACGTCGCTGTCGGCTGGTAATGTGCCCAAACGGCTGGCGGCATTGCCACGTTGTATGGCAATGCACATAAAAACTTTTAAAGTAGAATACACCACATCTATCTTTTTTCGCTCCATGTAACCCAAGAACGCGCGTAGTCCTTTGTACGCGTGATTGATGACATACATCGCGTGATACCGACTGTCAGACTATCAGCGCCGAGAACAAGAGGAACTATGCTCAACACGGATTATGTCATAGACTCATAGTCAACGATGGAACGGCTTAAACCGTAAGTATAGTAGACGTATACCGCATGATAACGACTGTCGGTCTATCAGCGTTGAGTAGGTACAAGAGGAACTATGCTCAACACGTATTATGTTATAGACTCATAGTCAATGGTGAATGTTGGCTTAAACTTATAGAATTGGAGACGTACATCTCGTGGTACCGACTGTCAGACTATCAGCGCAGAGTACAAGGGGAACTATGCTAAATACAGATTATGTCATAGACTCATAGTCAAGAATAGAACGCCTTAAACTTAAGGTATTGATATACAGAGTGTAACGGAATGCTGTGGTCATATTTTAAGAACCGGTTCTGCCAATGGAAATGAACAACTTTCTCTAAGAAAAAATAAAAAAACCCAAAAATAAAAATTTACTTTGCGTACAAAGTGATCATCAGCTGATCAATATTTGTATGGGGAGTAAAATTTTTTTTTGCGAATTTTCTCACTTTTTCTTGAATAAAGTTGTTCATATCGATGGGCAGATGCAGTTCTTAAAATATGACCACACCTTTCCGTTACACCCTGTATAGCGTGATACCGACTGTCGGACCATCGGCGCCGAGTACAAGAGGAACTTTGCGCAACACGCATTATGTCATAGACTTGTAGTCAACGATGGAAGGGCTTAAACTTAAAGCATTGATGACGTAAATCGCATGGCACCGACTGTCAGACTATCAGCGCCGAGTACAAGAGGAACTATGCTCAACACGCATTGCGTTATAGACTCATAGTCAACTATGGATGAGCGTAAACTTAAAGTATTTCACATAGTACCGACTATAAGACGGTACTGTGACGATTGTAGACACAGCCTAATTTCAACGGGTCTGCACCGGCCTGTGAATTTTGTTTTATGTTAGATTGAAATTTAGCCCTTGCAAATATCGGGTGTAAAGAGACAGTTGCCGAAGCTGAAAGCCACATATTCTACCCATTATTTGGATCATTTTTTTCCACTAGATCATACCTGGAAATCCTCCGGTTCTGGAGATATTTAAGGTCAAAGTCGCATTTTTTTTTTACTTTTTTAGTAAAATGAATTCAAGTGTTATTTATAACAAAAAATTTTTCCAAACAAACATTACCTGAATATTCGATATTTTTATCGAAATTTCGAAATTACGTTTTTGCAGTTATAAAAACGCAATGAATATTAAACGTATGCGAAAAGTACCTACGTGGCTTAGAGGAAAGGGTTCGCGTTACAAAGCGCGCAATAAAAAATAGTTTTTTTTTTCATACTTAAAAATAAAAGTCCTTTCCCAGCAATAATTTTTGCGCAAAGCTACTTTGTTAGACGTACAGTATGCGTAGTTGACGGCTATGTGATGTGTCTTTTTACACCCTGTATATACCTATAAAGGTAATCAATGCGAAAGTTTGAATGGATGAGAGGTTAGATGTTTGTTAGTCTATCACGCCAAAACGGCGGAACGGAACTCGATGAAATTTGGCACAGAGATAGATTATAGTCTGGAATAGCACATAGGCTATAATTTATAATGGGAGAAGTACTAATTCCACGCAGGCGAGGCCGCTGCTAGAGGTTAGTTATTTAATAACTCTTTCGCCATCTACGGAAAGAAAATAATAATAACTGCTAAAGCAATTAACTCTCGTAATAATTGCCAGTTAAATGCTATCTTTTATAGCTCAAAATTATATTGTTTATAATTTTAATAGCCAGTAATTAATTGTTTTATTACTTTGTTATTTTACCGACGAGCGTTTGTTTATAGAGGGTGTCCCATCGATATGAACAACTGTTTTCAAGAAAACCTGCGGAAATTCTCAATTTTTTGTTTTTTACCACAAACAAATATTGATCAGCTGATGATAACATTGTATGGAAAGTCCATTTTTTTTTTCTTTCTAAAGAAAAACAGAAAATTCCCAAAAAAAACAAAAAACCAAAACAAAAATATCTCTAGATATTTATCAATTTCTTTTTTATTATGAGAAAGAGGATATGCGTAAAAAGGAGGTGACTACAGAGATGACGACTAATAGAGGAGTATGGAAGAAACCGCGCCGACCCCAAATAAATTGGGATAAGGGCAGGAGAATGATGAGATATTTATTAATTTCCATGGGCAGAACTGGTTCTTAAAATATGACCACACCTTTCCGTTACATCCTGTATTGTGTTCTTTCTATTAATATTATTATTATGTATTCGATGACACTTCATGTAGGTGCCTAGCCAAAAATTATATATTTTGAAGCAAGTGGGCAAATTTCAAGGTCGTTTTGAAGCCGAAAGATTGCAATGACAATTGCCCACAAGTATCAAACGACGTTTTTCAACACACTCGACAGTAATTGGCAAACCTAAAAGCGGTAGGGATAGGAGCAGGTTTTCGAGTGTGTAAAAAAATGTTTTAATGTTAGGGTAACTCTCATCAAACTTCAGTCTTTATCCGATTTATTTGGGGTCGGCGCAGCATGTTTTCTGCTTCGATCATCAATCATCAGCATCGTCATCAGCCTTTTAATGTCCCGACTGCTGGGGCACAGGCCTCCTCTCTGTGAGAGTATGTGGGTCGTAATAACGCCACGCGGGCCCAACGCGGGTTTTTGGTTCTAGGACATGCAGGTTTGGCCCAGTGGTCGCAGATAAATTCGAAACAGAGTTACCACGCCCCTGGGCATTCAGACAACTGAAGGTACAGGGGTTTATTTTTTAAAGCAGTCATGCTCGTAAAGGTGGAGGCGGGACGCGTGAGGGAAGCTCAACGGAGTGACCCTCACGGCCCCGGCCGCTACCACCGCAGGAGAGGTACTGGGCGTAGGACGTCGCGAGACGATTGCCGGCCACCGTAGACCCGGGCCTGCGGACGTCGAGCAGTGGGTAGCTCGCCGTCCGATCAGCACCAGGCCCGAGAGGCGACGACGCGTAGTGTTCCACGCGCGCCTCAAAGAGATGTTGTCAGCCACCACTGACGGGGCCCATCGTGGCCGGTGCCTGCATGCCTAGGGGTAGCGGATAAATTCTGAAAATGAGTTACCGCACCCCTGGGCACTCAGGCAGGGAAGGAACAGGGGTGGGTTTTAGTCAGTAAGAGTCTGACACGCCCTCCCGCTCCACCCAGAACGGGAGAAGTCATTGCATGATTTCCCACCACACAAAAAAAAAAAAAAAAGGAACAGGGGTAGGTTTTAGTCAGTAAAAGTCTAACACGTCCTCCCGCTCCATTCAGAACGAGAGAAGTCATTGGATGATTACCCAACCCCACAAAAAAAAGGACATGCCGGTTTCCTTACGATATTTCACTTAACCGTTTTGAGCTGCATCCATCGTTTATTTGCCGTTATCTCAATCAAATCCTGTCTAGCCAGCATAACATCTTTCACACAGTCCATACATCGATTAAGTCACCCAAAGGGCAATTGAGAAGGCTATACTAGGACATCTAACGGATCAAATCAGGAATGAAGATACCTCCAGAAGAACCAAGGTTACCGACATAGCCCTAAGAATCGCCACACGCCAAATTGCTCGCATGGTCAATTGGGATGGGCGTTGGGGCTGAAAGACGTAGCGTTGGAAGGCCTCCCACAGGGTGGACCGATCAGCTAGTGAGGGTCACGGGAATCCGACGGACGCGAGACGCACAGGACCGGTCGTTGCGGCGACACTGAGAGGAGGCCTATATCCAGCAGTGTACGTCTTTCGACTGAAATAATTATCATGAAGCATGGATTCTTTGAAAGAAAGAAAATACGTTTATTTACGGCAAACATGACGCAAAAAACAGAGCAACACAACAAAAAAAGAAAAGCTGGGGGAAAATATGCGTCACATCCACGCAAAACGGCCATCGCTCAGCTTAGTGTTATGACAGAGCCCCAGCGCTGGTTTTCAGCGACAGCCGGCGCCAACGTCATGGCGTCGACCGGTGCAGCAAACAACGAGTAAAACTAAATATTAGACAGCGTAAAAAATATTAATATTTAAGTGGCAACATTCCGTTCCCTGCAACATAACGCACGCGCCGCCGGCTTTGATTTTAATCTGTGCCACTCAGCTGTCAGTAAACTATCTTTGACAATGTTAGTATAGGTTATATACAATATCATGGCGCACTTAGCAGGCATTACGCAATGACATTATTTAATTAATGTTATGATGAGATAATAATAGATAGTTAAAGGAAATTGTGTAGTGAGTAGTGTTATTGTTTTTGGGAAAAAGTGTTTATGAAAGTGTAGAACGGTGGGGGTGTCTTTGGTCGCCCTCACCTTGACTTTTAAAAACGCCCACCCACAGACAATCGACGCCATTTGACATTTAAAAATCCTAAACACACAATCCCTTGAAATAAAGGACAATCACACCGCATCAATCCTTATCAAATGGCCGGTGACCACACAAAGCGACCACGGACAGACAATACTAGTAAAAATGGACGAAAAAGCCTCCCATCCGACTTCTACAAAGGCCAATGGAAAATTGTTTTCCGTGCAAATAAAAAAAACGCGTTTTTTTGTTATCCGCCCGCCAGCTCGTATTTTTGCTACAGAATGATTGATTTGAACTGTTGTTGAACTGAACGATGGAGACACACGGCCATTTTGAAAGGAGAGCTTGATTTCTTGTCAACACTTTGTGTTTGATGACAAAGCAGTCAAATTGTCAATCATCAACATCTGCCGAACGTACTAAAGAATTTTTTTTTTTTTTATGGGATGTGTCTGAAAAGTTCTGGAGTGGCGACCGCGTACCGGAAGGCATCCTATAAGGTAGAACTGGTGCTCCGTGACTCTTCACGGGTAGCCGATGGAGGCGAGACGCGCAGCAGGCGTATTCGCTAACTCAATTGACATCATCATTTGATAGGCACTTTGCCGTACATTGCTGCTTTGACGTATAGGAAAACCGTAATGCCTATTATAATCAATGTCCACCGCGCAATGTACTGCATAGTGCTTGCGAATACACCTGCAGGACCGGTCATTGTGGCGACACTTGGGGGAGGCCTATGGCCCAAGTGGACCGCGTCTTTCGGCTGAAATTATGAAGTATGATGATTATATCGTTAGGTTTCAGCAAAGACACTTAATTTATACCACAAAGGTTTCAGCAAAGACACTTAATTTATACCACAAAGGTTTCAGCAAAGACACTTAATTTATACCACAAAGGTTTCAGCAAAGACACTTAATTTATACCACAAAGGTTTCAGCAAAGACACTTAATTTATCCCACAAAATTTTCAGCAAAGACACTTAATTTATACCACAAAGGTTTCAGCAAAGACACTTAATTTATACCACAAAGGTTTCAGCAAAGACACTTAATTTATACCACAAAGGTTTCAGCAAAGACACTTAATTTATACCACAAAGGTTTCAGCAAAGACACTTAATTTATACCACAAAGGTTTCAGCAAAGACACTTAATTTATACCACAAAGGTTTCAGCAAAGACACTTAATTTATACCACAAAGGTTTCAGCAAAGACACTTAATTTATACCACAAAGGTTTCAGCAAAGACACTTAATTTATACCACAAAGGTTTCAGCAATGACACTTAATTTATACCACAAAGGTTTCAGCAAAGACACTTAATTTATACCACAAAGGTTTCAGCAAGTTCGCCGATCAAATCGACCATGTGTCAGAGCACCGTGAAGCTATTGTTAGCCGTTCCCTCATAAAACATTACACGCTGCATTCATAACTGAGAGGAAGCTCTTTTTAATAAATATAGATGGCTCCCACTTTAATCTATTCCTATTTGACGTTTGAGTTTGGGTAATGTGAATTTCAATAAAATAATACCCCGAAGAATTATAACAGGAATGATCAACCGACAAATGAGCAGTGGTGGCACTGTGGTAACAGCTCTGGTTTATGAGTTGTGGTTGTGGGTTCAAACCCAGGCAGGCGCTTTACTTTGTGTAAATTATTTCATCACCACTGCTCTCAAAACGGTAAAGGAAAACATAGTGAGGTAACCGGCATGTCCTAGAACCAACAATCCGAAGACATGTGACATCCATCAACCCGCACTGGATGGGCCCGCGTGGTGGGTACACCCTCTCACAGAGAGGAGGCCTGTGCCCCAGCAGACACATTAAAAGGCTGATGATGATGATAATCGAATTTTTAAAAACATTTGATACCCTTAACACAGATAATATAATACTAGCGTACAGATGCCTTTTTTTTTGGGGGTGGGAAATCATCCAATGACACCTCCTACTCTAGGGTGGAGCGGAAGGCCGTGTCAGACTCATACTGACTAAAACCCACCCCTGTTCCTCCCTGCCCTGAATGCCCAGGGGCGAGGTAACTCTTTCGAATGTATCCTCAACCTCCCGGAAAGCGTACAGACGCCTCATCCCATACAAAGAAACGGTACCGCCGTAACTACGAGTTTTCGACTTGCACAACTTTTGTTCTTCGTTCGGGCCCGTCCTCTGCACCTCGCTAGATGGTGTTAGCAGCGACGACGGCTTGCAAGTTGAATTAATTTACATAAAGTCTTACCAATATTTTCTCACACATTTAAGAATTACTTTATAGTATTTTTGGGGCATAACCTCTCATAGGTACTGTACACCTTTCTAGTGTGGGGCAACGTTATTTAAAAAAAAATGTTATATATTTTAATTACTATCCTGTGTGAGTGTGCATGTGTATAGGAACATATGTTTGTGTGTGATTGTGGTGTGATTTGACGACACTTGAGGTGATGTATGAAAATTTAAAAATCATCATGACCACATTGTTGTCCCACGGCCCAAACGAATGTAACAATAAAATTATAAGTCAAACCAAAAAAGTAGCTAATTTTTTTCAGTCTCCGACATTCCTACATTACCTACTAGTAACAATGAGAGCACATATCTCGACTGAATCAACACTGGATCAGAAGACGCAGTTACTCTGTGTCAATACAGAGGCTATTATGGATCCAATTTTGGTCCGCAGATAATACCATATTTTAACATTCATTCTAGTCTTTATTTATTGCCTCGATGTGAAGTAAAATATTAAAAACTTTGTGTTCTTTTTATAGGCAGGGCGACCTGGGCCTGCAGTCTCGACATTGATATCAAAAGTGACGCTAGCCACCGATCGCTAAATTATCCTAGCTTTATAAAAGACTTCCTAAATATGAAGAAAAATTTGATTACATAACTTGAAAAAACCGGTCAAGTGCATGTCGGACTTCTCACATTTAGGGTTCCGTACCAAATGAGGGAATTATCAATTAAAAAAATTATCAATTTAGTGATATTTGTTAATAAAATATACGTAATAACAAACATTATCACCAAGTTCAAGTTCATAAGGTCAATGGGAAGTTAAAAAATTCTTCGGAATTAAATTTTGTGACAGACGACGGATAAGTGAGTGACAGAAATAGGGTCCAAATGGAGCCCCCGTTTGGACCCTTTGGGTACGGAACCCTAAAAATCGTGAATACTAATTATTTTTACGTAAAGAGGCCGTACACGAAATTTTGCTGATTTCACTGATTTACGTGATTTTACAGTTAAAATAATGCATTTCTATAAGCTTTAATGCAAAACATGAAAGATCATTTCAATTATGATGTCCGTCTGTCTGTTCGTCGCCTGTCTCAAAATTTCGTGTACGGCCTCTTGTTTTAGTTAAAACTGATCAAAATCCGTTGCATGTTTTGGAGGCGTAAGCGGAAAAACAGACAGACAGACGCAGAAAGCGACTTTGTTTTAATACTAGAGATTATTCGCAGATCCTTGGAATTTGCATTTGAAGAAGCGATAAACGCAAACATGGCCCCAAGGACATACCTTTCATCCAAATGTATTTTGACTATTTGTATGGCTTTGGGTCGAAAAGATGATTATACTGTGAAAATTGGAAGACTAGCTCCAACCGTTTAGCGATAAAACCTGTGTGACAAACGACGGACAGACAGACTGACGGACACGTGAGTAACGACAACAGGGCTCCGTTGGAATCCTTTGGGTACGGAACCCTAACAAAGTACTGTTGCCGAGGGAAAAAGCAACAAATTTCGATGGTCAAAATTGCATTAGAACGATGGATGGCTCTACGTATCTTTCGAACCATGTTGTTCCCGTGTGAAGCCGGAGCGAGTCACTAGTTTGGCGCAGTGGTTGAGCGTTCAGCTGCTGCGCTGCGTGTCGCGGGTTCGATCCCCGCACAGAACAAACATTTGTATGGCCTACAGATAGTTGTTCCAAGTGTGGATGTCTTGTGTATGTGAGTTTATATGTTTGTGAACGCACCCACGATACAGGCATAATTCTTAGTGTGGGGCAACGTTTTTTTTTTTTCATAGAATATATAAAAAATAATTACAGGTTTACTAGCTCGTCTTGGCATGTTAAATTAATGCAAGTATTGTATTCAAGTTTATAATTAGTATCGTTTGTATATTCAGCACGTTTTTAAGCACATTGGGATCAGCATTGTATCCTAATTAATGTGGTCTTTGTGTTTATTTGAAACAGACTTCCGCTGTCAGGAAAATAAGTTGTATAGTTCCAATGCGATTCGCATTCAATTTTTTTTTTCACTGAGAGGTTCGCGCTTGACCACTATCTCACCTAATCTTAAACGACGATGGGGTTGACGACTCACTTCTACTCTCACACACTTCTACGCAAGCGTGCTACACTTGCGTAGAAGTGACCTATTCACTCTTGTCTCAAAGACACCCAGGTTGTAGCTATCAGTGAATACAGATTCTGGCAGGGAATTCCACTCCCTGTCATCATCATTATCATTTCAGCCGAAAGATATCCACTGCTGGACATAGGCCTCCCCGAAGTGTCAACACAACGACCGGTCCTGTGCGTCTCACATCCATCGGCTACCCGCGACCCTCACCAGGTCATCGGTCCACCTTGTGGAGAGGCCTTCCAACGCTGCGTCTTCCGGGACGCGGTCGCCACACCTTAACTTTTCGGCCCCATCGACCATCTGTTCTGCGAGCAATGTGCCTTGCTCACTGCCACTTCAGTTTGGCAATTCTTCGGGCTATGTCGGTAGCCTTAGTTCTCTTGCGGATATCATCACTCATGATACCATCACGCAAGGAAACTCCAAGAATTGCCCTTTTTATTGCCCTTTGGGTAACATTAAGCCTTCTGATAAGGCCCATTGTGAGCGACCACGTTTCGGTTCCATAAGTCATCACTGGCAACACGCACTGTTCATACACTTTCATCTTGAGACACTGTGGTACATAGGTGAGACGAGAAGATACAGTAGTATCTTCTCGAGAGTGCCCTGTACGCACAATGAATGTTCTACATTTGAAAATCTCTGTTTCCTATGTGCAAACTAAAACTAATCATAATAATAATCATAAAACCACATTATCCACCTTGAGTCTTAGTGATGTCATCCTCACAATAAATTTAATATATACGTAATTATCAACTATAATAAAAACTTTTACAAAAAAAAATACAACCGACTTCCATAAATAACACTAAAAAATGCAAAATAACTTTAATTTCGGAAGTCGGTGTTTCTAGTTTGGTTTCTACGTTATTTGACACCGACTTTCGAAATTAAAGTTATTTTGCATTTTTTAGTGTTATTTATGGAAGTCGGTTGTATTTTTTTTTGTAAAAAGTTTTTATTTTTCACTTTTTAGTTGTTGTACCCCATTCTAAAACTAAATTAATAGTAAAGTTATGCCCGAATTGATAGCCCCAGAAATAGGGAATTTGAATATAGTTGGTGAAATTAGGGTGTATCAGGGTGAACTGTACAAATCTGTATACCCCTTCAGAGCGTATCAGCGTGATGGGTTGTTGTGAAGTGGTGAAAACAATATACAGACATGCGATTGCAGCAATTCTGGAAGGTTTGCTATCATTTATTGAAGAGTTCTATTGTGTATCTCCGAAGTTCTTCATCAGATCTTCACCAAATTATATTAATTATATATAAATGGGACCACGTGTGAAGCAACAGCTTTCAAATAAATCAAAAATCTTCAAAATCGGTTCACGTAGTAAAAAGTTATGAGGTACAACACATAAAAAAAAAAAAAAAAAAATACAGTCGAATTGAGAACCTCCTCCTTTTTTGAAGTCGGTTAAAAAAGGAGGTTCTGTATTCGACCCGTATGTAGGTATCTTTTTTGTCCGCGATTTTCTCGAAAACTACTGATTCAATTTGGATGGGGCTTAAGTTATTCAAATGGATATTTATCAAGGAAGGTTTATAATAATAATAATAATAATAATATTCTTTATTGACATAACTGAACAATTACAGTATAGGGTTCTCTAACATCTGCACTAGTAAAAACTGTGTTGCAGGTGTTAGTATCATCCCCTTATTAGTGTGACAATTATCTTATGCCCGTACAGAATAAATTATAAAATAAAATTGAAAGAGTTTAAGCTATTATAAATAAAAAGAGTTAACAAACGTGTTGCCATGTGTGTGTGTGTGTGTGTGTGTGTGTGTACGTGTGGGTTTAAGTATTTAATACATAAGGATCTGATGAAAATCTTCAGAGAGAGACAGTGGAACTCTTCAATAACTAACAGCAAATGACTCACGATTGCTGCAATCGTATGTCTGTATTGTTAACATAATATATTGGAGAACCACAACTAAAAAAAGTAATCTAATTAATGTTTAAACCAATCACTCGGTTAATTTTTTTATAATTAAAGGACAGCACACTTAAAAAGCTTTTTGACAAAAACAAGAACAGTCTTCTAAAAAATAAACAAAAAAAGTGCAAAATAACTTAAATTTCGGAAGTCGTTGTCAAAAACCAAAACACAAAAAAAAATTACAAAAAAATGGAACCGACTTCCAAAAAAAGTGCAAATCATTTCGGAAGTCGGTGTCAAAAACGAAGACACAAAACCAGAAACACCGACTTCCGAAATTAAAGTTATTTGCACTTTTTTGGAAGTCGGTTCCATTTTTTTGAAAAAAAAAAGTTTTTTATTTTTCACTTTTTCGTTGTAGTTCTCCATTAAATTATGTTAACAATTCATACTCGTAGATATACGAGTACGATCGCAGCAATCGCGGTTGATTTGCTGTCTATTTTTGAAGAGTTCCGTTGTCTGTCTCCCAAACCGATCATCAGATCTATATGAAATTTAAATGGGACCATTTCGGAACAAAACCCCTTTCGAACAAAAAAATAATTTTGCAAATCCGTCAATATATGACGGAGTTATGTCAAATAACGAAGAAACCAAAAAAATATGTACACCGACTACCGAAATTAAAGTTATTTGCAATTTTTAGAAGTCGGTTGTATTTTTTAAAAAAAGTTGTATATTGTGAAAACCTTTTTTAAAGTGCTATCATTTAAATATAAAAAGTTAACCGAGTGATTAGTTTAAACACTGATTAGCAGGTTCTTAATTCAACATTTTCTACCCAGAAGAAGGATAGATGTGGATGGTAAAGTACTGGTCAATCATTTGAAGGAGTTTTTGTCCCATATATAATAATATATATGGGACAAAAACTCCTTCAAATGATGTAATATATGTACTATGTATAAACATAGTACATATATTACATAGTAGGTTACGTCACTATGGTGATGGAACATCACTAATATATAAGTGCGTGCTGCCTGCCAAGATGGCGTCCTAACCACGGCACGGCTAACGCTTGTTACTAACTATTGTACCTAATACTTTAGAGCATTTATAATAAAACCAAGTTTTAATGAAGTCCAGTATTGTTATTTATCACTGACCAAAACACCATAGACAGTTGAATGTGACGGATGAGACTTAACGTAAATTTAGAATTCGCTAATCAGTAGTTAAACTGAGCTTATGGTTATCGAGTTTTATAAATAGGGTTGCGATTTTTTTTCCACAAATAGAGAACCTCGTCACTTCTATGAATTAAAATATTCATCAATTGCTTGATATTCTATCGAATAATGAGCGTCATAGACAACTGCCAATAGTAAAAAAAAACCTTATTACGTATAGTTTTACACACAAAAAAAAATACCTTAAAAATGACTCCTCTTTTTAACCGACTTCAAAAAAGAGGAGGCTCTCAATTCATGTGTATGTTTTTTTTTTTTGTATGTTTGTTACGTGATATATCCGCCATTTGTGAATAGATTTTGATGATTCTTTTTTTATTGTTAGGTCGTACTTCAGAAGTGGTCCCATATAAATTTTATCGAAATTGATTTAGCACTTTTTAAAAAATCAACATAAACAAAAAATATGTATACACAGATGACGTTTTGGTTGTCTCCAAATGTTCAAATTCCATGTTACTAGGGTTTTGGTTTCGGGCATAACTTTAATATTTAGTTTTACTTCTGGGGTATAACAAATAAAAAGTGAAAAATAAGAAACTTTTTTCCAAAAAATACAACCGACTTCTAAAAATTGCAAAATAACTTTAATTTTGAAAGTCGATGTTTGTATTTTTTGTTTCTTCCATCGAGTTTCTTCGTTATTTGAGACCGACTTATAAATTAAAGTTATTTTGCAATTTTTAGAAGTCGGTTGTATTTTTTGTAAAAAAGTTTCTTATTTTTCACTTTTTAGTTGTTATACCCCAGAAGTACTTATTTTTTGTAAAAAAGTATTTTTGTTAGCAGAAATGACCACTATTTGTTTTAACTTAGCCAAAACTTATTTTTTTGCTTAATCAGTGGCATACATTATCTTAGTTTTTAAACATTATTGCATAAAAAATAGTGTTCATAGTTGTTAAATAAATTAAGAAAATGTTAGTATGAAAAAACCAACTTCTTTAAAATTCTCCATACAAACTGCTGATTTCATAGGTGGGGACCGCGCCTATATGCCACCGCAACGGTCAAACGGATTTGGATACAATTTGGAACACAGATAGATTATGACCTAGACACGGACATAGAATACTGCCCGGAGTATAGCCCGGTCGTATGTTCCCGAGGGATAATTTTTTTTAAGCTAATGAATATGACCACTCTCGTTCGGGGATAAATTGACATCATACATAACGCATCTATGTTTTCTCAAAGTCATACAAAACCGTAACCAATTAACCCTATGTTAGCTGTCAGTTGACGTGATAGGTTTTACAAAATACTGAATTATAATTTGACATTTGAGGTGGCGCAAGAAAAGAGTGTCAGGAAAGATAGCATAGCATAGCATATTAGCAGGCTTTTAAAGACCAACACGCCTTGAACAATCGCACTCATCAATGCTCGTGTATTCATTGTATCAGAGGAGTATTTTGTTCTCAAGAATTCATAAAAAAAGACCGATAAGTTCAGTGTGGCTGTAGGCTTGCATCAAGGGTCGGCTTTAAGTCCTTACCTCTTCCTGTTGATTTTGGACGCTCTTACGTCGGAAATACAGGAAGAGGCACCCTGGTGCATGCTGTTTGCCGACGACATTGTTCTGCTCGGTGAAGATGGACCTGAGATCCAGAGCAGATTGGAGAAATGGCAACAGAAGCTGGAGAAAGTTGGCTTGAAAATCAGCAGAACCAAAACTGAATACATGTTCTGCGATTTCGGCGGTCTCTCCAGTTCTGAAGCTGTAGTGCTAGATGGCGCGCTTCTTCCAGTCTGCTCCGATTTTCGGTATCTCGGTTCACTCGTGCAAAGCGATGGCGAAATAGATCGGACTGTTAAGCACAGAATTAACACTGGATGGATGAAATGGCGGCAGGTCACCGGGACTATCTGTGACTCCCGCATTCCCCTAAAACTTAAGGGGAAGATTTATAAAACAATGGTCAGACCTGCTGTCTTGTATGGTTCAGAATGTTGGGCCACAAAAGGGATGAATGAAAAGCAATTGCATGTAGCTGAGATGAGAATGCTAAGAGCGATGTGTGGTGTTACGCGCATGGATAGAATTAGGAATGAGTATATAAGAGGAAGTCTGAAAGTGGCACCGCTGACTGAAAAGTTGTGTGGAAATCGGTTGTCGTGGTATGGGCATGTGATGCGGAGGAATGAAGAAAATGTCGTGAGGAAAGTCTTGTGTATGGATGTGGATGGCTATAAGAGTAGGGGAAGGCCAAAGAAACGATGGTTGGACTGTGTGAAAGAGGATATGGGTAAAAAAGGGGTGACTACAGAGATGACGACTAATAGAGGAGTATGGAAGAAAAAGACATGTTGCGCCGACCCCAAATAAATTGGGATATGGGCAGGAGAATGATGATGAAGATTTCATAAAAAAAGTGTGGTTTACGTATAATTTAGATTTGCCAGTGTCGCGGGAGTATTTGAAATAGTCAACTGAAGGAACACGGGTGGGTTTTAGTCACTAAGAGTCAGACACGCACTCCCGCTCCGCCCAGAGCGGGAGATGTTATATAATGATAAAACCATAAAAAAATAAATTAAAAAAACTTTTTACAAAAAAAAATACAACCGACTTCCATAAAAAATACTAAAAAACGCAAAATAACTTTAATTTCGGCAGTCAATGTTTTTAGTTTGGTTTCATCGTTATTTCACCGACTTCCGAAATTAAAGTTATTTTGCGTTTTTTAGTATTTTTTATGGAAGTCGGTTGTGTTTTTTTTTTGGAAAAAGTTTTTTTATTTTTAACTTTTTAGTTGTTTTACCCCATTCTAAAACTAAATGAATAGTAAAGTTATGCCCGAATTGATAGCCCCAAAAATACGGAATTTGAACATAGTTGGTGAAATTATGGTGTTTCAGGGTGAACTGTACCAATCTGTATACCCCTTCAGAGCGTATCAGCGTGATGCAATGTTGTGAAGTGGTGAAAACAATATACAGACATGCGATTGCAGCAATTCTGGAAGGTTTGCTATCATTTATTGAAGAGTTCCATTGTGTATCTCCGAAGTTCTTTATCAGATCTTCACCAAACTTAAAGTTTGACCACATGTGAAGCAACAGCTTTCAAATTTAAAAAAAATCTTCAAAATCGGTTCTCGTAGTAAACAGTTATGAGGTAACACACATAAAAAAAAATACAGTCGAATTGAGAACCTCCTCCTTTTTTTGAAGTCGGTTAAAAAAAAGTATAATTTGGATGATATTCTAACACTTACATCACTTGTATCTCGAGAAACACTTAACTCCGTAGAGTCTAGCTCAGTTTCAGTTACACCAGTAAAATCATCAGTTGTAGGTGATAAAGTTGTAGGAATGTACACAAACTCTTCATTGGTGGTATCTTTATAAATCTCAACATAATCTAGGATAGGATAGTCTGTAGAATTGTCTTCATTCGAATCGTAATATGAAGGGTCCAATTCTTCATCTAGCTTAAAAAGTTCATTGTCTTTTTCTCTTCCAAGCTTTGCTATAAGTCTGTCAATTTCTTCTGTTTTCTTTTTAGTCTTAGCTATTTGCTTTTGTCTAAGATTTTCGGTAGTTGTTATTATCGGAGCTGTTGTGGTGTTTTGACTTTCTGCAGTTATTTTAGTTTCAATTTCTAAATTTTTATTGGTAGTCTCTTGTTTTTGATCGTTTGGTTCTTCAGTTAAGTCGACGTCAATTTTAGCGTTCCCTTTCTCAAAATCCACGTTAAAATCAAAGCTTTTAACAAATATTTTAGTATTATTATTGACATGTTTGAAAACAAAATTAGTATCATTTAATCTGTTTTCAAACCAATTTGTTACACTAAGTAAAATTTGATTCAAATCTTCGACTCCTACATTTTTGATTTGTTTAAAATTGGGCACTTCTAATTTAATATCAATATTTTCAAGTACGGAAGTGTCTTTAAGAATGTCGCTAACAATATCTGAAGCACATTTGGAACTATCACATTCACTATTAACACTTTTGAGGAGCACCGCACATATAAATATTATCATATATTTTTTCATATTTACTAAATATACGTGAACACACTACATGAGATGTTAAACAAATGCATAGCATGTAGTTGTATTGCTGTACGTAACAATTTTGTTATTACCTTCTTTATCAACGTTATGGACTTAAACTTAAGGTACATATTCGATTGTTTGTTGTGTTTTGGGAAAGATGTCTTCACCTTGAAAGTTTCGTGGCTTCGTTGACTTTGATGGACGATCACAGTAATTAGTGAGGATTGTGAGGGCTTAGTGATAGGAGGAGCGGAAAGCGGGTCATGTGTTCATACGATACACTGACCTCCTTTGTCTCATGTCTGACTAATCAAGTTTGACAATATAGGCTTATGTTGGGTCCTGTTGTTGTTCGAGTATACATTGAAAGGTTGATTCAAGATAGGTAGATTGCAGCTTGTAGGTATTTAGATAATGCTTACGTATAGATAAAGGATGATACGGAAATTCATGATCATAGTGAAGTAAAAAAAAAAGAACTGGCCAAGTGCGAGTCGGAGTCACGCACGAAGGGTTCCGTACCATTATCTATAAAAAAAAACGGCAAAAAATATCACGTTAGTTGTATAGGAACCCTCCATATATATTTATTATTCTGTTGTTTAGTTTTTGTTGTTATAGCGGCAACAGAAATACATCATCTGTGAAAATTTCAACTGTCTACCTATCACGGTTCATGTGATACAGCCTGGTGACAGACGGACAGACAGACAGATAGATAGTCGGACAGTGGAGTCTTAGTAATTCGGTCCCGTTTTATCCTTCGGGTACGGAACCCTAAAACCTATCATCGGGGAAGCCATAGTCAATTTCCAAAAGAACATAGGGCTTACCTTACAAAGTTATCATCAGCTAATCAAAATAAGTATGGGAGCTATAATTTTTTTTTTCGGTATTGTCTATTATTTTTAACCGACTTCAAAAAGAAGGAGGTTATCATCGGATTTTTGCATTTTTTTTTTTATATTGACGGATTTGCAAAATTCTTTTTTTTGTTCGAAAGGGGTTTATTCCGAAATGGTCTCATTTAAATTTCATATAGATCTGATGATGAGTTTCGAAGACTGACAACGGAACTCTTCAAAAATTAACAGCACATCAACCAATAGTGTTAACACAATTTAATGGGTAAAAAATAAAACCTCAACTAAAGAATGAAAAATAAAAAACTTTTTTTACAAAAAAATAGAACCGACTTCCAAAAAAGTGCAAAATAACTTTAATTTCAGAAGTCGGTCTCAAAAAACGAAGACACAAAACCAGAAACGCCGACTTCTGAACTTAAAGTTATTTTGCATATTTTTTGGAAGTCGAGTCTTTTTGTTTGTAAAAAAGTTTTTTCTTAAATAAATTTGTTTATTACTATGAGCAGAAACATTATCTAAAATATAAGTTCGTATCTTTTAAGAAAAACCGGCCAAGAGCGAGTTGGAATCGCGCTCAAAGGGTGCCGAACAAATCATATTTTTTCAGGTTTTTTTTAAACTATACCTCTTATAGGTTTGCCTGTAATCTGTAAGTTAAGAACTACCTTCCGTATTTTTCTTTTTTTGTTAGGGGCCCCGTGGTTTTGCTGATAAGAGAGGGGAATAGTCATTTTTCATCTATTTTATTAAAATACGTAAAAACTATGTTTTTAAAATTATGAAAAAAAAATATTTGAGACCCTTACTAATTAATTATTATAAACATTATTAGCCCATTAATGAATTAATATGTAGCACAGTACTGTACAATTGAAAACTATTTTTTTTACTATCGGATTTGCACCACTAAAGTGACATATTTCAAATCTATTTATTTTTGTTAAACCTCCGTGTTCAGGTCACAGATAATCATGTAGGCACCTTTCAACTTTATCGGTTTAGTAGATTTGGAGCAAACTGACTGTGAAAGCCGGACAGACAGACAGACAGATGAACAAACGGACACACGAGTGATCCTATAAGGGTTTCATTTTTCATTCGGATTTTCTGAACCCTAAAAACAAGAAAAAAATCTGCTGTTTGAGTTACTTACAAAATTTGTGCGTTATTATTATATATTTAAATCCTAGTTTCTTCGCAATATTTTTAATATGCCAGCATGCCAGCATAATTTATCATCTAATTAAGTAGCGAAATTAATGTCGTAACAAGTCGAGATCTTACTGAGGCCGCGGCCTTAAAGATCAAAGCTCTGACAGACTCCTCACGACCACGAATTGTAAGATTTTAATTGTCCTCGCCAATTACTTGGGCATTGTGATTAGTCAGTCATTGTGGTTACTGATGGGGGACTATGTGTGTAAGGGCTACACCATTCAAGGCAAGCGGGACTCCAGGGTCGCGGGTGCTGGGAAACTTAACGGAGTCTACCTCACGCCCCCAGCTGCAGCCGCCGCAGGAGACGCCCTGGGCGTCGGGGGTCGTGAGATAATATCCCGCCACCGTAGACGTGGGCCTGCGTACGGCGAGTAATGGGTAGCTCGCCGTCCGATCAGCACCAGGCCCGAGAGTCGACGGCGCGTAACTCTGTTTCGAATTTATCCTCAACCACTGGGCATCGGCCATGACGGGCCTCGTCATTATTGCTGACAACTCTTTGATGCGCGCGTGGAACACTACGCGCCGTCGACTCTCGGGCCTGTTGCTTATCGGACGACGAGCTACCCACTATTCGACGTCCGCAGGCCCGGGTCTGCGGTGGCCGAAGATGATTCTTCCCATTCCCTTTCGCTCCGTTCCATGGACTGGACCAGGGCCGCGCGCGACAGGTCGCAGCCGCCGATCGCCTCCACGAGGACACGCCGAGGCTCCGCCCAAGCGGGGCAGATCTCCATCGTATGCTCCACCGTGTCCCCTGGACGATCCTCACAGTGGGGACACCCGGGCGTTTCCCTCCGCCTTATCCTGCACAGGAACCTCCCGAAACTTCCGTGTCCGGTGAGGACATGCGTCAGGCGGATGGTGAAGACGCTGTGGCGCCTCTCCAGCCACTCCTCAAGTGGGGCACTACCGCCGCAATGGTGGCGTGTCCAGCACTGGGTTGCGACAGTCGCTCTCTCCATGTCGCCATGAGATCCTGCCGGAGCTCTGTCCTCCGAGCCGCGAGGTGTCGCGGCAGCGAAGTTTCGTCCCGGCATTTCGCCTCCTCGCGCCACTTATAAAGGTGCGCGAGGACCTTTGCCTCCAAATCCCATGGCGACAGTCCGGCAAGGAGGCTCGCCGCCTCACAGGAGACCGTGCGATATCCTCGGATCACTCGGATCGCCATGACCCTTTTGGACGCGTTCAACCGGCGAGCTGCTCGCCGCCTCAACGAACGCGCCCACACCGGTGCCCCGTAAAGAGCCATGGACCGCACGATCCCCGCGTAGAGCCTCCGGTAGAAGGCGTATGGACGCCCCAGGCAGGACAGGAGCCGCTTGATTGCGGCCCCGGCCCTCTCCAGTCTGGGAGCCAAACGTCGGAAGTGCTCGACGAAGTTCCACCGGCTGTCGAGGACGAGTCCCAGGTACTTCATCGTCCCCTCGACGCCGATGTGAACGCGTCCTACCGTAATCTGGGAACCCGCCGGTGGCGCGATTATTCTTAGTGTACTGCTTATTGTCACTACCAATTTCAAAGGTTGTGTAATAGTTCCATATGTTCCCATAGTTATCTCCGTCTAAAGAGAGGGAGAAAACTATGGGAATATACGGGAAACCAAAGAGAGCTCTCTAGTTTTTTTATGCCCAATCAAAAGAAGAAAAAAGCATACTTTGAGGTTTCATTTCTGTTTAACCAATATGTTTGTTTTAGCAGAGCTCCCAGATAAACTTATGCATGAATAGTACGTATAATATATAATACTACGTATCGGTACTCAAGATATTATTAATAAAGTTGACACAGTATTACAAGAGAAACATAATTTATCAACTGTTTGTTATTCATCACAGTTTGTTTCTGTTGCTCCGCATGCTTCAATGATATCTGTCATCCCTATTATCGTACCAGCTGCCTCATTGATCTCGAGGTAGCAAGTTCGACTACTGAGCGTAAGGTCCTTGGTTAGATTCCCGGGTTGGACAAAAACGTATCCCGAAGTTTGAAAGTTGTCGGTGAAAGCACGTAAAGCTCCTGGGCCTGATCTTCTGATCTGATGTGGATCCGATGGTCGTGTACCGGATTGCCGTCCAATTGGAATATGAGAGTAAAGAAACTCAGAGTGCACCTATATATGTTTGCGCGCACGCTTGTTCACTATAATATTTCCTACGTACTTGCCTTATTTATCTGGAGATTGACCACCGTGAGCAAAATTCCTTCGAATTTATGATTATTATTTAGGATTTTTTTGAAGTGAATACTTCTTTAGGCGCGCTGGGCATTTTTGAGATGGGAAAAACTATTGAACTCGCGTGACACCGTCACCGACACAGACACTGCTATGCGGATTGAAGTGAAAACTTCTTTAGGCGCGTTGGGCATTTTTGTTCAAGTTTTCACTTCTGTCGGCACTCCCGGAGTGCCAGCTTTTTTTTTTATTTAGTACCGTTTAAGCTTCTGCTGATTATAGCCCTGCATTAAAAATATTTTATCATCGCCCTTGTCCAAGAGACCGTATTGTGCGGTAGATCAACGGGTAATGACCCATCTTAAGAGTAGTGTTTACCAGAACCTAAACCAAAAATCATTACAACATGTCGTTATACCTATGTGCTATTCAAGACTACTCTCTGTGCCAAATTTCATCCAGATTCGTTCAGCCGTTCTGGCGAGATTGAGTAACAAAAACCCATCCAACCTGATTACGCTAGTATTTTAAAATTAAACTTATTTTACAAATTAACAGTAACTTTAGAAAAATATTTATTTTGGTTTATAATAAATAATCATTGAGAGATGGGAATTTTCCGTGGGCATAACAATTATAATGGCGTAAGTTTGTGAGTGTGTGTTTGTATGTTTGTTACTTTTACACGCTCAAACGGCTAGACCGAGTTGGATGAAATTCGGTATGTAGATAGCCTATACCCTGGATTAACACATAGGCTACATTTTATCCCGGATAAATAAATTCATGGGACCCGACCGAGATGGGACTAAACCCCTTAAAGCTTAAACGACGTCGTTTCCAAAATTTTAATTCATTGGGTAATGAAAGAATAGTCTTCATATACTTAATTAAATTATTAACAAAAAATACAGAATTCTCTATGAAGCAAAATTACAAAAAATATACCAAGTCATGAGAATCTGACCAGTGCCGTAATAAAGCTCATACTTGAGTCATTTGATGGTACGAGTAAGATAAGACAAAATGGATGACGGAATCACGGAACATGCAATAATTACTAATTAAGAGCTGTTAAGAGTCGTTAGTCTCAATTCTTATTGGTGTTTAGAATTATTAACTCGCTTATTAGTGCACAAAAACTGTAAATTCATGCATGATGGATGTTACGCCAGTTTGGCTTGGAATTTTACTGTATTTATGTCACGATTCAATAACGTAACCGTAAATGCAATATCGGAATACTTGAAATTTTTGCGCTTTACAAATATTAAATCATGAAGTCTTTGATGGAGAGGGAGGCAAAATTAAAATTGATATATTGCGTATAATGGAGCAGTGGTGGCCCAGTGGTAAACAGAACTATAGGTACCTAATCATTATAATCATCAATACAACCTTCCAAGTTCGTATTGATGGATGGAATAACTACTTCATGAAATAGACATCAATTCTGAGAGAGTTGTATTGATGATTCTAATGACTATAATTCTATAATTATAGAATTACTAGCTGTGCCCGCGGTTTCACACGCGTTTATGTATCTTTCGTCATTTTTTTTTTATATAAAAAGTATCCTATGTTACTTCTAATACTTCCAAGAATATGTGTATAAAGTTTCATGATGATCGGTTGAGTAGTTTTCGCGTGAAAGCGTAACAAACAAACTTACATTCACATCTAAATTATTAGTATGATAGTCAATACAAATCTCTCAGTTAGAATTGATGTCTGAATCATATTTTGATCAACATACAGCCCGACACTGATCTACAATTTGCAAAAAACATAAGAAAATTCGAATTTCGCGGGTTGCCCTAGATGTAGTGAATTTCACACTAGTGCGGAAAAGAGCGGAGGCCAGCCCCCGCCAATCCTACTTCCTACTATTATTATAAATGCTAACATTTGGATGGATGTTTGTTTATCAATCACGCCAGAACGGCTGAAAGGATTGGGGTGAAATTTGGAACAGAGATAGATTGTAGTCTGGAATAGCACAAAGTACTGATTCCACACATAAGCTATTATATGTTTATTGTATCGGGTTGGTCGCACAGCAGGATCCAAGGCATATAAAAAAAAACCACGAACCAATTCTCACAATAATTTGCTACTAAATATTATGTTTATGAAGTTTCACTAAAAATTGTCGAGTAAGTGTGTTTAAAGACTTGGTTTGATACATGTGAACATAATATTAGTTAAGGCCTAGCTATTCAAATCAACTTACCATCATTTGTAATTTCCAAGGTTTCCCTGTCACCATCTCAACGTCTTCAGATCCTCTAGTACTTAGTTTGCTTACATCAACCGAATCCCTTATCAAGTTAGTATCTAGTTCATCATCAACCAACTCGTTTTCGTTCGCTTTCGTAGTTAAAACAACTGGTTCTACAGTAACCTCGTCAACCTTCGAATTAGGATCGTCACCAACCAAATATCCTTCTTTAGTTGTACTGTGTTCTGGTATATACCCTGTTGTGGTGATTTCAGTGGTATACGTTGTATCTTGGTCAGTTGTTTTAGATTCTGGCATATACTCAGTGGTATATATTGTACTTTGTTCAGTTGCACTGGGTTCTACGTCAACACATCTTTTTGGTTTACTCTTAGGAGGTTGAACCGTGTAATAGTATTTTGTTACTGCTGGTTCTTCACTGACTGTTGCTATTGGATGTTCTGGGTCTATAACTATTCCTCTAACCAAAGTCCTAGGTATTCCAACACCATCATCTGTTTCTTTGGGTGGAGTATCAACGCTTTCTTTAATTTTTGATATTTTTGTTTCCTCATTTATCGGTTCTTCAAGAAATACGTAATCTACAAATATTGGTCTGGGAGGTAATTCGATATAGTCCTTTAATTGTTCGATAACTATATGCCTTTTGACTTTCTTTTTATAGTCGATCTCGTCTTTCATAAATTCGTCGATATCTAGACCGTCAATAGTAGAAAAATCTAGATACTCGAAATCAGTAGTGCTATAGGTTTCTGTTGTAAAGTCTGATTCAACTTCTATCCTAGTCAGTTCTAATTCTGTTATAGTAGGTATTCTTCTGATAGTGATGTTTGCGTTAACATAATTATAAATATCTTTCCAGTATCTTGCACTATACAAAAACGATGATATCATAAACAGTAACACAAATAAAATCATTAGAATGAGCGTTTTTATGATTAACTTTAACGCTGGCTGTGATACCTTCATTTTGATCTTGATGAGTATAGTCTTCTTTTACTTTTAAACAACAACACAATTTTACAAGACAATCACTTAGCAAGCCGTATAAAAGCACTTTGTTTATACTGTCAGTAACACTGCACAAAATAACCGACCTATTTTAAAAGTAATCACGGATAATTCCACCATAAGTGATTCTGAACCGAAGTTCAAATCTAAACTAGTTTCTAACATGACAATGTATAGCATCATCATGGGATTTGTATAGGATCATTATAGGTCACATATATGGGAGGTTGTGCGCAGAATATAACAATAGCCCATATAGTTGCCTTGTATGTCAGGAAAACACTGATGAATCCACTACCTTACTGCTACGATCATCTATATGATTATTCTGTTCGACTGAGTCATCGTCATGTCAGCTGGCATATGTTTTATTTGCTTAAGCACTTATGCTTAGATTTATCAATATTACATTCACAGGCAGTCATTATGTTACCCATTGTCTGGGTATGAAGGCACGCATTGCATAAGCATAATTATATAGCCTCTAATGTTCCCACTGCTGGGACACAAGCCTCCTCTCTGTGAGAGGGTATGGACCGTAATCCACCACGCGGGCGCAGTGCGGGTTCTAAGACTTGCCGGCTTCCTCACGATGCTTTCCTTCATCGTTTTGAGAGCAGTGGTGATGAAATAATTTACGCAAAGTAAAGCGCCTGCTCTGGGTTCGAAACTACAATTTGTAAGTAGCGGCCGTTACCATTACTCTCATAGGCTCTGCTCTGATAGACAGGCGCTCCATGCAAAATACTAGAAGTCAGCAGTATCTGGTTAGACTGGATGCTAACCCCAACATAGTCAGGTAATGTCTGGGTAATTTGATTACATCCACGATAAATAGGTCGACAGAAGAAAACTTTTGGTGCCTGACTCATGTAGTAGATTGTGTTACCAATAAAGAATTGGTTGCCTACTTTAGCTCGAGAGCATGAAAGTGACTTAAGGATGACTTGAAAAGGATGGGTGATCTCTTTACAACTATCTAATTCATCTCCCAATCGAAGGAAAATATCTAACGTTACAGTCAAAACCTTGAGGACTCCATAAGAGGTTAATTTTAAGATTAAAGCCTGCTTGAATTATTGGAAGGGTTAGGCTGACAGGCGAGTACTAGCTGGTACGCGCTGGCTCTATCTTTAGTGCACCCAGTTTTAGACAGTAATCGAGGGGGGTTTTATAACTATAGTTTATGGAAAACATCCCTTTAGAATTAATAGCCTGACGGTTTCCGTACTCACGACACTACTAACGTTTGTTATGATTAACGTAACAGTACTAGAGAGACAATTGTTGCTCTGAAAAAAATACAGGCGCTATTTTACTATTGATAAGTTCACGATTGACCACTATCTCACCTGATGGTATGTGACGATGTGGTCGACGATGGAGCACACATGCCTAAAAGTAACCTATTCACTCTTTACTTAAAGACCCCCAGATTGTAGGTATCAGGAAACACAGACTTCCGCTTTCTACTAAGTCATTGCAATGAGTGTTAGGACTGCGGATTAGTTGTACTTCATTTTAGGCCACTTGCAAAGGGTTTTTGCATCCTGACGTTTGCAAAAAAACTCTTTAAATATTACAATCTAAACTAAGATTATCTTCGTCTCTTTCTTCCTTTGGCTGTACAACCATTTGTGGGTTTTGGCATCCTCAACTATCTACTTCCATTTCGCTCTGTCTCTGGCCTCCCTTCGTTTCGTCATCATCATCACCATCAGCCTATAGCAGTCCTCTGCTGAACATAGGCATCTCCAATTGCACGCCATTCAGCTCGGTTCTCGGCAACTCTCATCCAGCTGCTACCAGCCATCCTGCGAAGATTATCGCTCCACCTAGCCTGAGGGCGTCCTACCTTACGTTTGTCGATTCGCGGTCTCCACTCGAGAACACGTCTACCCCAACGATCATCGGTTCTACGGCTAAAATGGCCGGTCCATTGCCACTTCAGCTTGCTTATTCTGTGAGCTATGTCGACAACGTTGGTTCTCAGCCGCATTTCCTCGTTACGTATTCGATCCCTCAATGAGACCACAAGCATAGCCCGTTCCATAGCTCTCTGAGCGACCTTGAATTTATGGACCAGCCGTAGCGTGAGTGTCCAGGTTTCGGCTCCGTGAGTCATATAGGCAAGACGCACTGATTGAAGACCTTAGTCTTTAGGCTCTGTGGAATACGCGACGAGAAGACTCGACGAAGCTTCCTAAACGCTGCCCAGCCCAGCTGAATCCTTCTGCATAATATTTTAATGCCTATGTGGCGTCACGTATTGAGCATTTGTGAATGCACCTTAGAATACGTGGCGTCGCCTATATTATGTTTATAAGTATTTATAAGTTAGTCAGGAACGCACCACTAATCGACGATCCGCCGGGGTGCGACCCATAGCGTTCCTAAAGAAGCATCGGCACTTGCTTCTCGACCTCACGGGAGATGGACTAGGTTTTAAGTAATTAGTTTATTTTGTTCCTCTTAAATTAATTAGTTTTATGACTGTGTCAAATAGTGTACCTAATTATATTATAATTATTAACCGCAAGTCGGTGTTTCTCTTCCGCTCTTCGATCACAACTTCACCTCCAATACGAAGAGGAGACAGGTAAAATACCTGAATGGCAATGCTGATTCGTTGGCCAAAGAAAAGCCCAGCCCTCTGGTTACGTGAAGAGTCGACTAACTGCTTGCTGATAACCCGATAAACTCTATGAGCACTCGGACCCCAAGGCCCTAGTGTTTCAACCCCAAACGGCTCAAACATGTAACTCCCAAGAAGGTTGTTATATTTGCGTCGTTTGAGGTTTTCTGCACCTGCAGCAGCCGCCCCAGCACAGTACGCCATGCTATGAAAGCTTGTTTTTAAAAAATAGGTTTTAAGGACTGGCTTTTACCATGGTCAGAGTCAGAGGATAAGCATTGGTGCCGATTCTGTCGTGCACAAACTAAACTTAATTTAGGCTATTGCTATCTTTTTCTCTCTAATAAAACAAAAAAGAGACGGACGTAAATTAGAGCAGTCAAATTTAGTTGAACTAATATTTCCATACAAATTAAGGGTACACGTAAAAACATGTCTACTAAAAACACGGCGCAAGGCGTAAACTAGTCTTGCCCGGGGGTTGAGGATAAATTCGAAATTTCTTTCATGAGTTGATTCGCAAAAAAAAACTGCATCTCTACTAAGCAGAGTACGAGAAACTAGCAACAGCATCCTCAAAGTAATAGGGCAGGATGTTACATCTCCAATTTTAAAAAAGAAAGTGAGGAAGGTGATAAATTCAAAGTCACCAATATCGTGTCACTTTACTAACAATGGTTGTAAGTCATTATTGTAATTACTAATACGTTGGATCTTAGTTTTTAGATTATAGCCGTCCTTTTCTCGCACTGCCTTTTAGTAAAATAGTAAAACATAGCGATTCTATAAATTTAATTTAGTTATTGAACAAGAGAATCGGCACTATTTTCATACAACGTAGTAATGCCGCTATTCTTTTGGGCACTTTACTAGTCGACAGCGATGAGGAGTTTTTCAATGCCATATGTTTATTTTTTTTTAGGCTTTATTCTTTGTTTTAAGTGTGTAGACCTAAATATACCTGGTAATAGTTAATAGAATTAGTATTTTGTACACTGTATATAGTTTTATCCTTGTAAATTAACAAAAAATAAGTACGCAATGTCATAGATAATAGATACAGGCCAAATATGTTTTTGAATTCATTTCTCTTTCACTACCTCTGAAAAGTTCATCAAATGTTTCAAGTGAATTTCGCGTAAATTGAATTATAGGTTGAATAAACTTTTATTCACCTATAATATTTTTCATGAATATGGAAATACGTTACGATTCTAGCTATTCTACAAATTGATATAGACAGCGACTTCAAATATTTCTATTTCTGGAATTGAATATTTAAATAAATATTAGAAATAGGACTTCAAATCAAATATCACAAAAACTGTATAAAAAGTATTTAATACACCTTAAAACTAAATAACAACATTATTTACAACACAGGCACACACAAACAACCAACAACAACAAGTAACAACAGTTTAACAACAGTCAACAACAATTAAAATAAGGCGGTAGGGTTAAAATATAAAAGTCGTAAATTTTTAAGATAACAGGCCACAGATTGGCCACAAAAAGCTTAGGTTATAGGGTTTGACATTTTTTAAGGAGGCAGGAGTTGCCATCTATCTATAATACAAAGATCAAAAGAAACCTTTTGAAAAGATGGGAAGGAGGCCAATATCAGTATTTGCTTTTATTATACTTTAAGGACACAGAACCAATCTTTTGATTCTGGACACAAGACCAATCATAAGTAACATGAAACTATGTCAAGATTTAAATTTCGACATAAACAAAAGACTGTCGAAACAAGTCCAATCAATGATAGGTTTCTTTTAGCAACATCTAAAGTCTGATCTTTTAAAGCAACATATAAATCATATTCTTAATTTAAATCTAGTGATGTCCTCCCTTCTTAGTATGAATAATAGTTTCATATACTGGAACCTTGAAAGGTACAGGTTTCTCTACAGGTACTAAGATATGCTTAATAACTTCGAATGGTACTTCCTTGATTTTGGGTACATGGACGATCCTTTCTACAGGGTAAGGTACTGACTTTTCAACCGGGATGGAAACTTCCTTAATGATTGGGATGACCACGGCTTTCGGCACTGGTACTTGGATAGGGATGGGGTGTGGTACAGGGATGATGATGGGCTGATTGACTTTGAACTCTACGTTCTTAGGCAGAGGTACGACTATTTCTTTGTAATGCTTGATGGGTTCTGGGTTTTCTTCATGGACGTGTTGGTGGACGGGGTAGGAATGAGATTTGAAGTCGTGGCCACCGAAGTCACCACCACTATAGTCTCCGCCCGAGCTTTCACCCCCGAAGTCGTTGGAGCCACCCCCATGGCCGCCGAAGTCGTAAGAACCACCGGAGAAGTCGCTGGCTTGCCACTGTGGATAGAAGAAAATAATGATATAATTATAGAAGAAGAATAGAATGTAACAGAATATGGTTTGTACTTTCTTTCCTAAAAAATAAGGGTTGTAACAGAAGCTGTAAAAGAACAGAAAGAAGAAGACATGTTATAAGGGTATAAGATCCTGTGGAATAACACTCAAGGTTGACTACGATCCCAAAACTTAAGATATTTTCTGTGACTCAAAATTAAATGAAATAAGGATAAGAGAAAGGTGATTATGATGAAGAATAATTATATTAGAGAGGCAAGACAAAAAAGAAGATATTAGAAAAAGCTTAAATAAAGACAAACAAAATATACAGAAAGATGGCCTCGCAAGCCTATACTTTTCTATTTTATCGAAAACGAAACAAGAAAAGTCTTTAGACTGAAATTCGACACAGTCTGCTTTCATTGATGGAAAACTAGATTAGCTACGTGCCTGCCTACTGGTCACTTTTAAATTTATTTTTGGTCCAAAAGTCCTAAGAGTTCCATGAACTTTTTTTATAAACCTGCTCTGTTCCACTCCTGGACAAAGCACTACTTATGCTCCTTTCATTATATTTGTAGCAAGTCATAATCATTGTCACTCCTTTTTTTTTGGGGGGGGGGGGGTGGAAATCTTCCTATGACTTCTTCCGCTCTGGGTGGAGCGGGACGGCGTGTCAGACTCTTAGTGACTAAACCCACCCCTGTTCCTTTCTTGCCTGAGTGCCCAGGGAGCGGTAGCTCTGTTACGAATTTATCCACTACCCATCATTGGTCACTCCTGGAGGGTAATTTAGTAATCCGGAAATACCCAAAAATCTGATACTCCAGACTCTTTCGCAGCACAAACCTAAAATTAAATATTCTATTTAAAATCAAACGACACTCGTAAATAGAGACTTTCAGCTACATATAACTGGTCACTTTTACTGCAAAATTCTCCGGAATCGGTTACGCGAAAATTTAATAACGTTCGTAACGTCGAAAAAAAAATGTGAATAAAAAGCAAACGTTTCTGGCGCTACGACATGGCCGCTATTTAGTATGTGGTTCCTTTTTCCTTTTTTTTCACAGTCTGTGGTCCGTAGCACAGAGCATAGAATGTCACAGCAGCGACGAGAGACGCTATATTTCTGTATTTATTTTATATTTTTCTTATAACTAGAATCATACGTAGTAGGGAATATGCATGAAAAAAATATTTGTTATCTAACCGGTTTATCGATGAATATACAAAAATAGAGTACAAACAGTAAAAGCAGAATCAAACTTGATCGAAAATTAAACGAGATAATGTAAGCATTTTAAAACAAATGTATCTGTCCCTTTCTCGAAAACGCTGTTTTTTGTGGCGGTAGTTGTATGGGCGTCATGTCCTTTGACGTCAAAGAACACGTCGGACTTCTCTTTCTAATTATCAACTTTAAAGCTTTATAACTTCGTCGCTAGTGATGATATTTTGAAAATTCCTTCATATTTGTTCACTATCATATTAATATTATAAATGTGAATGTAAGTTTTTTTGTTACGCTTTCACGCGAAAACTACTAAACCGATCATCATAACTGAAACTTTGTACACATATTCTTGGAGGTATTAGAAGTAACATAGGATCACTTTTTATGAAAAAAAAAATACGAAAGATACATAAACGCGGGTGAAACCGCGGGCACAACTAGTAGTTAATAAGTCTTCAATTGAACAAATAAAAAAATATCATGCATATTCCCTATTATCACAGGCAGAGACAATATCGTAACCAATGAGATTAATCCGAGGTGAGATTATTGATAATTGACAAAAAAACTTTTTTACAAAAAAAACAACCGACTTCCAAAAAAAAATACACTAAAAATTTATAAATAACTTTAATTTCGGCAGTCGGTGTTTGTATTTTTACTTCTTCGTTATTTGACACCGACTTCCGAAATTAAAGTTATTTATAAATTTTTTGTGTTGTTTTTTTTGTAAAAAAGTTTTTTATTTTTCACTTTTTAGTTGTTATACCCCAGAACTAAAAACCCCAATATAATGGAACGTGGAATTTAAACATTTGGAGAACACCAAAACGTCATCGAGGTACACGTATTTTCCGTTTTTGTTCAGTTTCTCAAAAAGCGCTGAAGCAATTTCGATAAAATTTATATGGGACCACCTCGGGAGTATATTCTTTCAGATGAAAAAAGAATTTTGAAAATTGGTTCACAACTGACGGAGAAATCGAGTAACATACATACAAAAAAAAAAAAAACGAATTGAGAACCTCCTCTTTTTGGAAGTCGGTTAAAAAATGGCCGTCAATTCCTATAAGTAAACGATGAACTTCACAGATACGTTTGGTTTATATGAAAAGCTTCGAGAATGCCATATCTAGCAGTGGCTGCTCAGGCGTCTCAGTCAGTCTCAGTGTTCTGTGGTATTATTTTTTACGTTGACGTTTTTATTTTCGTTCGGTAACTTCAGTAACGGTTATCCAATCGGTTCGTTGCGTTCGGAAATCAAGTTATTAGAGCGGAACTTTTAGAATAGTTAAGTGTTATGTCATTGCTGTAACAATTGGTTGTCAATTTCTTTTGGAATTCTGAGTGGTGCAGACGGTAATTAGGCGTTCAATTATCGGCCTAGTTTCTTCTTTTTTTTTTGGGAGTTCTTCTAGTGAAAGTGAATGCATGAAATTAAAATTTTTGTTCGGCAATAATCGAGATCGAATATACAGGGTGTAACGGAAAGGTTTTTGTGGAGGGGGAGGGGGGGGGGGTTGGGCAATCATCCAATGACTTCTCCCGGTCTGGGTGGAGCGGCATGTCAGACAAGAGTCAACATAGGAACTGGGGTGGGTTTTAGTCAGTAAGAACTGACTAAAACCCACGCCAGTTCCTTCCCTGGCTGAGTGCCTAGGGGTGTGGTAACTCATTTTCAAAATTTATCCGCTACCCCTAGGCCGGTGCCTGCATAGACACCCGCCATTATAGGCCCCGTCAGTGGTGGCTGATAATCATCTCTTTGAGGCGCGCGTGGAACACTACGCGCCGTCGACTCACGGGACTGGTGCTGATCGGACGGCGAGCTACCCACTGCTCGCCGACCGCAGGCCCGGGAGTGTGTAACGGAAAGGTGTGGTCACATTTTAAGAACTGCATCTTCAAAACGATATCAACAACTTTCTTCAAGAAAACCTGAGAAAATTCTCAATTTTTTTTACCTCCCATACAAATATTGATCAGCTGATGATAACTTTGTATGGAAAGCCCAATTTTTTTTGGGAATTTTATATTTTTTCTTAGAGAAAGATGTTCGTTTCTATGGGCAGAACCGGTTCTTAAAATATGACCACACCTTTCCGTTACACCTTGTATAGGCTCACCCAATGGGTGCATTAACAAAGAACATTTGTATTAACTTTTTAACGTTTATATTTTATGGGGGTGGAAACATACTACTATCCCCCTATTTTACGGGGGCTACCTATTCTAGCTCCCATAAAATATAAATGATAATCCTTTTTGGCAAGTGATCTAAGTTAGGAGTTAACTCCATAGTAAATTAATTGGAATTTCCATATGAGATGAATATTATAAATGCGTAAGTTTGAATGGATGTTTGTTACTCAATCACGCCAGAATGGCTGAACGGATCTGGAAGAAATTTAACAGAAATAGATTATAGTCTGGAATTTCAAGAGTAAAATAAAAAAAATACAGAGTATACCCATTTTACCCAAATAAGTATCCTACCATAAGGTGAACAATCACCTTAGGTATGGTAGAATACAATGAGCTAAAATATATATGGAATTTAGTGCTAGTCTCATATATATTTAAGTAGTAATGAGGGGAAAGATTCACGATCCAGGGGCCCAATTCTGTAACTTAGAGGTAAGCAACACGCCATCGACACTCTATCGACACACAACAGACATTATTTTGCCTCTGTTGCAAAGGTATTCTGCAAAAACTTCCAAATGCTATTGACATATTATAGTAGACCAGACTACCAATTATTACAATAGTCTTATTATGGCGTTTCAATGGCACTACAGTGGCAAATCAATGACCATAAATAATTTATAGAATACCAAATGTCAATGACTATTCTATTGAGACACCACTGACACACTACCGACACACTATTGACAAGTTAGTTATTTTACAGAATTGGGCCCCAAGCATTGGAACAACAATACATGACGTGTTCCGGACAACTACGTGTGAAGTACTAATTTGTTGCGGAAAAAGCCTCTGGTAGCTAGTAAATTATTAATATCTTTGTGACTATATAAGATTTTCTATCTAAGTAATCTGCATCTAAGGACCAAGTACCATAAGCATCAAAGGACCATAAAAAGTAAAATCTACGGGACTCTTTTTCCAATAAAGGTCTATCAAGATACCGCGGCCAAGGTCTACAGCGCCTTGAGAACATAATAAAAAAAGAAATAAGGTAAGGAACAACATATAATATGCTTTTATGACATTTTATATATTTCTGTTAAAGAAAATATACATTACACTTTTAGTATTTAGGGGTCCGCATTAGGTAAGAGATGTGAATGAAACATATTTTCCATTTTAAGTTAGTGAAAAAAGATGTAGATATAAAAAAATTAAAAAGTTATTTATTCAAACTAGGCTGAGAGCCAGCACTTTTTGAACGTCAAAGTTCTACATAAAGACAGTCACCACTTCCTAGTGTTTTAGCTGTGAAAGTGACGCAACAAACGCCCCAGCAAAAAGAGTAGGAACTTAAGGCTAGCCGCTGACTTGTGATTTTTGTCACCGTGACTTTTTGTTACCCAGTCGAGTGCTATGTAGATACAAGGGAGTGCGCTGATCATGGTGACGTGACAATACGGTGACAAATAGTTCCTAGGTGACTAAATTTCAAAGGATACTGACGTAGTTTAGAATATAGAGAGTTAAATTTTCCTTGAAACAATCTTTCAGTGTATATGGGATGCACCCAGTAGCGTTCTTTTCGTTTCATTTTTCATCTTCTTATTTCAAGAGCACTTATTACAGCAATCTGTACGAAATCCATTTAAAAAATGAGCGCGTTTTGTTGCCCAGTGACTTTCCAAGTGGGCGCATCGTGGGTGACAGTGACAAAAATCACAAGTCAGCGGCTAGCCTTAGTTTCAATGGTTTAGTCAGAAGTTTAAAAGAACATACACAGGCCTTTTTGATAATGGTCTTCAGAAAGTTCAAGTGGCGTACTTAGAAATGGCGTGGGTGCTAACCAGACTATCTTCTGCCACCGGCTTCGCCCGCATGAAATTAGTACTTCTCCTACTATAAATTATAGGCTATGTGCTATTCCAGACTATAATCTATCACTGTGTTTTTCATCCCGACCCGTTCAGCCCTTCCGGCGTGATTAAGAAACAAACATCCATCTATATTTGCACATTTAAAACATTATTACGTTAGGAAATAGGACGTATGAACGTAAACGCAGTAAAATATAATGTACTGTGTATTTTTATAGTTTCTGCCTGCCCCAATGGGATAAAAGTATGAGTTGTTGTGTATATATGTCGGTGACGGAAATTGCATATGGCCCCCTTGTGACCTCTTCCAATATCTTTACAAGTTATTAAAGAGATATTAAGCAAGTTTCCTTGTACGTGCCCAACGTGATAAACCTCGTGTGCCTGTTATGTACCATTTCTATAAGAAAACAAATATTATTATGGTGCTTTGCACAAGGAGTTTTACTTATAAATACTATGATTTTTGGATAGCTTACTTTACGTGTTAGTTTATGTAACGTCTGGTAAAAGACAGCTATCAAATAAAAGTAGTTCCTGTATACAGAGCTGTATAGTATTCTATTTTATTCTTATTGTTAAAGCAACAGTTCATGTACGTGAGGTAGGCATTCGACATCTATGTGCTACTAGCCTCTGTAAATCCAACGCTGGCTCGCGTTCATCACTTCATCGTTTGGTTGAGACATTTAACAATGAGTTTAATTCAATCGACACTCTTTTTCTTAGTAAAAATGCATTTATGAAGCCAATCCAAGCAACCCTAAAGGATCAGCAAATTACGCACACAAATGTACTTTTTCATTTAGACCTATGCAAATTTAAAAATCTATTAATATATCTAATAATCTATTATAAGATATTAGTTCTAGGACAATAACCATTGTTTATGTATTATAACTGTGTTACTAGATAGTAACACAGTTACACACACACACACAGTTTAATTATATAATATATTTGTTTAAAATGTTCTATTTAAGATATTATAACTATTGCATATTGTGCTACTGTTTGTTTTTCCATAAATAAGTAAATAAAATAATAAATAAAAGCCACAAATCTGTTGATGATTTTTTTACTGAAATGAGAACTTTGGAACCAGAATTAAGAAAACCAATACAGGAAGAGATAACCAAAATTGACTATACGGAACCTCTTAAAATAAACCGGTTCTACTACACAACATGGCTAGGAAATAAATAGGCCGCCCGAAATGTATTACCGTTGAATTTTTTAATATAAGTACGGTACGTACAAAGGGGATGTTTTTATGTGGTAACATCAAAGATGAAAGTACGGGATTAATAATATCGCCCCTCATTGCCAACAGAATGATAAAACTGAGGTTTTTGTGTATTACGATATTATTTCGTCCCAATTTTCAGGATTAAGGGGGATTTTTTTCAAGTGTTAAAATGGAGGATAAGCTTGATCGTGCTTAGGTTGACTGTTTTAAACTGCACAGGTGCAGAAGGAATTTTAAGGGGTGAATTTTATATTAGAACTGCGGTTCCGCCTGCATGAGAAGATTTTTTTTATTTCTGACTAAAAATACTCAATTTCTTGTTCAAGACAACCCAGTGAATTGTTATACCGAGTGTAAAGGAAAATTTACTTTGATTCCTTTGAAGAATGTTGTTCATTTACATGGGCAGAAGCAGTGCTCACCCATTTACATAGGCAGAAGCAGTGCCCACCCATTTACATGGGCAGAATCAGTGCCCATCCATTTACATGGGCAAAATCAGTGCCCACCCATTTACATGGGCAGAATCAGTGCCCACCCATTTACATGGGCAGAAGCAGTGCCCACCAATTTACATGGGTAGAAACAGTGCCCACCAATTTACATGGGCAGAATCAGTGCCCACCCATTTACATGGGCAGAATCAGTGCCCACCCATTTACATGGGCAGAATCAGTGCCCACCCATTTACATGGGCAGAATCAGTGCTCATCCATTTACATGGGCAGAATCAGTGCCCACCCATTTACATGGGCAGAAGCAGTGCCCACCAATTTACATGGGTAGAAACAGTGCCGACCAATTTACATGGGGAGAATCAGTGCTCACCCATTTACATGGGCTGAAGCAGTGCCCACCCAATTACATGAGCAGAAGCAGTGCCCATCCCTTTACATGGGCAGAAGCAGTGCCCACCAATTTACATGAGCAGAAGCAGTGCCCTCCTATTTACATGGGCAGAATCAGTGCCCACCCATTTACATGGGCAGAAGCAGTGCCCACCCATTTACATCGGCAGAATCAGTGCCCACCCATTTACATGGGCAGAATCAGTGTCCAAGCATTTACATGGGCAGAAGCAGTGCCCACCCATTTACATGAGCAGAAGCAGTGCCCATCCCTTTACATGGGCAGAAGCAGTGCCCACCAATTTACATGAGCAGAAGCAGTGCCCACCTATTTACATGGGCAGGATCAGTGCCCACCAATTTACATGGGCAGAAGCAGTGCCCACCCATTTACATCGGCAGAATCAGTGCCCACCCATTTACATGGGCAGAATCAGTGCCCACCCATTTACATGAGCAGAAGCAGTGCCCTCCTATTTACATGGGCAGAATCAGTGCCCACCCATTTACATGGGCAGAAGCAGTGCCCACCCATTTACATCGGCAGAATCAGTGCCCACCCATTTACATGGGCAGAATCAGTGTCCAAGCATTTACATGGGCAGAAGCAGTGCCCACCCATTTACATGAGCAGAAGCAGTGCCCATCCCTTTACATGGGCAGAAGCAGTGCCCACCCATTTACATCGGCAGAATCAGTGCCCACCCATTTACATGGGCAGAAGCAGTGCCCACCCATTTACATGGGTGGAAGTATTTAAGCAGAATACGTAAAGATACGCTAGAAAACGCTTTACATTGATCAACAAAAAATATGTATCCTTAAAAATTAATGTGAGTACTAAAATGACTCATTTTTAGAACGCTTCCTCTTTGTAACCGCTTATATATGTGTTTAATGGATAAGCTAAAATGATTCCTCTTCTCTCTTATCGCGATGATGTGGTCGACGATGGAGCAAGCTTACCAAGAAGTAACCTATTCACTCTTGTCTTAAGGCGCTATTAACTGCCAATGACCTTGAGTGGTTAGCTTGCGTGTTCTGTGCTGAGCCCACGTAACGCGTCGTACGTCCACCCAGTAATAGGACTCGCACATCAAGGAGCGCTGTCCGAAATTAGACGCACTATTAATTTATTACACATAAAACAACAGGTATTAAACTAAAACACTGAGACTAAACTATAAATAATTAAATTATCTTTAAAATAGTGAAAGTTTCATAAAAATACGCTTTGTAGTTTTTGCGTGGTTCTCAATTTTTTATCCGCGTTAGACATAACTTTACAAATTAATTAAAGTATGTTATAAAAATATAATTTCAAATATTCTTAAATCAAATAACGACGGAAATTGTCTAGAGTAACATAAGTACATTTTTTTCAAAGAAATAAAACTACTCGTTTAGACGTGATGTTCAATTAAAAACCATTAAAAGTCGTATAACTGCGTCTTAAAGACGGAAGGTTGTAGCTATCATGGAACACAGACTCTGGCAGGGAATTCCACTCCTGAGCTGTACACACAATGAATGTGTGCCCAAAACGTTTTGTGCGTCTGGGTGAGATATCGTCCATGTACCGGTGGGGCATCGAAGTACCTCTCGTCGTGTTTCATCTCGTATTACCTATTCTCTATAATATCATCTGGTCCTCACCTGTTGATCCTGTTGTGATGCCGCCTGCTGGTAAGGCGAGGAGGCCTGTTGGTACTGCTGCAGTAGGTTGTTGTATTGTGTCCACGGCATCTCCTCCGCAGCCGCGCTGGAGACCAGCAAGGCGCTCACACACTGGGAAGAAAATTTGGGTTATGAATAACGTACTATGCGCGCTTTGATCAATAGAATTATTGAATTTTTATTAACACATTTGATACTCATATTATTTGAATTCATAATGAGGGCAGTATTCATTACATGCGGGCGAAGCCGTTGTAGAAGTTAATCTATGTATACTAATATTATAAAGAGGTAAAGTTTACTAACACACAAAACTAACAAAACAAAATTAAAGCTAAGTTTTTTTTTATATACTTTTTACTAACATAATTTAATTTTAAGTTGATGTGTGTCCATATTGTTACAATTTCAAACCTTTGCATGTAAATTTAGTAAGGAATTAATAAAAGCTTTTTTATTTTATTTTCTTTTTTAATTATTTTTTATTAAAGTTTGTGAGTTGTTGAGGTTTAGGGGGTAATCTCTGGATCTACTGAACCGATTTTGAAAATTCTTTTACCAATAGAAAGCCACGTTATTTGTGAGTGTCATAACTATAGATTTTTGAAATCTACGTGGCTGAAGTCGTGGGTGAAGTGCTAGTTTATAATATTACTAGGACTTAGGATTTACAGCTATCCGTTCAAAAAGTTCTGGCTCTCAGCCTAGTGTCAATAAATGACTTTTGATTTCGATTTTTTGATTTTGATACATATGCCTATCTATGTGTATGTGTGTGTTTGTGTGTGTGTGTGTGTGTGTATGTGTGTGTGTGTGTGTGTATGCGTGTGGTATGTGTGTACTGGCCTAGATTGGCAAAGTTAACAATAGACTCGTCTCTATGATTAATGTCTTTGTGTTAGCACTCGCAGCTTCCTGACCACTCGGTCATCTAATCATCCTGGACTCTATTAGTTAGGATGTTTTTTTTTATACTTTTGATAGG
The DNA here is from genome assembly GCA_951329385.1 of Polia nebulosa. Classification (NCBI taxonomy): domain Eukaryota; kingdom Metazoa; phylum Arthropoda; class Insecta; order Lepidoptera; family Noctuidae; genus Polia; species Polia nebulosa. The sequence continues at coordinate 3,100,024 of OX589611.1, read as the reverse complement.
CACGCGTTTTACCACTATCTCTCCTGATGGTAAGCGATGATGTGGTAAGTAACCTATTCACTCTTTTGGAGTCTATCAGGAATCATAGACTCCAGCAGGGAATTCCACTCCCGAGCTTTACGCACAATGAATTGTCGGATACGTTTGATAGTCATTGCGTTTTTGTAACTTCAAATGAGTTATTCAAAAAATTCGAAAAAAATATCGAAAATTCAGGAACTTAACATTTTTTTGGAAAAAGTTTAGTAATAACATTAGGAATTCATTTTCGTAAAAAAGTTTTAAAAAAAATTGCGACTTTGACCTTCAATATCTCCAGAACCAGTGGATTCTCAGGTATGGTCTAGTGAAAAAATATCCAAATAATGGGTAGAATATGTGGCTTTCGGCTTCGGAAACTGTCTTTTTACACCCGATATGTCTATTGATTTTCATTTTAAACCAATTTATAAAATAAAATAAATATCCCCAACAACGTCATCATGGATTCTAATTACCAAAAGCACGACTCTAGACTCTACCCTAAAAAAACATTTACTCGAAAAACTCTAGCCCCTAAATGATCTTATTTCATTTTATTATACTTAGGTAAAATTATTCGCGACAGCGACATGGAGCCGCGGCAAACCATGAAGGAGATGACGACCTGTCGATAACGATGTCTTCCTTTAGAATTGAAAAGTACAAGTGAAGAATCGTGACCGTTGGAAGAAATGGACCGTTGCCCAGGAGTGGGGCAGTACGGGCTAGTAATCATAAATAATATAATCGCTGAGAGCTAGACTTTGGTTATAACAGGTCAAACAAGATACCTGTTCAATAATAACAGATGTCAATACTTGTTATTAAATAACAGACTGTTAATTTTCTAAGCACGGTCTGTCGGTAAATAAATCACGTACAGTACACGTAGTAATGTTATCATTATTCTTGCAGTGTTTCGGAACTGAAAGTTAGGAACAGATAAGATAATACAACTAAAAAATTATCTTCTTTTAAGACTACAATTTAAATTTTTGGTTAATAATACTAGGTGCTTCTCGTTTTAGCAAGAATCAATCTTGCGGGTGTGAGCGAGACCGACATACGAAGAAGAAATAACAGATAATACGAATAGTTGTTACTTGTTATTGAGTACCTACTGAGACTGAAGATTGTAATGATTGAGTATTGTGAAATATGAATGATATTTTTAACAGATGTGAGAGAGAGTTTAAGAGATGTGATATTATATCACAGGAACAACTGTTATCTAGTATCTACGATACCTGTTATTTGTATCTGTTACTATAAATACGCCTCACTCCTTCTTAGAGCCACTAGCTACTATCACTCTGAACCAAATACCTCTTAACTTTCTCACTGGATAAAATTGCAACCAGATTTTGAATGTTTTTAAGTACAGGAATTGGCCCCAGAGTACCTCCCAAAATAGCAAGATCATTCAGAAACAGGGGTTCGTATTACAAAGTTCAATCCCTTTAATAATGTACAAGGAAGTTCTATTACTGGAAATGATAACGGATCTACCCACGCTCACGTCAACAGTCAACTTAGGATCGAGTTACATTTCTACTTGAAGGCGAGCTTACAGAATGGTATCTGTGACCATCTCGGGAGTTTAAAAGGTCTATATTTACGCGAAAAAGATCTTGATAATATAGAATAAGAGATTTACGAGTACTTGTTACCAAAGAGATTGCTATTTTTGGTCCTTGAGGATAATTAGTCTTTGCGTTTCTTGAAGAAAAGACGATTTTTGGGATTTAGGTTATAGCGCTTGTGGCTTAAAGTAATAACAGCCGCACGGGTCGATCCATCAGGTTAAGCTACGTTTGCTGGGGTGGCTCCAAGGATGGATGACTATCCTTACATATCGAGACTCTTCCGTGGCTCGCCGTTGGTCCCGGCTGTCAATCGTGGATCTTTGACAGTCGTTACGGGTCGTCAGAAGCCCGAAAATCTGACAACCAGTCTTACCGAAGGGTATCGTATTACCTAGTAACTGGGTTGTGGAGGACAGATAGGCAGTCGCTCCATATAAAATACTGGTATTCAGCTGCATCCGGTTAGACTGGACGCCGACCCCAAGATAGTTGAGAAAAGGCGCGGGCAGAATTGAGTTTATCCTAAATCCCAAAAAACAAGGTATGACTGAGAAACATAAAAGGATAGATTAGTGAGTAATGATTAGTGGTAGAAGAAATCTGGAAGTGGTACCCATGAGGCCTTGACTGAAAAGTTAAGTGAAATTCGGTAGGTATGTGATGAAGAGGAACGAAGGAAATGTAAGGATAGATTTTAATACGAATGTGGATGGCTGAGCAGTGGTGGCCCAGTGGTAACGGCCGCGACTTACAAGTTGTAGGTCGTGAGTTCAAAGACAGCCAGGCGCTTTACTATGTGTAAATTATTTCATCACCACTGCTCTCAAAACGGTGAAGGAAAACATCGTGAGGAAACCGGCATGTCCTAGAACCAAACATTCGGAGACATGTGACATCCACCAACCCGTATCACGTGGAGCCCCACGTGGTGGATTACAGCACAGAGAGGAGGCCTGTGCCCCAGCAGTGGGGACATTAAAAGGCTGATGATGATGATGGCTGAAATAGTGACAGAGACTGTACCAGTGATGATATGGCTAGTAAGCGGACATATACTGAAACTACGACAAATAGAGAAGTATGGGAGGAAAAAACATGATGTGCTTAAACTTTAATTGAGATAAGGACAAGAGAATGATGATGAGAAATAGACTGAGAAAAAAGACTTTTCTTTGGGCAACGAATCAGCATTGCTATTAAACGATGTGGATGAATTTTTGATGTCCAATAAAATTTGGCAAACTCGTTTGTACATATTATTATCAGTCGGTTGTCGTGGTATGGACATGTGAAGCGGAGGAATGAAGAAAATGTCGTGAGGAAAGTCTTGTGTATGGATGTGGATGGCTATAAGAGTAGAGGAAGGCCAAAGAAAGGATGAATGGACTGTCTGAAAGAGGATATGGATAAAAAGGGGGTGACTACAGAGATGACGACTAATAGAGAAGTATGGGAGGAAAAGACATGTTGCGCCGACCCCAAATAAATTGGGATAAGGGCAGGATGATGATGATGATGAGTGTATATACGTTTTAAGTTATTTATTATTTAAGTTGTGTGTAAATCTTTGAAAGCAATAAAACCAGACAAGAAGACTGAGATCATTAAACATTGGTTTATTTGCCTAGTAATTTTCTTGGATTCAAAGTCAAACTATTCTTTCACAATATTCTTCTCATAATCAACAACTTTAGCACCAAAAACACCACAGTACAAACCCAAATAACCCTAAATCGTTCTCCCTCTTTTATAAAAGTAGCCACTAGCCACGGAGGGCCATTCAATACTATAAGAGAGGGAATAAAGTGCAGCCGTGGACGTAAAGAGCCAATATTTTGTGAAATGTGTAGCGTTTTAAAAGATGATCTGGAGTTATAAATCTTAGCTATGGAGTTTAGTTGGAACGGGTTGGGAATGGTTTACCAGTTGGGAAATGAATTATAACATAACTTAACCCCTGTAGTCCCCGATGGGGTAGACAGAACTCAACTCAACTTTTTAGGGTTTCATACCCTAAGGGTCCAAACGGAGCCCTTTTTCCGTCACTTACGCGTCCGTCTGTCGGTCTGTCTGTCCGTCTGTCCATCGTCTGTCACACAGTCAATCGGTTGGAGCTACAGTCTTCAAAATTTCACAGTATAAGGATCTTGTTGACCCAAAGCCATACAAATGGTCAAAAATACATTTGGTACGGAACCCTAAATGCGCGAAGTTTGACACGAACTTGGCCAGGCTTTTTATTACTTGTATCAATTTGTAACTTTACCCGATATCGAAAATAGAAAGTATTTTTCAAATCTGTTTAAAATTAAGTAAGTTAAACTTTTCAAATCTGGTGTAAGGGAAAACTGTCTAGTAACAGAAATTGATACACACACTGACATTTACTTGATCCAGGCAGTAAAGCTTGTAATCACCAAACCAATGGAGCCGGTTTTTGGGTTTTTGGGGTTTTCGGGTTTCATGTTGGAACTTACTTACATATTTTCACAACTAAATGTAACACATGAATGCAATAAAGAGATTTGATTTGATTTGATTTGATTTGAAAAGTTTGTTGTTATAAGCAGACAAAAGGATGCTGCCAATGATACTGAACCAAGATATGTAACTTTCATTGTTACAGACGTTTAAAATCTGGTTGTGCTGATATATTAATGTACATACCGATATAGTGCACACATGTTGACAAGTTCTACTAACGAATAAAACAAAAGATAGGATAAGCAGGTTATTAAAAGAGAGCTATAATTTTGTCGAAGCATAGATTATGATTTCCCTCTGCGAATTAAAGACAAAATGTCGCAATTAGGACATTTTCGAGTCCTTACAATGCATGCGCTGGAAGAAAATCTGCCTCATTTTATATATAGGTACAATATCATTGAATGTTGCAGTCTATCCCCTTCACATAAGCTTATAATAGGCTTAAATCTGTTTGAAAGGTACGTTGAATTTATAAAACAAACTGACTACGCTAGTCATAACTAGAATTGATTCAGAATAGAATGAATTTACGATACCCATGGAAAATATCAGTATTTTTTACACATTACAAATAAAAACTTTCATTTCAATCATTGAAAACAGCATAAAAACAATTTCGTGGAACCGTTACGTTCACGAATAAAAATATTTAAAAAAAAAGAGGTGAGAATCACAAAAATATATTTCATGTTACCAACACCAGTTAGTTTTCCTATTTTGCTGTAGTTTCAAAGTTTAATAATATTTTTAGTCATGCGAGTATTTGGCTATGAATATTGTTCTAAAAATCAAAATTGAAAAACTAGCCTTCAGTTTTTATTTCAGTGTTCTAAATTTTATTCAGGGATGCATGATAGTTTATTTTTTTTAAATATTTTCAGTGAAGAGTTCAAGTTTCTAGTAGTTAATTGGTCAATTCACAAATTTGCGAAAACTATTTCAGGATTTTGTGAAAATGAATATGTGAAGCGAGTGACAAAGCCTCTTTTTACCAGACTGCGCGACGCCAGGGAGGGTAATGTGTTTCTCAGCCTATGTTTGCATGTATGTATGTACGTTTGTTCCTTTGTGGCACTATAGAGACCAAACGTGTGGGTCGATTTTGGTAATTCTCATGTCAATTGATTCGTCTTAACCTTGCGAGTGCTACTAAAAACATGACAGTAATCAAAATACAATAAGGCGATAACCAGACGCCATATTGTGAAAAAGAAAAAAATGAAAGTCGACGAACTATATTAAGTAGGGTATCAAAATAAAGGGTTCGAGGAGGTGATTCCAAAAATATAACTCACTAAAATGTAGAAAATAAAATATTAAAAAAAACGACGTAAAAACAACAAAAAAGTTCCAAACAGGCAGTTATTTTAGTTCAATTATTGATTTCATGACACTAACTGTACCAGACTGCTTGAAAAGTGACTTGTTTGGAACTTTTTTCTTGTTTTTTACAGTCGGGTTTTTTGAAAATATTCAATTTTTTTATTATTTATTGTCTTATAACACAGACAGATCAGTAAAAGTATAATGCCAAAAACACACTGCGTTTTCAACATACCTAAGAATAAATAATAAAATATTAGTAGTTTAAACAAACTAAATCTCTCGGTTTTTAGAGTGACGTCATTTTATTTTTATAGTCTTTTCAGCAAACCCTTTAATTTGATACCCTTAACATGGGAATGCATAAAAAATAACTAGTCCGCTATCTTTGGTTGTCGACAATATTGGATATAGAATGACGTCATTTAGCTAACCATGCATGCAACTACATTAATCATAGAAAACTACTACTACTACTAAACTACCTATTCTCAGTTTTCACAAAAGGACCCATTCCAAACCATAGTCATCGTTTTTGAGTTATGAATATAAATGTAGTTGGATGGAGAGGGAGAGGGAAGCCAAAGAAAAGATGGATGGATTGTGTGAAGAGTGATATGAAAGAAAAGGGAGTTAGTGATAGCGTGACGGCTGACAGGATAGAATGGAAGAAAAAAACGTGTTGCACCGACCCCAAGTAACATGGGAAAAGGGCAGGAAGATGAGGCGGCTCTTTTGGCGTGAGTTCTGACCAACAAGCGAGCATCGCTGAGCAAATATATCCTTGATAGCTCTTGTCGCTCAGCGACAAACTTGTGGAGCGAGTCCTCGCCGTCATCAGTGCAAAGTCAGCGATCAACTATTAATATATGCATCTCTTTTGTTTACATGGAAATGAAATGGAATGTTTTGATATATATCTATTGTACGTTTCTTGAGCGTCAAAATATGCGATAGTTAGTCGCTTCCTCGCTGGCGGTAGGACAACTGCCTAACGTTAATGAAAATTTAAACGCTCAATCTTCAATTAAAAAAAACAGGTAACTCGCAAAATGACCTTCGGAAACGTTCGGGAGCTCGTATCATTGACTCAGTATGTAACGTTCTGAAGCAAACGGTTAGCGTTTATGTGCGGGTGTAAATACACGTTATGAACAGTGGAGCGATAGATCAGGTGTATTCTGTGTATCTAGCGAGGTTCGAAGCGTGCGTCTGATATACTGAGGGGAGAGATATACGGAAGATTTAGTTTAGAAGCGTAAACGCCGCCGAGATTTTACTTTATTTTACTTAGGGCAGATTTTGACGAAAAAAATGGCAGTTTGACAGCTTTCATTAAACTGCCAGATATGTGCACTTTATGTATGAACAATCTATTTAATATTTAATTACAACCGTTGTGACGTTAAAAAAGAAACTTCCTCTGAAACATTCCAAAGATTTTGAATAGAAAATAAATATCTAGTGTTACAGTTTTTGCGTGGTCAGATAGATGAGCCTTTAGCAAGAAATCTTTTGAAGAAAACATAACGAGTGAATTACATTATACCCATCACAAAAACTAAGTATCTAAACCATCTATGCCAGTGAAAGATAATGATACTTTTGTAAAATGGTCCTTGTAGACAGACCAATGAAAATCACCCAATTACTCGCATAGACAACACGCAAAAACATTATTATGTTACAGAACGTAAATAAGCAATGTCTAGACGAAGAGTTTTCTTTTTGTAAGAGATTATGATTGTGATAGCTGTTCGCCATTTTGCAGCTCGTTTACTGTTGGCAATCCTCGTACAAAAGATTTACTCATGACGTGAGCAGTGGTAGTCCAATCCGTGGTAACGGTAGTTTATGAGTTACAAGTCGTGGGTTGGAACCTAGGTAGACGCTTTACTTTATGTAATTTATTTCATCACCACTGCTCTTAAAAATTTTGAATTACGAACCTGCTAATCAGGGTTTAAACTGACCACATGGTTATTTTTTTTATAAATTTGGCCCCAATTTTTCTACCCAAGAGTCTCCTACCCCTGCCAGTAACGGGAGTATTCATAAGAGTCAGCACGCCTAGGGTTACCAGATGAAAAAATCAAAAGTCCGGAGAAAAGGCCTGATTTCCATGGAAAAGTCCTGAGATTTTCTACAGATGAGAATTTTCTCTCAAAAACGTATTATTATCGTTGTATACACTGCGGATCTTGCGCACGCGTTTTACGCGACGCGTTGCAAGCTTGTATGTACATCGCACTCAAAACAGCGGGGTGGAGGGAGGAGGGGGGCGCCCGTCCGTAGAAGATTATTTTAAGTTTGTTTTAAATTAATACATAAGTATTGATTTTAACTGCAATTGTTACCAAAAGAAGATTGTTTTTAGTTCGTTTTACTTCGATAAATAAGTATTGATTTTAACTGCAATTGTTACCAAAAGAAGATTATTTAAAGTTTGTTTTAAATTAATACATAAGTATTGATTTTAACTGCAATTGTTACCAAAAGAAGATTATTTTTAGTAGTTTAATAAGAGAGATCTTTAAAATGTAACCTGTTTTTTATTAAAATTAAAATCCTGAGCTATCACTAGATTTGCTAAATCCGGCCGGAATCCTGAGAAGAGTCGAAAAATCCTGAAATCTCAGGACAAATCCTGAGATATGGTAACCCTACACGCCCCTGGCACAGGCAACTGAAGGAACACGGGTGGGCTTTAGTCAGTAAGATTTTGACTAGGAGTGAGGCGTATTTATCATAACAGGTACAATACAATCACAGGTATTCGTAGATACTTTATAACAGTTGTTCCTGTGATATCTGTTAAAAAATATCACACAAAGTTTGTGAGTGTGTATGTTTGTTACTTCTTCACGCTCAAATGGCTGGACTGATTTGGATGAATTTTGGTTTGTAGATAGCTTATACAGTGGATTAACACATAGGCTACTTTTTATCCTGATCTACGTGCGTGAAACCGCGGGGCGCAGCAAGTCATTCATAATTCACAATACTCAATCACAATCACTGAACTCTTCAGTCTCAGTAGGTACTCAATAACAAGTAACAATTATTCGTGATATCTGTTATTTGTTCTTCGTATATCTGTCTCGCTCACGCCCGCTTGATTGAATCTTGCTAAAACGAGAAGCACCTAGTATTATTATCCGAAAATTCAAATTGTAGTCTTACAAGAAGATAATCATCCTTGAAAAGTGACAACTATTTCTAGTCATATTATCTTATCTGTTCCTACCTTTCAGTTCGGAAACACTGCAAGAATAATGCTAACATTACTACGTGTACTGTACGTGATTTATTTAACGACAGACCGTGCTTAGAAAAATAACAAGCTGTTATTTAATAACAGGTATTTATATCTGTCATTATTGCGTAACAATAACAGGAATAACAGATATCTTGTTTGACCTGATAAAACCCAAGTCTAATTCTGACACTCCGGAGAAGTTATTTGACAATTTAAACCCTAAAAAAAGGCTGTTACCCGCCGCGTTTCCTTGTCCAACTTCCTCCCCTATACTCCCACCCTGAGAAACCCCGTATAAAATGTGTCCAATGGCTTGCGATGATACACCGCCTCAGCAACAAGCCCCCGCCGTTATTTATGGCAGATAAAAGCAGTTTTTAGCTCTAATCTAACGATATGAGCAAATAACAAAGGAAGCCGTGCCACTGAGGCGGCGAATGACATATAGCTGTGGGATATTAGCTGGTTATAAGCTTTGTATCAGCCAATATGGTAAAAGAGAATTATGGATTCGAGGTTTTGTAATAATAAGCAACTTCTTTTTTTAGTTTCCTTTTAAAAATGTTTGGTCCTTCGGTACAAACTCTTCGGTCTTTTAAAAAAGTTTGGTCCTTCGGTACCGACCCGTCGCCTTTTTCTTAGCCCGGAATTTTGATTCGCGCCCGGTTGATGGCAATAAGGCTTTTGTGCACTTAATCGTATTCTGTATATGAGCAGTGGTGACCCAGTGGTAACGGCCGCGACTTACAAGTTGTAGGTCGTGAGTTCAAACCCAGGCAGGTGCTTTACTTTATGTAAATTATTTCATCACCACTACTCTCAAAACGGTGAAGGAAAACATCGTGAGGAAACCGGCATGTTCTAGAACCAAAAATTCGAAGACATGTGACATCCATCAACCCGTATTAGACCCGCGTGGTGGATTACGGCCCACACCCTCTCACAGAGAGGAGGCCTGTGCCCCAGCAGTGGGGACATCAAAAGGCTGATGATGATAATGAAGCGTATTCGACTCGTATTTTGACGTATTTATGATTAATTACGAACATAAAAAAATCGTTTATTTTAGCCAAATACTAGTAACTAAGATGAGCGCTCTATTCAGCATTGGCTTAAAAACAATTGAAGTTATAGTTTAAGCAAAAATTACTAAGCAAACAAAAATTACTAAGCATAGCACAACTAGCGGCTGTTTCATTCACCAGTACATTTTTTCATGTGCTCTTAGTAATTTTAACATTTTGTTTTCATCAGCAGTCTAGATTATTGAAAATTACAAATCGAATACAAGTAAGTGCACATAAACGCCCATGAGCCATGGGACAAAAGTCTGAGTGTACTGTAGGTATACCTTCATCCCTGCCTTACCCTTCAGGTTATGTTTTGGTGAGAGTTTTATCCTACACACTTTTGAAGTGAAAACTTCTTTAGGCGGGTTGGGCATTTTTGAGATGGGAAAAAACAATTGAACTCGCGCGACACCGACACCATCACCGACCGTCCGACCAGTACGTTGCCGCGCGTTGGGCATTTTTTGAAGGGCTTTTCTTGGGATGGGGATAAAATGTTAAACTGGGCAGGTCACGTGACCCGATCGAAAATTCGTAAGACGATTCCAAAATATTCAAAAATGCATAACTTTAATGTTCAAGTTTTCACTTCTGCCGGCACTCCCGGTGTGCAACCCGTTGTTTTTTTATGAATTTAGGTCTTAAGGATCTTTCTACGACGATTTATAAAGGGAGCCCAAATTTTGGTTATTTTTGCAATTGGATTTAAGGTTTTCGAGATATTTATGATTTTATACCTCGAATCGATCGCTATGCGCGTTGAGCATTTTTGTTCAAGTTTTCACTTCTGTCGGCACTTCGAAAGTGCCACTGTTATTTTTTTTCAATACACACACAGTCTGCACACTATAAAGCTCTTAGAAATGTTATACGTACCCTCACAAAAGGGACACATTTTCACCCGAAAATGATCAAATCAGAAAAGTAAACATGAAGGTATAATATGACAGGCTATCGCGTACCTATGTAAACTAATGTATGTAACCAAACCTAACCCCCTCTTCCCCAGCATTAATACCGTTAGCTTAGCCGAAGTCCGCTTTTAAAAATAACGAACATTAATTCACTTTGAAAAATCCTGCGCCATTTTAAACCCTGCAAAATTCTCCTGGCAGAAATTGTAGTATTAGATCTGCTATTTTATTTAGCTTGCCACGTGGCCCGTACGTAACTCTCTCATCCGACGAACTCTGCATCTGATTTTTTTACAGAAAATTATCACATGAACCACCAACCCGTACTAGGTCCGCGTGGTGAATTAAGGCACATTGAGATCTCACAGAGAGGAGGCCCTATGTCCCAGCAATAGGAACATTATAGGTAAGTTATCATGCATTATACTAAGAATTAGATCAAAGAAATAATGGAAGGTTTGTGTGAAAAATTATATGAAAAAACTGGCCAAATGCGAGTCGGATTTCGCACATTAAGGGTTCCGTACTACTACGCTACTAAGTATATTTAATAATAAACATTATCACCAAATATCAAGTTCATAGGTCAAAGGAAAGTTAAAAAATTCATCGTAACAAAATTTTGTGACAGACGACAGACGGACGTGTGAGTGACAACAATAGGGCTTTGGACCCTTCGGGTAAGGAACCCTAAAAATGGAGGTGACATTGAGATGACGACCAATATAAAAAAAAATATATATGTATTGATTGATGATGAAGACATATTACACTGCAGAGATCCATGAAGTATAAACCAAATACCAATGTCTCAATCCTCCAAGAACTCAGTATCAAACAGCGTCTTTCTTCCATCGTCCCATGTCGTATTCTTATTTTCTTTGGATATAATTATCACACGTCGAGAAAACACAACTGAGGAACGACTTGTAGTGCAGGGATAAGTTGAAGGCTGAGCACGCGTCAGATCACCAATGCGTTGGACTGGCCAAGTCAAAACTGCACTCAATGGTCCACTTCACGAATGTACCAGGAATGGCGACGGATTGTGAAGCCACCACCCCTGATGTGACAACTACGACCACTCTGCCAAGAGTGTGAGGACGAAGAAGAAGAAATATTAGATTTCAAATACATAATTAGATTCCATGTGGAACTATGAAATAAGAATTTAAATAAATTATATTTTCAAAAAACCCGAATATAGGTCTATAAAAAACAAAAAAAAATCCAAACAAGTCACTTTTCAAGCAGTCTGATGCAGTTGGTGGCAGTTAATTTAGTTCAGTTATTGATTTCATGCTTAAGTGACTTGTTTGGAACGTTTTAGTTGTTTAGTGAGTTAAAAACGGCCGTTTCTGACACTTTTGCCTACTACTTTGGATGCGAAACATTTTGAGACCTGTTTTAACGACATAAAAAATCTTTATCCTCTTTGTAACAAACGTGAAGTTGGATTTTTTAATATTTATTTTCTGTGCTATGCTACGATTTTTTATTCAATGAGGGCGCCACTGGACCGCGAGAAGGGCCTTAATATTTTTATCGTCGTGTTCGTCGACTTTCATTATTTTATTTTTCTCAATATGGCGTCTGGTTGTGGCCATATTGGATTTTGAGTACCATTATATCTTTAGTAGCACCCGCAAGATTAAGACGCATCAATTGACGTAAGAATTATCAAAATCGGCACACGCGATTGGTCTCTAAAGCGCCACAAAGGAACAAACATCCATAGGCTGATAAACACATTACCTTCCCTTGCGTCGCGGAGTAAGGTAAAAAGCTCCAACGTTTTGCCATTTTCAGGCTAAAACTGAGTCCCTACACTACTCGTATTCACTCAAAACTGCACTATTTGTTAATCCTTAACGTTTTTCTCCTAATGGGACGAAAAGCCAGAAAACGACGAATTCACTTATAGACACAAAAACCTCGATGGATGGATCAGGTTTTGGTCCTAACAGGACTAAAATCCTGAAGATGGTCAAGATAGGGTTGAACCTTTCTCCGTGCTCCGTGGTGAAGCGGGAAGGCGTGTCAGACTCTTACTGACTAAAACCCACCCATGTTGCTTCAGTTGCCTGTGCCAGGGTCGTGGTGACTCCTTTGATCACTCCCACGACCCTGGCAGAGGAGTAAAATCCTGGAGATGGTCAAGAAAGGGTCGAACCTTTATCCGTCCATCTGCCCGCGCCATTTCCCATCTATCTGATTTGATTCCGCCAAGCCCGTTTCATCTAAGGACCACAAGACGTACGGCGAAGTGCCACCGGTTCATGGTGGACATCCCATCCATACGCACAAAGCGTTTTGAGAAAACATTCATTGCACGTACAGCTAGAGAGTGGAATTCTCTACCGGAGTCTGTGTTTCCTGTAAGATACAACCTGGGAGTCTTTAAGTCAAGAGTGAATAGGTTACTTCTAGGCAAGCGTGCTCCATCTTCGACCACATCATCGCTTACCATCAGGTGAGATAGTGGTCAAACGCGAGCCTATCAAACATAAAAAAAAAAATATCTTGGGGTCGGCTTCCAGTCTAACCGGATGCAGCTGAATACCAGTATTTTACATGGAGCGACTGCCTATCTGACCTCCACAACCCAGTTACTGGGTAATACGATACCCCTTGGTTAAGACTGGTTGTCAGACTTTCGGGCTTCTGACGACCCGTAACGACTGTCAAAGATCCACGATTGACAACCGGGACCAACGGCTTAACGTACTTTCCGAGGCACGGAGGAGTCTCGGTATATAAAGATGGCCACTCATCCATGGACCAACCCCGGCAAGCGTAACTTAACCTGATGGATCGACCCGTGCGGCTGTTATTACTTTAGCCACGAGCTCCTCGTCGAACCTTTCTCCGTACGGAACATAAATCCAAAAACCGACCTTTAACAAGAACTTTCTGAAAACCCATCACCGTTCACATATTCACTAATGTCACAAATAATATGTTTGAAAATAACTCACATATAAAAAGACTGTGCACATTTTGATGTTTGTCGTAGCGTTTCACAAGAGTGACTGTGATGACACAATGTGGTGCAGCGCTCTTTTATAGCGAGGTGACGGGCAGCGGCCGTAGTCAGTGCTGTGAAGCTGCTAGGCTTTAGGGGTCCGTGGACAGGAAGTAAACTAACACTGAAACTGACGGCACGTTGGTGCTGCGCTGCATGTCGCGGGTTCGATTCCCGCACGGAACAAATATTTGTATGGCCTACGGATAGTTGTTCCGGGTCTGGGTGTCTTGTATGTTAGTTGGTAGGACGATACAGTGCGTTGAAATTTTGCGTGACGTCACACCTTGCTATTCTTTTTACTCAAAAGTGACGTAACAAGCCCCCACTCCTGAACTTTGATGCGTTTTATCTTTGTAATTTTTTATTGATTTGATAAAGCAAAACCGTGCCCTATATTTTTAATTTGCATTGTGAACGCACCCACGATACAGGAGTAATTCTTAATGTGGGGCAACGTTTAAAAATAAAAATGTTGGTCCTTTGGTCACGTACTAATAAATCTGTCTGACAAGCCTTTCAAATATGTAGGGTCGGTTTCCAGTATTTTCGAATACATATCTGGATATTTTAATTCTAATTATTATTTAATAACTAACTATTTATAACCTAACCACATACATATGAGTGAGAGTCTTTAAGTCAAGAGTGAATAGGTTACTTCTAGGCAAGCGTGCTCCGTCTTCGACCACATCATCGCTTACCATCAGGTGAGATAGTGGTCAAATGCGTGCCTATCAACAATAATATATATATATATACAAAAACAGAATATACTTACGGCGTCGAAGTATTCTTCCACATCACCGTCATCTGGGCAAGTCGGAAACGTGCCCAGAAGGCTGGCAACATTGCCACGTTGAATGGCAATGCTAATTCTTTGTGCGAAGAACGAGCCAGCCCTCTGTATCACACAAAGTGTCAATCAATCGGTCTTCTTCTTCTTTTTGTGTCGTGGTACATTTAAATATGTAGTTATACTGTTTGGGCCCAGTAATTGGCCAGGTCTATAGCTGCATCGGAGGCCCTATTCAGATCATCGAGGGTGCAGGTGAAAGCACATTTGGGACACTCCAGCTGATGGGACACAGTTTGAACAAGAGCACCGCACTCGCACTGTGTATTAGATGGATCCCCCACTTCATGGTATGATGGTACATCAAAACCAGTCGGTGATAAATATCTTTAAAAAGATGACGTGCACTCGTACCCTATGACCCGTTTCGGCCCCAAACGGCTCAAAACAATAGCTAGATAATGTTAAAGTACTTTTTATTTGCACTTACTTATAATTAAATAGATATTGGTGCCGATTCTCTTGTTCAATAACTCAACAAAAATTAGAGAATCGCTATATTTTACTAAAAGGCAGTGCGAGAAAAGGACGGCTATAGCTATGAACTAAGTTAGAGATGAAAAACTAATTAACGCCTTGCGCTTCACCGTGTTTTTGGTCGACATGTTTTTACGTGTACCCTTAATTTGAATGGAAATATTAGTTCAATTAAATTTGACAGCTTGAATTTACGTGCGTCTCTTTTTTATTTTATTAGACAGAAAAAGATAGCAATAGCCTTAATTAAGTTTAGTTTGTGCACAATAGAATCGGCACCATTGTAACATTTTAATTTTATTTAGGGACAATTAACAGCCACAACATACAATTTTTACTTAAATATTAGTGGTAACAATATTGCAGCCCACTGCATTATCTGCAAAATACCATAGCAGTACTTATCACAGAACGACAGCCTATCTGACATCCGTAACCCAGTTACTGGGTAAGATGATATCCCTTGGAAAAGCTGGTGACAGATTTAAGGATTCTGAACACCATAACAGCTGTCAAATATCTACATGTTTTGGTGAGAATCAAAGGACCAAAATCTACTTTTATTGAATTATATATTATGCCATTAATTTGTACTTGTTTTTATTAGTTTCAGTTGATTTTTTTATTATTTTAATATTGTTGTTATTAACACAAACTTATTTATCACTGGACGCCAAATTATTACACATTTATATCGTTTACTACAAGTTAATATTTATCTATTTATTTAACACATTTATTCACATCCGTACACTTCAACATAAGGTTTAGTTGAAAACCAGCGTCAGGCAACTACTAGTTGTCTGACATTTTGCTGAACTGGACCTATTTTTCGCAGCCGGGGCACACAATATGATTGTTTTAAAACTAAGTTTATTTTTTCCAAGTTGAGTGGGTGCCAAATAAACTAGTTTTCTTTCTTTCTTTCTTTGTTTTTTTCTTTCTATCTTTCTTACCTATGTAAAACAAACTTCTTAAGAGACCGTACCCGAAATTTTGACCGATTTCACTAATTTACGTGATTTTACAGTTAAAATAATTCATTTCTATAAGTTTTAATGCACAACATGAAAGATCATTTCAATTATGATCTAATGAATGAGCTAGACTCGAAGATTGCGTTGCATATTATAAGTCCAGATTTGGGTTTTATTAAAAGATTTTTTATTGCCAAATTTTTGTAATTTTTAAAATTTTTTCCCCAGGAATGGATTGACGGTGAACTGAAGTTTTGTTTTTGCTGTTTTCATTTTATGAACGAGAGTTCTAAATAGCCAAAATCAAAAGCAATTCTTTGCCGGTTGTCTCCGAAATTTGACTAAGTTAAAAAAATTTTTACTCAAAATTTTTATATGAAAGTGGTAAAAAGTGATTTATACATTATGTAGATGACTTTTGTAACAATACATTCAAAATTTTTCATACCGTTTACACGTCAAAACGATTCGTAATTGTGAGATATTCTATACACCTTACAGCAAAAATTCACAAAACCGTCGTTGGTTTGTGGTCGATTAATCATAATAATAATAAAAATAAACTAGCTCATACAGTAGATCATAATTGAAATGATCATTCATGTTGTGCGTTAAAACTTTTAGAAATACATTATTTTAACTGTAAAATCCCGACTATAAAAGCACGTAAATCAGCGAAATCGGCAAAATTTCGTATACGGCCTCTTAAAGCATAGGACATGTTCAGTTTGTATGATAATGCATGGTTAGCTAAGTTTCGGTCGCGGATAAATTCAAAAGAGAGTTACCGCGACCCTGGCACAAGCAACTGAAGGAACAAGGGTGAGTTTTAGTCAGTAAAAGTTTGACCCCGTCTCCCGCTTCACCCAGAGCGGGAGAAGTCACTGGATGATTCCCCTACCCCAAAAAAAAAAGCTATGTGACGTCATTCTAAATTCAATATGGCGGACTTCCAAAGATGGCGGTCTAGTTATTTTGTATGCATTCCCATGATATGGTATCAAATTAAAGGTTTTGCTGAGAAAACAAGAAAAAAAATAAGGGTGTTTAGTATTTTTTTAAGTACAGAAAATTATTTATCCTATAATCTGCCTTTTTCAGCCAGATTTGCTTCCAGTCTTACCGGATCCAGCTGAAACATAGTAATTTATACCGACCGACTGCCTAACTGAACTGTCTGCCTATTTCATCTGACTATCTGTCTGTCTATTAAAGTAAAAAGTGCTAATTGTTAGAAATAAGTAACTAGGTACCTACTACACAAATAAAATAAGTAGGTACGAAGAGTAGGTACTGAGTGGCGACCCCGTACCAGAAGACTCAACGATGGAAGGCCTGCCCTGCACTAAAAACTAAATAAAAACTTTTTTCAAAAAATACAACCGACTTCTAATAAAAATTGCAAAATACCTTAAATTTCGGAAGCCAAATTTTTGGTTTATGTTGATTTTTTCAAAAAGTACTTAATCAACTTCGATAAAATTTATATGGGGTCACCTCTGATGTATGACCTATCTTACAAAAAAAGAATCATCAAAATGTATTCACAAATGGCGGAGATATCGCGTAACAAACATACAAAAAAAAGAAAACATACAGACGAATTGAAAACCTCCTCTTTTTTGAAGTCGGTTAAAAATAACTTTAATTTTGAAAGTCAGTGTTTGTATTTTATTTCTTCAATAATTGAAACCGATTTCCGAAATTAAAGTTATTTTTAAATTTTTCCTATTTTGTTTTTTGGAAGTCGGTTGTATTTATGCAGAAAAAGTTTGTTTTTATATTTCACTTTTTAGTTATTATAACCCAGAACTAAAACTAAATATTAAAGTCACGCCCGAATTGAAAACCCTAAAAATATAGAACATGGAATTTAAACATACTCGTAATCAAAATATTTTTGGTTTTTGTTAATTTTTTCAAAAACCGCTGAAGCAATTTCGATAAAATGTATGTGGGACCACCTCTGGAGTATACTCTTTCAGATAAAAAAAGAATTTTGAAAATCGATCCACATCTGACAGAGAAATCAGTGGACATAATTATATTTAAAAAAATATACAAACAGTATAGAAATAGGACCTTCTCATTTTTTCGAAGTCGGTTATTAAACAAGATTCCTTTCAAACAAACATACCAAAAACTAAAGAAACAACAAGAAAAGCTCTCATTACTACCACAGACATCATTAAAACATTTTTTTGTACGGAACCACACCTCCTAATGACGTGTCTATGAGAAACAAAAATCTTTTATTTTGTTCTATATATTAAACCAACATCATTTGAAACTTTCACTGGAACAAAATATAGCCATAGATAGGTCTAGGTAAATTGGATAGTTATATCATCGAAGCAGCTGGTACTATAGAAAACAAAACACTACCATTATAACTCTAAATTTAAAATGCATTGCCCGTTTTGTTTCAAAAATGTTTTTGTGTCACCGTGTCTAAGCAGTAATGGATTTCGAAAGAACAGTGAACATCGATTGTTTAGATCCAGTTCCGTTAAGATTTTTTGGTCTGTTTTTCAGTTCGATTCGGTATAGGTAATTGAATGAGAGTATTTCGAGAGCGTGGCCATCGTAAAGTACATAATAAATTGGGACTTCGGTACCTTCATTTACTATCAAGGTAATGTAAACATATTTTTTACGCTACGCAGGTTGTAAGAAATTGATTTCCGATGGTGGGTGATAGACAAACAAACGGTTGAACGAATTGATGGGAAGTAGACATTGCTGTTTCCTCGTAAGTGCTGCCGTGCACAGCAAGACTCAAAAAAGACCCCTTTACAGTCTCCCCAGGGATGTGCCGGGGTCCCTGGATAGTCTTTTAAAAGGTCACCAACTTCGGGGTGGTTTTGGTGAGGTAAAAGTCCCAGACTACCGGGTATTTTTCCCCAAAACTCCAACGCACAACGTACGTTATGATTTTAGAAAATTAAAAAGCGGTGGCTTTTCATTTACTTAGTTGTGTTTAGCAGACGACTTTTGTAATTTCTCAGTAGTAGTCTGTATTTTTGCCCAGATGATGGCACGGTCTCGATACCATAACATTATGGGATCGAGACCGCACAGCCCCCTTATATTAGCCCCTGAAACTCACCGGTGAGTTTGACAAAAAAAAAATATTTAAGAGAAAAAAAAAAATCGGCTGTCAACCCGGGTTGTCGTCGGGATTCAATTTGACAACCCGGGTTTTTCCGCTGGGGCTGAAGGGTTAATGTAACTAGCGAAATGTGGGTGAACTAAAAGTAGGTAGGTACACCTCTAACTAACCCTCCGCGGAATACGGGCCTCATGTTATGGTATGTCAGCCATAAGACCTCCACAACCCAGTAACTGGGGAACATGATACCCTTTGGCAAGAGTGTTTGGTCTGTCAAAGATCTACAGCCAGGACCTGCTGCTTAACGTACTTTCTGAGGCATGGAAGAGCCCCGGTATATACTGGATGTTCACCCATCCACGGCCTGGCCTCAGCAAGCTTTGCTTAAAGAACCTTGAAGATAGCCCATCTTCAAGGTCTTCATCTTCATCTTCCATCTTCGACCACATCATCGCTTACCATCAGGTGAGATAGTAGTCAAACGCGTGCCTATCAACAATAAAAAAAGCCCAGTGAGGTTGCTATTAATTTAGCTACGAGCTTCTCGTGTGCCGTTTGCGCATTGGTTGAGTGGTCGGCTGTTCGCGCTGCGTGTCGCGGGTTCGGTTCCCGTACGGCACAAATATTTGCATGGCCTACAGATAATTGTTCCGGGTCTGTGTGTCTTGTGTTTGTGAACTCAAGCTCAAAGCATTTATTTCAAATAAACCATTTACAGGCACTTTTGAATTGTCAAGAAGTCGGTCAGTTAGAAAGCTGAAGTTAATTGTACATTCCAAAAGCGTAGATCTCTGTGGAGAAGAACGTGCAAGAAACTCCATGGACACTCTTGAACGGACACAAGATACAAGAGTAATTGCTAGTGTGGGGCAACGTTTTAAAAAACAATAATAATAATAGGTAACACCCGGCAGCTACCCACTGACTTTTATTTTTACTTTTTAGCCTAGCCAGCGTTATGCAAAGATGGAAGTAAGCCATTATGCAAACAGACATGACTACTATCTCAGTTGTGAATTGAAATGAATAAGGAAGAGATGCTATCATAAGAAGATTGTGGCATTTAGAGCCTGCACAGTGATGAAGCTTGCGTTATTGCGTTATGTGCGGTGAGTACCTAAGCTGTTAGTCCCACTAATATGTGGTCCCGCTACCGACTTTGATGACTTGCTAATCATTTTTACATGACATAAATTATTCAAATTCAAATTATTTATTTCAGACATGAGTCCATAGTATTAGTATAACAAGATTACTTAAAGACTAGTGTTAGTAATTCAAATTAAAAGAATAGGTACACATCATCAACAGGTCTGGTGTGGTCTAAGATACTGCTTCTGTAATGAACAATCTTTCTTCAAGAAAGTCATAGTAAATTCCCGAAACAAATGATGATAGATTCCTGAATGAGCAATAGTCAATCAAATCATTCTGCCCAGCCTTTTCCCAACTATCTTGGGGTCGGCTTCCAGTCTAACCGGATGCAGCTGAATACCAGTATTTAAGTGGAGCGACTGCCTATCTGACCTCCACAACCTAGTTACTGGGTAATGCGATACCCCTTGGTAAAACTGGTTGTCAGACTTTCGGGCTTCTGACGACCCGTAACGACTGTCAAATATCCATGATTGACAGCCGGGACCAACGACTTAACGTGCTTTCTGAGGCACGGAAGAGTCTCGCTAAGTAAAGATGGTCACCCATTCATGGACCAAGCCCGGTAGGTCGACCCGTGCGGCTGTTATTACTTTAGCCACGAGCTCCTCAGATTCATGAGGAATAGTATACCTTGTATAATGTACTGGCGACCCGCTCCAGCTTCGCTCGGGTACAAATTATACATATAAACCTTCCTCTTCAATCACTCTATCTATTAAAAAAACCGCATCAAAATCCGTTGCGTAGTTTTAAAGATTTAAGCATACATAGGGATATAGGGACAGAGAAAGCGACTTTGTTTTATACTATGTAGTGATAGTGATGAGGCTAGCTAGCATTAAATTTTAAGCGGGTTAAACCGCGAAGTACAGCCAGTTGATAATAGTATTAGTATGGATGGTCATTCTGATAGCTCGTGCTGACACGAGAGCGGCAATTGGTAAAAACTGCTAGAAATAGTAGATCAATAAGTTCATCATGTTACCGTCATCGTCAGTCCAAAGTTATGTCTACAGCAAAACCAGGCCAAGCCATTAATTTGAAATTATTGGTTCCATCACAAAAATAAATTAGGACATTAAAAATATATCTGGGTTATCTACGATGACAACCCAATTTAGCCGGAGATCTCGCCAGGACTTTGAAACCAAATTATAGTTTGAAACTACCTTTTAGTAACTTATTAGCTTTGAAAGCATCGTATAGGTATATATGTCGTTTTATTTAGAAAGAAAGAAAATACGTTTATTTACGGTAAACATGACGCAAAAAAAACAGAGAAACACAACAAAAAAAGAAAATCTGGGGAAAATATGCGCCACATCCACGCAAAATGGCCATCGCTCAGCTTAGTACTGTGACCCTATGCGAGACAGAGCCCCAGCGCTGGTTTTCAGCGACAGCCGGCGCTGACGTCATGACGTCGACCGGTGCAGCAAACAATGAGTAAAACTAAATATTAGACAGCGTAATAAATATTAATATTGAAGTGGCAACATTCCGTTCTCTGCAACATGACACACGCGCCAATATTTCAGTTTTACATCTAAACCTGCCTAGTGTAGACATGCTACCTAGTCAGAATAATGACACACATAACTCTGCTCACCCCAACATCCAACAAAGTGTGAAGATTCAACTACATAATATCTGCTACCTATTACTTAGATCACACACATGGGCGTGTCGTGTGAACACAACAGGCACCATCTTATTATGTCCTAGACTCTCACAGTCTGATGAATATGAGATAGTCATGAGGTCATCAAAACAACAGTGCAGTTTGGTCGTCACTAAAACACCACAGTAGCACACCTAAGATCTTCGAAATTGTATCAGTATTAAAACCGGTCCCCATACAGAAAAACTAGTACAAAAAAAAAGGATATTGCAGCCTTCAGGGCTGCAGTATCCTTTTTTTTTACGCAACTAAAGGAACAAGGGTGGGGTTTTAGTAAGAAAGAGTCTGACACGCCCTCCCGGTCCACCCAGAGCATGAGAAGGCATCTGAAGATTCAACCTTCTTGGTTCTGAACCTTCAAAAAATAAAAGTGTAATTTGATCATCACAAAAAATAAAAGTGTAATTTGATCATCACAAAAAATAAAAGTGTAATTTGACCATCACAAAAAATAAAAGTGTAATTTGACCATCACAAAAAATAAAAGTGTAATTTGATCATCACAAAAACACTAAAAAAATGTTTCCATCCAGGATAAAAAGGTAGGTACTTACTTAAGTATGTAGGTACCTTAGACCTCGCAAATTTTATAAGTATTAAAACCGGTCTCTATCTGGGAAACGTATCTCCTGAATATTGAAATAGTACCTAAATTAATTTTGAAATTCCCTATTTTTAACCGACTTCGAAAAAGGAGGAGTTTCTATGTTCTACTGTATGTATGTTTTTTTTTATGTATGTCCACCGATTTCGCTGTCAGTTGTGGACCGATTTTCAAAATTCTTTTTTTTATCCGATAGAATATACTCCCGAGGAGGATGAGACCATCATATAAATTTTATCGAAACTGCTTCAGCGCTTTTTGAAAAACTGATCAAATACAAAAAATACGTATACATAAATGACATTTTGGTTGTCTCCAATTACGACTATGTTTAAATTCAACGTTCCACTTTATTAGGGTTTTTAGTTCTGGGGTATAACAACTAAAAAGTGTAAAATAAAAAACTTTTCTACAAAAAAAAACAACCGACTTCCAAAAAAGGAAATACACTAAAAAAATTAAAAAACAACTTTAATTCCGGAAGTCGGTGTCAAAAAACGAATAAATAAAATACAAACACAGAATTCCGAAATTAAAGGCATTTTTTTTAGTTTTTTTTAAAGACTAAAAAGTACCTATCAGTTACTTAATTGCTCTTAAAACAGAGCAAATTTCTCACAATTCCACATATTTAAGCCATAACGAAAACGACAATAAGTCACTATAAAGACACCCATTCATTTGCTCATCCCAACCTTCAAAATGCGTAAAGACGCACCAAAAATCAGATAGCAAACATTGCATGTCTTGGACACATAACAAGTAGGTAATCTAAAAAGTATATATCATTATATCCTATAGACTTTCACAGCCTAACGACTAAGAGATAGTCATAAGTTAGATTCCAGGTCATCTAAATAACGGAGTAATTTGTAGCTAGTTATGTTATGAATCATAGTTTGTGACGTGACTAGATTACAGTGGTTGGTTAGCTGCACGTTAGGTGCAGGTTCGATTGGTGTACCTAAGGACCAAATAATTTGTTATTGGGTCTCAAAATAAGGATGATTCCTGAGTACAAAAATAATAATTTTATTTAATACGTAAGTTAGATTATCAAAAAATATTGGACACGTGTTTTTTGCTTTGCCACATCAATAAAAAATGACAAAGATAAAACGCATCAAAGTTCAGGAGTCGGGGGCTCGTTACGTCACTTATTGGTAAAAAGTGGTACAATTTGTTTACGTAGGTGTGACGTCGGTGAAGCTGCCGGCTGAAGCTAGTTTGTAACAAAGCAGTGTTAAACCCTTGTTTATTTTTTGATCTCTGTTTCAAAACTACGTTCTTTCATGCCTTTTTTAATTTAAAAATTACATGTTTTCTCTTTCAAGTCTCTGTTTTTATATTAAAAATCAGTTCTAATTCTGCAGCTGAGCTAGTAGAAGCTCCTCATTATCATTTTTCGACTCCTCAACTGTCAGTTACCAGTTTCCAAGAGTTGTGCAATAATACAATTTAATTACGTACCAAGTCACAGTGTATGTGTTTGTACCATTAATAAGTGCTTCTTATATTCAAACCTACTTTTGTAAATAACAAAATATACGTGTTAACTCTTCGTGTGTTAATCCTTCATCAAACTCCTCATCTACGGTCCTCCTACTCTACGTCCTCCTCTGCGTGTCACTCCTACGTCCTCCTCTACGTGTCACACCACCAATACTCCGGCCCGCAACGTGACACCACCTCCCTACCGTGACAAGTTATCAAAAAATACATTAAAGCTGAGGACGACCAGTGTGGTTTCAATATTTATTAGCTATAGGTAAGTGCTCATTCACCGATTTACCTACCTACTGATAGAAAAAGAGTAAGTTATCTCATAAGATTTCAGATATAATAATTTTCTCTGGTTAAAAAAAACTAATAAAATACACTTAATTTATTTTTTGTGTTCTTCTCAGCAAATCCTTTCATTTGATACCGCCATCTTGAGGAGTCCGCCATATGGGATTTAGAATGACGTCACTTACCTAACCATGCATTGTCATCCAAATTGAGCATGTAAAATTTCAGATTAATCGGGAACCGGGATGTGGGTCAAATTTAACTTCTAAGATTTGTTAACATAGATAATCTTTATTCATGTTATCTGGATATACAAACTTATAAAATACTTAACTACAAGAGAAGATAGATAATTACAAGTGAAGCTAAGTTTAAGCGTGTTAAAATAAGATGCATTCTGCCAAAAATATCTTAGCACCCAAGCTAACAAGAGCAAAAACCCAATTCGTACAGTCGAATTGTCAGAGAACTCAATCCATTCACAGCAAACCGCACAAAACAAGCAAAATAAGAAAAGAACAAAAGAACTGCTTGATATAATCTAACAGCGCCTTTCATACTTATCTTCAGACCAAATCGTACAGCAAAAGGAAAAAAAGTCAAACTATAGGTGAAAGCATAGGAGTGATACATAATATAGAATAGGTGGAATAATATAAAAATAAACAAAAAGTACAGTATGCAAGTTAGGTAATGTTCCTCTTACACACAGAGCTCGGAATCGCCGATAGCGACTAGAAACGAGATTCTATTCCTACTAAACAGGGTGTAACAGAAAGTTGTGGTCATATTTTACGAACTGCATCTGCCCATCGATATGAACAACTTTATTCAAGAAAACTTTTTTACAAAAAAATTGAAATTTAAAAAAAAAACCAAAGTTATTTTGCACTTTTTGTTTTTTTTTAAAGTCAGTTCAATTTTTTTGTATTTGTAAAACAAGTTTTTATTTTTCACTTTGTAGTGGTGATTCCCGATTACATTGTGTTAACAATGTATATCTATTATGCGCTAACCGCAATCGCGGTTGATTTGCTGGCATTATTTGAATAGTTCCGTTATCTGTCTCCAAACTCATCATCAGATCTATATGAAATTTAAATTGGTCCATTTCGGAACAAACCCCTTTCGAAAACAAATTTTGGAAATCCGTCTATATACGAGTATCACGAAGTTATGCCCGAACAAACATAAAAAAAAAATACAAACATCCGAATTGATAACCTCCTCCTTTTGATGTGACAACGTCTAATAAATCGATGAACGCCGGCTGCATGCACGAAAAAGTGTCCCGTTACGATCCTTGTATATGTTTTGTTATGACGTTGTCACGTTAAACTATCGTCCGTAAACCAACTTTACAGACAACCAATTTTTTTATTTTATTATGTCCACCGATTTCTGTCATTTGTGGACCAATTTTAAAACACCTTTCCGTTACACCTGTTTATCCTACTACTAATATTATAAATTTTAATATGAAAGTTTATATGGGTGTTTGTTACTCTATTACGCCAGAACGGTTAAACGGATCTAGATGAATACTCAGAGATAGATTAGAGTCTGGAATAGCACATAGCTACGACTTTTTATCCCAGGATCGTGATCCCTTGGGATGACTTTCGGTTTTCGGTTGGCGCGCAATGTGCGCTGAGCTCAAGTTCAGACTGTCGTAGACATTGTCAGAATAGTCACGGGCCGTCAATTTCTATGAGTAAACGGTGACATTGATCTTTAATAGAGTAGACAGATATTAAAAATTTCAAAAATAATTTAACACAAACATTAAAATATTTTAAGAAAAAGAAATTAAAATATAAAAGACAAAAATAAAAATAAATGTTATTAATTATTTATTATTTATTTATTTATTAAAAATTACGTAAATAACACCTTAACAGCATAACGCCAAAGCAATGTTACTACCACAAAATACAATTTGAAATACTAATGAAAAAACAAATTAAATTACAATTAAAGCTAAAGCTTAGTTAAAGCTTAGTTTGTATAAAGCGTTTTGACAATCGGCCATGTCTAGCAGCGTCTCGGTGTCTGTGGTCTAACCGGAAACTTTGGGTACATTCGCAACGCACATGTAATAGTAGGTAATGAATGTAGGTTTGCAAGGAAGTGTGTATGCAGTGCATATCTTAGTAATTTAATACCATGATATAATTTATTTACTATTTATAATTGACTTCAAAAACGGAGGTTCTATATTCGACCCGTATCATCATCAACCTTTTAATGTCCCCACTGCTGGGGCTCAGGCCTCCTTTCTGTGAGAGGGTGTGGGCCGTAATCCACCACGTGGGCCCAATACGGGTTTGTTCCATTCGACCCGTATGTACTCGTATGTATACATATATGTATGTATGCTTGTTTGTCCGCGATTTACTCGAAAACTACTGATACGATTTGAATGGGGTTTTCGTTATTCAAATGCATATTTCTCAAGGAAGGTTTTAGTATATAATACATTAGGATCTGATGAAGATCTCCGGAGATAGACAGAGGAACTCTTCAATAACAGCATATGACTCGCGATTGCTGCCATCGTATGCCTGATTTAATGGGGAATCACAACTAAAAAGGGAAAAATAAAAATTACAAAAAAAAAAACAACGGACTTCCAAAAAAAAATACACAAAAAATTAAAAAATAACGTTAATTTCGGAAGTTGGTGTCCCCCCCAGAACTAAAAACCCCAATAACATGTAACGTGGAATATAAACATACTCGTAATTGGAGAACACCAAAACGTCATCTAGGTATACGTATTTTCCGTTTTTGTTCAGTTTTTCAAAAAGCGCTGAAGCAATTTCGATAAAATTTATATGGGACCACCTCGGGAGTATATTTCATCGGATAAAAAAAGAATTTTGAAAATCGGTCCTCAGTTGACAGACAAGTCTGTGGACAAATATTAAAAAAAAACAAACATAGAACCTTTTTCGAAGTCGGTTAAAAAGGAAGGTATGTGTACAATTTGCACCCGTGCGGAGCTAGGGCGGGTTGCTAGTCTTAATTTTTTTTTGTTCATCGATCTAAATGAGTAAAGGCCTCCAAGGTTTTCCATTTAGGTATCTCCATCTGTTGCTTTAATCGTCCAGCCGCTTTTGATAAAGCTTACGGTGCACAAATTGTATCTAATTATCTTCAGATGAACAGAGAGTAAAAGTGAATGGGAATCTGTGTGCGTGCCTTCACAATATTATCTCGAAGAATCAAAAGATAGCATCGCCACTTTATTATTAAGTGATGGTGTGAAATTGTATGTTATTTGGCAATTTTATCATAGAGGCCTGTTATTGTCTACTAATGAAAAATATTCGCGTTCATCAGAACTAGAGTACCGTTCCGTATTCCGGTTCCGTACCCGAAGGGTTCAAACGAAGCTCTAATACTGTCACTCACGTGTCCGTCTGTTCATCTGTCCGTCTGTCTGTCACACAGGTTTTACAGCCAAACGGTTGGAGCTAGTCATCAAATTTTCACAGCAGTATAAGCTAGCATCTTGTTGACCCAAAGCCATACAAATAGTTAAAAATACATTTGGTACGGAACCCTAAATGTGTGACACGCACTTGGCCGGTTTTTATTAGTAGATTAGATTTAAAGAAATTTAATTTAATTTCAATAAAATGCTCGACGACGCTGATCGATTGGTATGACAGATTTGGCTGATCAATAAACAGTTACACACTAATTCATTCTACCATCGATCGACGATCGATCGATTGGTGTAGTAGAAACTCGATCGACGTCGACTAATCCATTCTACCATCGATCGACGATCGATCGATTGGTGTAATAACAACCTAACCGGATGCAGTTGAATAACAGTTATAGGAACATTGAGCGACATTCTATCTGACCTTTCTATCGGTAACATTTCGGTGTGCGTCGGAATTGCATAGTTTAATGCCGCCAAGCCCGTTCTATCATCGGACCAGTAGACGTTCGGCGATGCGCCACCGGTACATGGGAGACATCCCATTCATACGCACAAAACGTTTTGGGAACACATTCACTGTGCGTACAGCTAAGGAGTTGGATTCTCTGCTGGGGTCTGTGTTTCCTGATAGCTACAATCTCGGGCTCTTTACGTCAAGAGTGAATAGGTTACTTCTAGGCAAGCGTGCTCCAACGTCGACCACATCAACGCTTACCATCAGGTGAGATAGTGGTCAAGCGCGAAGTCCAAGCCTATAAATTTGTAAAGTATATATATACGGTCGAATTGAGAACCTCCTCCTTTTTTTTCGTCGGTTAAAAAAAGGATCTGTACGACTCAGTACCTAACTGGGTAACACAATACCTCTTGATAAGACTGAGTGTCACACATATGGCCATAATTGCAATAATCATCATCATTTCAGCCGAAAGACGTCCACTGCTGGACATAGGCCTCCCTCAAGTGTCGCCACAACGACCGGTTCTCTCTCGCATACATGGGGATTCGCACAACCCTCACCCGGTCATCGGCTCACCTTGTGGCAGGCCTCCCAACGCTGCGTCTTCCGGTGCCTACGTGGTCACCACTCCAGAACTTTTCGTTCCCATCGACTATAGAATAGAATCGAATACTCCCACCCCAGCGCCCGCTATCTGTTCTGCAAGCAATGTGCCCTGCCCACTGCCACTTCAGTTTAACGATTATTCGGGATATGTCGGTAGCCTAGGGTCTCCTGCTGATATCTTTATCCAAAAAACCAACCTAAATAATAAATGCGAATGTTTTTGTGGACGGATGATTGTTTGTTACTCAATCACGTCAAAACGGCTGAACGGATCTGGATGTAATTCTGCACATAGATAGATTATAGTCTGGAATAGCACATAGGTTACGATCTATAGTGGGGGAACGCGGGTGAAGCCGCTCGCTGGCACAAGCTAGTCTAAATATAAAAACTGAATACTACCGGTGACTGTACCACTGGTTACAGTTAATAGCTCTTTTGTTTCACCGCTATTATATTTAAGACAATGAACTCAATCAGTAGTGAGCGTAGTGGCTTCATTTCCGTGTAGTTTTTATTATGTAATGTAATTCAAGTAGTTTTTTTTATTTATTTGTCTCATTGTGAAGGCAGACGTGAGTGGAATCGCCGGGAGGGGGCGCTCTGGGACATAAATGTACATGTATCTTTATTTTTCTATTTCCAACCGACTGTTTGTTTGTTCGCGATTTTCTCGAAAACTACTGATCCGATTTGGATGGGGTTTTCGTTGTTCAAATGCATATTTTTCAAGGAAATCTTTATTATGTAATACATTAGGATCTGATGAAGAACTTTGGAGTTAGACAGTGGAACTCTTCAATAACTAACAGCAAATGACTCGCGATTACTGCGATCGTTTGTCTATGTATTATTAACACAATTTAATGGGAAATAACAACTAAAAAGTTTTTTTTTTTACTAAATACAGAACCGACTTCCAAAAGAAAACAAAAAAAGTGCAAAATAACTTTAATTTCGGAAGTCGGTGTCAAAAACGAAGAAACAAAACCAGAAACACCGACTTCCGAAATTAAAGTTATTTTGCACTTTTTTTGTTTTCTTTTGGAAGTGGGTTATATTTTTTAATTGACTGACTGACGACATAAACAAATAAAAAACTTTTTACAAAAAAAAATACAACCGACTTCCATGAATAATAGGTACGAAAAAATGCAAAATAACTTTAATTTCGGAAGTCGGTGTTTCTAGTTTGGTTTCTTCGTTATTTGACACCGAATTAAAGTTATTTTGCTTCTTTAGTATTATTTATGGAAATCGGTTGTTTTTTTTTTTTTGTAAAAAGTTTTTTATTTTTCACTTTTTAGCTGTTGTACCCCATTCTAAAACTAAATTAATAGTAAAGTTATGCCCGAGTTGATAGCCCCAAAAATAGGGAATTTGAACATAGTTGGTGAAATTAGGGTGTATCAAGGTGAACTGTACAAATCTGTATACCCCTTCAGAGCGTATCAGCGTGATGTAATGTTGTGAAGTGGTAAAAACAATATACAGACATGCGATTGCAGCAATTCTGGAAGGTTTGCTATCATTTATTGAAGAGTTCCATTGTGTATCTCCGAAGTCCTTTATCAGATCTTCACCAAATTAAAATGGGACCACATGTGAAGCAACGACTTTCCAGTAAAAAAAAATTCAAATCGGTTCACGTAGTAAAAAGTTATGACCAACACACATAAAAAAAAATACAGTCGAATTGAGAACCTCCTCCTTTTTTTGAAGTCGGTTAAAAATATGTATACACAGATGACATTTTGGGTGTCTACAAATGTTCAAATTCCATGTTATCCATTCGGGCATAACGTAAATTTTACTTCTGGTGTAAGTACAACAACAATAATAAAAAAAACTAAAAAGTGAAAAATAAAAACCTTTTTTCAAAAAATACAACCGACTTCTAAAAATTGCAAAATAACTTTAATTTCGGAAGAAAAACGAAGAAACAAAAAAAAATATATACACCGACTTCCGAAATTAAAGTTATTTTGCAATTTTTAGAAATCGGTTATATTTTTTGAAAAAAAGTTTTTTATTGTAAAACAGTTTTTTACCTATTATGTTACTTGTTCCATAAAATTATATAGATGTGTTGCTTCCGTATATAGGATTCAAACGGACCCCTATTGCTGTCACTCACGTGTCCGTCTGTCTGCCTGTCCGTCGGCTGTCACACTAGTTTTACAGCCTAATGGTTGGAGCTACAGTCTTCAAATTTTCACCGTATAAGCATCTTGTTCTGCCCGGGGGTGGAGGATAAATTCGAAAGAGTTACCTCGCCCCCGGGCACTCGAGGCAGGGAGGAACAGGGGTGGGTTTTAGTCAATAAGAGTCTGACACACCCTTCCGCTCCACCCTAGAGCGGAAGAAGTCATAGGATGATTTCCCACGCCCCAAAAAAAAAAAAAAAAAAATAAGCATCTTGTTGACCAAAGCCAGACTAAAAATACATTTGGTACGGAACCCTAAATATGCGAAGTCCGACACGCACTTAGCCAGTTTTTTATTTTTATTTTGGTTCTAGGACATGCTAATATTTTCACGATGTTTTCCTTCACCGATTTGAGAGCAGTAGAGATAAAATAATTTACACAAAGAAAAAGAAAAGCGTCTGCCCGATGATTCTATAAAAACATATAATTTTACTTCTTTATATATATTAGTTCATATTATAAAACAAAGTATCCCGCCGCGTCTGCCTGTCTTTTCGCGATAAACTCAAAAATGACTAAATGGATTATCATGCAATTTTCACCAATAGACAAAGTGATTCATGAGGTTTAAGTGTTAAAGTCGGTACTCCCTTTCTTCTCCCAAAATTGTTTGTCCGAAAATCATTATCCATAACACGTTTGCTATATAAACTTCAGTAACCATAATGTTCAAAAATTCGAAATTTTGTTTTACATAATTATTTTTACTTGTTGTTTATTCTGTCATAATATCGAGTACTATAATAATTCAATCTCCTAATTTTGAATGAAATAAAGTCATATATCCTAAGTATTGTATTGTATTAATCCGTATATTCATTTATAGTAAAATTGTTAGTCCTAACACATTTGCTAAAAATTTGGTTTTAGTGGCAGAAACGAATCGCTGTAAATCCGACTCCACGCAGTCTTGTCTGCCCTACCCCTAATTTCAGAACCGCGAAGGCGCGAAGGGGCGAGGAGGCCCGCGAGTTGAGGAGCAGGTGGTTGTGACGCTCGCCGCCGCGGCTGAGCAAGACGAAGCTGCGGTGGTAAGCGTTAAACCATCTGCGACGATAAGCTCGCATGGGACCGCCGGAGCCGTGACAGAAACCATGGCTGCTGCATGTTGCATGCCTGTTGCTTGCATGCTCACTTGTTTGCAGCATGCATGCTAGCTCGCATGCTGCATGCTTGCTTGCATGCTACATATTGCTTGCTTGCTTGCATTCTGGATGCTTGCTTGCATGCTGCATGTTGCTTGCATGCCGCGTGCTTGATTGTTTGCATGCCGCGTGGTTGCTTGCATACACGCATGCTTGCTGAATGAATGGTGTATGCTTGTTTGCATGGAAATAAAAATCACATGTTCACAATCAACTGTTTTATTGAGTGATGTAAACATACATGCAGCGCCGGAGCCGTGACAAAAAAAAACCATTTATTGCTTTTACATCTTTCCAATTTCGGTTTATAGAACTTTATTCTCATTAAGACAGTCGTCACTTACATGAGAACATTAAATCTTACTAATTATATTATATCAGTGCGGGTAGAAGAAAAACAAAAAGCAAAAAACAAAGCATGATCATCGTCAACAAAGTTGGAAGCGAGTTCACTACATTCCTATGATAAGGTGGTGGCACAAGTCAAAAGATGTTGCTGTTTTAAATAAAAATAAACACAATACAATTAATATAGTGTTTCGTCGTTGTAAATAAAAGTGAATAATTTCTTTTCTAGTAGTGAATAATTTAAGTATTGTATCAGTTGGATTTGGTAAAATAATAAAGAATTGTAATAAAAAATCAGATAATATTTAATTACGTAGATACATTAATTCATTCATTAATAATTTGTACACCAATACTAAGCTAATTTCATAATAGAATATAACTCGTATTGCATATAACCCGTATCTACGTAACGCCTGAGAGAAGTTCATAGCAAAAGCTTTGTTAAACAAAGTTTTAAAAATATTATTAGGATAAAAAAAAAAATTCTAAAATTTGAATTTAGGACTTAACTTTTATTGAAAACGGTTTTATGTCTTTTGTATATTATTGATTGTAATATTTATGACAAACGGATTTAGGACATTGTATTTAGGGATTTCAATTTTATAGCATGTTTAAGGGGAAGATTTATAAAACAATGGTCAGACCTGCTATCTTGTATGGGTCAGAATGTTGGGCCACAAAAGGGATGAATGAAAAGCAATTGCATGTAGCTGAGATGAGAATGCTAAGAGCGATGTGTGGTGTTACGCGCATGGATAGAATTAGGAATGAGTATATAAGAGGAAGTCTGAAAGTGGCACCGCTGGCTGAAAAGTTGTGTGGAAATCGGTTGTCGTGGTATGGGCATGTGATGCGGAGGAATGAAGAAAATGTCGTGAGGAAAGTGTTGTGTATGGATGTGGATGGCTATAAGAGTAGGGGAAGGCCAAAGAAACGATGGTTGGACTGTGTGAAAGAGGATATGGGTAAAAAGGGGGTGACTACAGAGATGACGACTAATAGAGGAGTATGGAAGAAAAAGACATGTTGCGCCGACCCTCCTGCCCTTATCCCAAATAAATTGGGATAAGGGCAGGAGAATGATGAATTTTATAGCATGTGATATTATGTGACATTAAGTTCGGGCAAGTTATCATTCGGACAAATGATGATTAGGACTAAAAAAAATATGGCACTTTAGATTATGGATAAAAAAGTTAGGTAACACAATAGAGAACCGTTAAAGTCCCATGCCGGGTTGGTATTATAAGTTTAGATTAAATCTTCCTTTTCTCGCTGCAATCAGGTAAAAAGATCATCAAAAATGAAACAACAGTGGTACAAAACTCAAATACTTTTATTCCTTACAGAGTATGTACATCATAAACTACAGTTTAATCGTTGGACTATCATTAACTAGAGATAATTATGTGTAATCTAGAAGTGAGCAGTCAGTCTGTCTATCTCATACAGGTCAGCCATAATCTCTTCCACCTTTGTGCCGATTTTCTTCGCGATCTGTAACAAATAATAAGTTAATTTATCATTTTTTTTAATCAAGCATTTATGTTATTCTCAGTGAGTGATTTTGAAGTCTTTACATAATATTTCTTTAAAGTGAAATTTACCGCGAGATTCAAATTTTCTCGTTTTTTTGCAATTTGCAGGTCAATATCAGGTTGTATGTTGGTCAAAATGACACGCCTTCCCGCTCCACCCAGAGCGGGAGAAATCATAGGAAGATTTCCAAGCCCCAAAAAAAAAATGGTTGTAGTTATCAGGAAACATAGACTCCCGCAGGGAATGCCACTCTTTAGCTGTCCTATTTTTTATTGTTGATAGGCACGCGTTTGACGACTATCTCACCTGATGGTAAGCGATGATGTGGTCGAA
Organism: Polia nebulosa; assembly: GCA_951329385.1. Taxonomy (NCBI): domain Eukaryota; kingdom Metazoa; phylum Arthropoda; class Insecta; order Lepidoptera; family Noctuidae; genus Polia; species Polia nebulosa. Next base: position 3,065,579 of record OX589611.1, on the reverse strand, counting down.
GATGAAGCACGCTTGCCTAGAAGAAACCTATTCGCTCTTGACTCAAAGACTCCTAGGTTGTAGCAAAACGTTTAATGCGTGTGGGTGGAATTTTCACCATGTACCGATGAATCAGTGTTATGAATAGCTTGCTAGGGAGTTTGTTGGCCACTTCTTCTTCACAGCTAAAACACTAGGAAGTGGTGACGGGCTGGCATTTTTGGGAGGCTGTCTTTATATAGAACTTTGACGTCCAAAAAGTGCCGGCTTTCAGTCTAGTTTAAATAAATGAGTTTTGATTGGTAATATACGTTCCGTTTTGTTTGCTGTGTCGTGATCTCCTAATGTCATTGATCGAGGCGTCATAGATAGTGGTGCACCACACCCTAAAGTACACGAGAAGCTATAAATTATGTAAACAAACATCTTTTACTAAGTAAACATTTTATACTGCGAGATAATATTAAATTGACCATATTCAATCGACATGAAATATAGACGGGTTATATGAAAGTAACAACCTATTTAATTTAGTCGGATCATATTTTAACGACGCAAAGCGCTATCGTTTGTGTTTCTTGGTACCGGAACGCGTCCGTCGCAGGGATTGTAAACTATCGGGACGCCATTTTGAAATAAACGCGTCATTCGAGTTTCGAATGCGTACGAGTTTGTTTCATTGCTTTGCATATATCGCGGATCTGGTTGTTATTGTTAATTTTGTTATTGTTTCGTTATCACTTTTTTATAGTTGTTACTTTAATTGTTGCGTTAATTTTATTTGTTATTACGTATAATGGAGCCAGTAGCCAGTACATCTAAGGAAATAAATTCGCCACGAAAAAAACGTCAAAAGGTGCGTAATACAATTTATCTAAAATATATAATAAGTAAAAAGAAAGAGTTGTTTGTTCAAACGCGCTAATCTTTGGAAACTTAAGGTTAATATTAGAAGTAGGTTTTAAATTGTGAAGTAATTGGTTAGGTTAATTGGTATACCTGGAGATATAGCTTGAGCTTCGTGTGACAAGTGACTACAGGTGATTTTTACAGGTGACGAGCTTTACGGCTAATGAGAAAAATATGGTGATCAACGTAACGTGTTGGTCCAAATGTTGTGAACTCCTGAACACTTGTTTACAAAATTTATAGCTTCTCATGACGGTTACTTTAGACATATATTGTCTATGGTTGTCTTTGGTGTGGCCAGAAATGAGATCACTAGGCAACTAGTTTAGTTTTATTTTATTTTTTGCTTGAATTCTAGGTTTGTAAATTAATGTGCGTTTGTATTCTGTGTAGAATAAATATTTTTTCTTTCTATTTAGAATACGTACGTCCAGTTTCTCAGCGTTGGGCATGGTGGTGTACTGCGTCACGAGGTCTCCGTCCAGCATGCCGCGCGCCGGCCCGCCGCCCACCGGCCGACGAGCTGACTTGTACGTCCTGTTCACAGATACATTAAGATAAAGATACTTAGTATAGAACACTATAGGCACAGATATAATACTAGCGTACAGATGCCTCATCCCATACAACGGTAACACCGTAACTACGGGTTTTTGTCAGGCACAAGTAACTTTTGTTCTTCGTTCGGGCCCGTCCTCTACACCTCGGTAGATGGTGTTAGCAGCGATGGCTTGCAAGTTTAATGAATTTACTTAAAGTCTTACCAATATTTTCTCACACATTGAGGAATTGTTTTATAGTATTTTTGGCACTTCATAGCAGTTTTACTGTATCAAAATGTGTCACTATTCAAATTTTAAAGAGGCGAATGGATATACCCTAAAACTTCAAACAGCGCCATCTATTGGTACAAGAAATATAGATGTCTGATGGATTTATCCCAATAATCATCTAAATTTGAATTACAAGCCAATTATTCTACAATTTTATGCTTAAGAATACAAAAGTAATTTAATAAGAAATTACAGTGTTTGCCATATTTATTTTCAAAATATTAATATTACCTAAACTTCAATATAAAAACGATGCATTTTACGCCATCTATTGAGATTTATTTGAACTAAATTTTCTTTGTTCGAGATGAGACCCCGTGGCATAGGTTAGGTTTTTCTTTTGTGAAGACATAAGAAAACAGAAGTTCAGAATGGAGACTGTTTTCTATATTTATGTCCCAGAACAAATACTTCGAAGACATGTGACATCTACACAACCGCACTGAGCTTGACTCAGTGCGGCATTGTTGTTGTGCTATGCTATGTTATTTATTTATCCTTTAATTCAGGCAACTATGGCCCATACAATACAATACATATATAAGTATAAAACAATAAACACTTTAAACTAATACATATTTTATACAATATACTACTGTATACGAAGTGACGGCGTCGTGTTACGCTGCGAGGTGTCGCGTAGCTGGCCGCGGAAACGCCGATACAGCACACCTTTCGGCCAAAACTCTTCCTTGAGGAAGAAGGTCATCAAATGATGAGTCGGAACGCGCACCACAAATGACTTGAAATTGGTGTTAAGGCGCGCCTCCAACTTCCCACCCCTGAACTGTCACTAACCTGAAGGCCCTGGGGTTGAGTCCAGCTATGTGGCAGCAGTAGTTGTTCATGACATTCTGCAACATCAGCAGTCGGCGGTACATCTTCTCGGTGATCGGTAGCACATAGCCGACGCCACCGTCTAGGGTCGCTGTAATAGATAAATACTTTTAATATGCTGCACTTGCTGTCCTGCCCCCCCATTTTGGAGGGGCGGGGTGGCTGGGATATCATCTAATGACATCTCCCGGTCTGGGTGGAGCAGGAGGGCGTGTCAGACTCTTACTGACTAAAACCCACCCCTGTTCCTTCCCTGCCTGAGTGCCCAGGGGTGCGGTTACTCATTTTCAGAATTTATCCGCTACCCCTAGGCATGCAGGCACCGGCCACGATAGGCCCCGTCAGTGGTGGCTGACAACATCTCTTGTTCGTCTTGCGTGGAACACTACGCGCCGTCGCCTCTCGGGCCTGGTGCTGATCGGACGGCGAGCTACCCACTGCGAGCCGTCCGCAGGCCCGGGTGGCCGTGCGGCTCCTGCGAGCCGTCCGCAAGAGCCCTACGGTGGCCGGAGATCGTCTCGCGACGTCCTACGGCGGCTGCGGCTGGGGGCGTGAGGGCCACTCCGTTGAGCTTCCCTCACGCGTCCCGCCTGCGCCTTCGCTCGCATTACTGCTTCGCATGCGGCGGAGACTGCTTCCCATTCCCTCTGACTCCGTACCATGGCCTGAACCAGGGCCGGGCGCTCAGGTCGCCGCCACGTATCGCATCCACTCCTACACGGCGGTGCTCCGGCCGCGCGACGCAGAGCTCCACCGTGTCCTCTGGGCGATCCGCGCAGTGATAACACCCGGGCGTTTCCTCCCGCCTTATCCGAGACAGGAACCCCCCGAAACAAACGTGTCCAGTGAGAAAAAATGACATTATCTGTTATGAAATAACAGCCTATTATTTTTCTAAGCACGGTCTGTCAGTAAATAAATCACGTAAAGTACACAAAGTAATGTTAGCATTATTCTTGCAGTGTTTCCGAATTGAAAGTTCGGGACAGATAATAAGACTAGAAATAGTTCTCACTTTTCAAGGATGATATCTTCTTGTGAGACTACAATTTGATTTGTCAGATAATAATACTAGATGCTTCTCGTTTTAGCAAGATTCAATCAAGCATTTGTGGGAGTGAGACAGATTAAAAAATACGAAGAAGAAATAACAGATAACACGATTAGTTGTTATTTATATTGAGTATTGTGAATTACGATTTTTAAACAGATATATGATATCAAAGGAACAACTGTTATCTAGTATCTACGAATACCTACTTGTGATTTGTATCTGTTACGATAAATACGCCTCTCTCCTAATTTGTGTCCTGTTTAGTACTTACTGAACATAGTAACGTGTCGCTTGTGCGTGGTGGTGGCCACGGGTCTGGCGTTGATGCGGAACATCGCGTTGACCTGCTGGCCCAGGTGGTAGTCGCTCTTACGGATGAGACGCTGACCTGCATAACCAAACCATACAAATGACTGAGAAAATGGTCATTTAAAAGATATACTTGAAAGCGACCTTTTACTAATTGCAAATACTACTGTTACGTCGACTGTATTACACTGGAACGTTCGAGAATGTGGTCGAAGTTTTCAGAAGTTTCCACTACGTTCGAGAACATTCCATTGTGGTACTGTGTAGAAGTTCATAGATGTTTCTAGAATATTCCACTATAGGATAGTTTGACAATGTTCTGGAAACTTCCATGACGGTATAAATAGGCCGGACGGCGGGCGAGTGAGTCAGTCTGTTTTCGACTACGGAAGCGAATACAAGCGATTACGAAGAGAATAGTGATTATTAGTGAATTAGTGTTTGTGTAAATAATTTGTTGAGTTAATAAAAGATATTTGGTTAATTAATTGGTGTCAAATAATTTATCCCATACCCAGCTCGTAACACTACTATAAGTATGTTCAATATCAACACTAGTTCAATAATGATTATTGTACAATTGTGTTAAAAAAACACTTTTTCTCATTCTTCCCAGCAAACAGTTTCATGGAAATGCATAAAAAATAAATAGTCCGCCATATTTTATTTAGAATGACGTCACTTAGCTAACCATGTTTTGTCATCCAAATTAAAAATGTATAAAAAAAAATCAGCTCAATCGAAAACCGGGAAGTGGGTCAAATTTAATTTCTAAGATGTTTTTACATAGTTAAAAGCAAAGCTAATAAGAGTGTTAAAATAGATATTTACCTCCATAACTTTCTCTGGCTTGCGGCTGGTACATGAACAGCGCGAGGTTCCCTTCAGATTCGCTCACTAAGAAGCCTAGCGTTGTGTTGTCTACCATGAATTCCATTTCTAATATCTATAATAAACACACAAAGATTTTTATTATTAATTTTCTAATCTAAGAACACACAGTATATGGATACACATTAAGAAATTACAGTTGAGTACAAAGAGTGAGTTGTGAGTTCAGTTTCCTCACGTATTTGCCTAGAAGTAACCTATTCACTATTGACTTAAAGACTCCCAGGTTGTAGCTATCAGGAAACACAGACTCCGGCAGGGAATTCCACTCCCTAGCTGTACGCACAGTGAATGTGTCCCCAAAACGAGTTGTGCATATGGGTGGGATGACCACATAGCTCCGTCTGAGGCCAAAAATTAGTTGAAAACCTGTAGCGACATGTATGACGCCACATACGAACTAAACACAAACATCCTGCATCGCGCAAGCTGAGTTATTTGAACATAATTATACAACAGTCCGAAATCAACCATAGGGCAGTTTCCCGGACCAGACAACACCCGTCTGGTCGGAGGATCCTTCCTTTTCAATGGAGGTTTGCGGGACTTGACACCCTGTTCCGCATACCTCTCATAAACCTCAAAACTATTAAATATATTTTATTACGCGACCTTGTTACATATTTTCTAGCTCCGTTTGAGTTAGAAATTCCTAAAAAGCATTTTTCCTGTCTAGTTTCTTAGAAACGCCACGGTTCGACGTGGCTCGTGAAAACAATACCTGGAAAGATTTGGGGGGGTCTTTCTTTACCCAGCAGTGGGACAGGGCTAAATAAAATGAAAAAAAAAAAATAGGCTGTCATGGGTACTGCCGGCAGAAGTGAAAACTGTGTTTTACGCGATCCGCTACGAGTGGCAATCGTAGCGGTTTCAGAGTCGCGCAAGTTCAATTGTTTTTCCCTTCTCAAAAATGCCCAACGCGCCTAAAGAAGTTTTCACTTCAATAAAGATTCTAGGATGACCTCGCCTGATAAACTTACTCCAACATGACTCGGACTAGTCCTATCCTCCCGCTTTCAGCACAACTTTTATTTTCAGCATACCTGAGCGCTCCTGAGGTCCCTGGACACGAGCGACAGCGTCCTGTGCTGGTGCTGGTAGCGCAGCAACGAGATGGACTTGTACACGTCCGCCACCAACACCAAGTTCTTCACCGCCAGCATCTTGTGCACGTAGATTTGCGTGTCTATGAACGCGACACCCACTAGGTCGTTGTCTTTGAGTTGCCAGATGTAGATCTGTGGAGGATATAATGTGTGGGTTAAGTAAACTTTTAAGGAATAAAAAGAGCGACTGAATATCTGACCTCCACAACCCACACGCTACAGAACACGATACTTCAGTAAAACTGGCCAGATTTCTGGAGCACTGATTACCGACTACCCATAACTACCAAGTATACAGGGTGTAAGGGAAACACTTCCGAAAACGGAGACAGGTGATAAGGCTAGAGATTCTCGATATGATACCATTAAAAAATCTGGAAAAAAACTACAATTTTACCTAACTTTTTTAGCATTTTACGTTCACTATGCTGTGAGAACAGTTAAATGAAACCGTTATTAGCGATTAAAGACACTTTGTTTCTTTACAATTTAAGCATGCAATGTATTCGTAAAATATCAGCTGACGCTCGCGCATTAAGGCGCTATTAGCTGCCAGCTTGCGTGTTCTGTGCTGAGCTCACGTAACGCGTCGTATGTCCACCCAGTAATAGGACTCGTCCATCAAGGAGCGCTGTCCGAAATTAGACGCATTATTAATTTATTACACATAAAATAACAGGTATTAAACTAAAACACTGAGACTAAATTATAAATAATTAAATGATCTTTAAAATGGTGAAGGTTTCATAAAAATACGCTTTATAGTTTTTGCGTGATTCTCAATTTTTTATCCGCGTTAGACGTATGTTTACAAATTAATTACACTATGTCATAAAAACATAATTTCAAATATTCTGAGATCAAATTACGACGGAAATTGTCTAGAGTAATATATATTTTTTTCAAAGAAATAAGACTAGTCGTTTAGACGTGATGTTCAATTAAAAACCATTAAAAGTCGTATAACTGCGTATTAACACGAGTTCATAGAGCGCGCGCTCACCGTCGGCCGCACGGCCACGTCCACGCGACGCCCACGTAAACCGAAAGGTTACCAGAATCCGTTCACATTTAGGTTGTATATAATCTACCTTCTGGCTTCGGAAGCGTTCTCCTTACACCCTGTATGTACCGTACCTTCTGTCCGACGGCGGAGATGAGGTAGCCGAGCACCTGCGTGAGCGCGGTGACGGGCCCCTTCTGCTCCTTGGCGTACAGCTCCTTGAACCTGTTCTTGGTGAGCGGCTGGCCCGGCTCCGGCACCACGTCTATAATATCGTAGATTATTATCTGGAAAAGATAACAAAATTGTTTCTACACGATCTATACAGGCTGTAACGGAAAGGTGTGGTCATATTTTAAGAGCCGGTTCTGTCAATGGAAATGAACCACTTTCTCTAAGAAAAAATTGACGCGTTTAGGGTGCTGCTGGGGCTACCTCGATTCTGCAGTGCTTCGACTATGTTCGCAGAAGCGCAACTTATTAGGAAACAGTGTGCGTCGCTGCTGAGACGCATCAGGTCCAGCAGTAACAGCATACTGAGCGTGTTCGCGGACAGGTGGGCTCTCCACTGCTGCGCTACTGGATACGCTTGCATGATGTTCGGTGAGCAGTGGACAGTTCCCCCTCTCCGAATTTAATGTTAACTTTAATGTGTATTGTCTATTCTTATTTTCCTTTTCTTTTTGTGTTGTGTGTTTTATTGTTTTTTTTTCAAGTTCGAGCGCCGGTTGGGTAAGCGCGCGAACTTGTAAGTGCCGTGTGCACTCACAAGTTCGCGCGCCGGTTGGGTGTAAGCGCGCGAACTTGTAAGTGCCGTGTGCACTCACAAGTTCGCGCGCCGGTTGGGTGTAAGCGCGCGAACTTGTAAGTGCCGTGTGCACTCACAAGTTCGCGCGCCGGTTGGGTGTAAGCGCGCGAACTTGTAAGTGCCGTGTGCACTCACAAGTTCGCGCGCCGGTTGGGTGTAAGCGCGCGAACTTGTAAGTGCCGTGTGCACTCACAAGTTCGCGCGCCGGTTGGGTGTAAGCGCGCGAACTTGTAAGTGCCGTGTGCACTCACAAGTTCGCGCGCCGGTTGGGTGTAAGCGCGCGAACTTGTAAGTGCCGTGTGCACTCACAAGTTCGCGCGCCGGTTGGGTGTAAGCGCGCGAACTTGTAAGTGCCGTGTGCACTCACAAGTTCGCGCGCCGGTTGGGTGTAAGCGCGCGAACTTGTAAGTGCCGTGTGCACTCACAAGTTCGCGCGCCGGTTGGGTGTAAGCGCGCGAACTTGTAAGTGCCGTGTGCACTCACAAGTTCGCGCGCCGGTTGGGTGTAAGCGCGCGAACTTGTAAGTGCCGTGTGCACTCACAAGTTCGCGCGCCGGTTGGGTGTAAGCGCGCGAACTTGTAAGTGCCGTGTGCACTCACAAGTTCGCGCGCCGGTTGGGTGTAAGCGCGCGAACTTGTAAGTGCCGTGTGCACTCACAAGTTCGCGCGCCGGTTGGGTGTAAGCGCGCGAACTTGTAAGTGCCGTGTGCACTCACAAGTTCGCGCGCCGGTTGGGTGTAAGCGCGCGAACTTGTAAGTGCCGTGTGCACTCACAAGTTCGCGCGCCGGTTGGGTGTAAGCGCGCGAACTTGTAAGTGCCGTGTGCACTCACAAGTTCGCGCGCCGGTTGGGTGTAAGCGCGCGAACTTGTAAGTGCCGTGTGCACTCACAAGTTCGCGCGCCGGTTGGGTGTAAGCGCGCGAACTTGTAAGTGCCGTGTGCACTCACAAGTTCGCGCGCCGGTTGGGTGTAAGCGCGCGAACTTGTAAGTGCCGTGTGCACTCACAAGTTCGCGCGCCGGTTGGGTGTAAGCGCGCGAACTTGTAAGTGCCGTGTGCACTCACAAGTTCGCGCGCCGGTTGGGTGTAAGCGCGCGAACTTGTAAGTGCCGTGTGCACTCACAAGTTCGCGCGCCGGTTGGGTGTAAGCGCGCGAACTTGTAAGTGCCGTGTGCACTCACAAGTTCGCGCGCCGGTTGGGTGTAAGCGCGCGAACTTGTAAGTGCCGTGTGCACTCACAAGTTCGCGCGCCGGTTGGGTGTAAGCGCGCGAACTTGTAAGTGCCGTGTGCACTCACAAGTTCGCGCGCCGGTTGGGTGTAAGCGCGCGAACTTGTAAGTGCCGTGTGCACTCACAAGTTCGCGCGCCGGTTGGGTGTAAGCGCGCGAACTTGTAAGTGCCGTGTGCACTCACAAGTTCGCGCGCCGGTTGGGTGTAAGCGCGCGAACTTGTAAGTGCCGTGTGCACTCACAAGTTCGCGCGCCGGTTGGGTGTAAGCGCGCGAACTTGTAAGTGCCGTGTGCACTCACAAGTTCGCGCACCGGTTGGGTGTAAGCGCGCGAACTTGTAAGTGCCGTGTGCACTCACAAGTTCGCGCGCCGGTTGGGTGTAAGCGCGCGAACTTGTAAGTGCCGTGTGCACTCACAAGTTCGCGCGCCGGTTGGGTGTAAGCGCGCGAACTTGTAAGTGCCGTGTGCACTCACAAGTTCGCGCGCCGGTTGGGTGTAAGCGCGCGAACTTGTAAGTGCCGTGTGCACTCACAAGTTCGCGCGCCGGTTGGGTGTAAGCGCGCGAACTTGTAAGTGCCGTGTGCACTCACAAGTTCGCGCGCCGGTTGGGTGTAAGCGCGCGAACTTGTAAGTGCCGTGTGCACTCACAAGTTCGCGCGCCGGTTGGGTGTAAGCGCGCGAACTTGTAAGTGCCGTGTGCACTCACAAGTTCGCGCGCCGGTTGGGTGTAAGCGCGCGAACTTGTAAGTGCCGTGTGCACTCACAAGTTCGCGCGCCGGTTGGGTGTAAGCGCGCGAACTTGTAAGTGCCGTGTGCACTCACAAGTTCGCGCGCCGGTTGGGTGTAAGCGCGCGAACTTGTAAGTGCCGTGTGCACTCACAAGTTCGCGCGCCGGTTGGGTGTAAGCGCGCGAACTTGTAAGTGCCGTGTGCACTCACAAGTTCGCGCGCCGGTTGGGTGTAAGCGCGCGAACTTGTAAGTGCCGTGTGCACTCACAAGTTCGCGCGCCGGTTGGGTGTAAGCGCGCGAACTTGTAAGTGCCGTGTGCACTCACAAGTTCGCGCGCCGGTTGGGTGTAAGCGCGCGAACTTGTAAGTGCCGTGTGCACTCACAAGTTCGCGCGCCGGTTGGGTGTAAGCGCGCGAACTTGTAAGTGCCGTGTGCACTCACAAGTTCGCGCGCCGGTTGGGTGTAAGCGCGCGAACTTGTAAGTGCCGTGTGCACTCACAAGTTCGCGCGCCGGTTGGGTGTAAGCGCGCGAACTTGTAAGTGCCGTGTGCACTCACAAGTTCGCGCGCCGGTTGGGTGTAAGCGCGCGAACTTGTAAGTGCCGTGTGCACTCACAAGTTCGCGCGCCGGTTGGGTGTAAGCGCGCGAACTTGTAAGTGCCGTGTGCACTCACAAGTTCGCGCGCCGGTTGGGTGTAAGCGCGCGAACTTGTAAGTGCCGTGTGCACTCACAAGTTCGCGCGCCGGTTGGGTGTAAGCGCGCGAACTTGTAAGTGCCGTGTGCACTCACAAGTTCGCGCGCCGGTTGGGTGTAAGCGCGCGAACTTGTAAGTGCCGTGTGCACTCACAAGTTCGCGCGCCGGTTGGGTGTAAGCGCGCGAACTTGTAAGTGCCGTGTGCACTCACAAGTTCGCGCGCCGGTTGGGTGTAAGCGCGCGAACTTGTAAGTGCCGTGTGCACTCACAAGTTCGCGCGCCGGTTGGGTGTAAGCGCGCGAACTTGTAAGTGCCGTGTGCACTCACAAGTTCGCGCGCCGGTTGGGTGTAAGCGCGCGAACTTGTAAGTGCCGTGTGCACTCACAAGTTCGCGCGCCGGTTGGGTGTAAGCGCGCGAACTTGTAAGTGCCGTGTGCACTCACAAGTTCGCGCGCCGGTTGGGTGTAAGCGCGCGAACTTGTAAGTGCCGTGTGCACTCACAAGTTCGCGCGCCGGTTGGGTGTAAGCGCGCGAACTTGTAAGTGCCGTGTGCACTCACAAGTTCGCGCGCCGGTTGGGTGTAAGCGCGCGAACTTGTAAGTGCCGTGTGCACTCACAAGTTCGCGCGCCGGTTGGGTGTAAGCGCGCGAACTTGTAAGTGCCGTGTGCACTCACAAGTTCGCGCGCCGGTTGGGTGTAAGCGCGCGAACTTGTAAGTGCCGTGTGCACTCACAAGTTCGCGCGCCGGTTGGGTGTAAGCGCGCGAACTTGTAAGTGCCGTGTGCACTCACAAGTTCGCGCGCCGGTTGGGTATGCGCGCGCGCACGGCACTTACAAATGTGAGCTGTTACATTTGATTCCAATAATAGGTATGGCAAAAACGCTTGAACGCACGGGAATTCGTTCTAGTTTCCACAATGCTGAATACTATCCAACATAATATTGCGATCAGTTTGCCAAAAAGTACACTCCCACAGGATATGATGTGCGGATTGTTCGTATTCGCAAACAGGGTGTAGAATATTGGCATAAAGGCGAAGCAACAAGCTAGAAGGCTTTTTTTTTAACTCTTGACGGTATAGTCCCAAGTGAGGACTGTCTGCCTGTGACCCCGTACGAAGGGTCCTGATCAAACATAGGAGAGTCTGACGCACCCTCCTGCTCCACCCAGAGCTGGAGAAATTATTTGATGACTTCCCACAATATAAAAAATACACTAACAGCATCATTTACCAACACTAAAGACAATTCTGGAATTCAAACATAACCACTGACATACATTTAACCATATTATATCGTATATTCATCTTTCTTACATAATAAATACATTTTTAAATATTTCTTAAAATAATATATGAAAACTTTTTTACAAAAAAAAAACAACCAACTTCCAAAAAAAATATTAGACTAAAAATTTAAAAACAACTTTAATTTCGAAAGTAGTTGTAATTTCTTTTTATATAAAAGTTTTTTATTTTTCACTTTTTAATTGTTATACCCCAGAACTAAAAACCCCAATAACATGGAACGTGGAATTTAAACATACTCGTAATTGGAAAAAACAAAAACATCATCTATGTATACGTATTTTACGTTTTGTTCAGTTTTCCAAAAAGCGCTGAAGCAATTTCGATAAAATGTAAATAAGACCACCTCGGGAGTATATTCTTTCAGATAAAAAAAGAATTTTGAAAGTCGGACCACAACTGCCAGAGAAATCGGTGGACATACATATAAAAAAAAACATACAGTCGAGAGAAACCGCCGAACAATGCGAACCGTGTCCAGAAGTACAGCTTTCTGAATCAAGCCCTTGATCCAGCCGCCTAACGAGAGCCTCCTGAGGTGTTAGTCAAGGCTCGCGGCTATTAAGGTGGAAGCGAGAGAGTAGCCCGCGAAATTCAAATTTTCTTACTTTTTTTGCAATTTGCAGGTCAGTGTCAGGTTGTATCTTGGTCAAAATTTGATTCGCGGCCGTAGCAAGTATGTATTTATAGAATTATAATAATTAAAATCAACTCAAATACAACTCTTTGAGTTAGAATTGATGTTAAATGTAATTATTTCATGAAATCATGACATTTGGTATCAATTCTAATCTAACTAAGAGAGTTGTATTGATGATTTTAATGACCACAGTTCTGTAAATACGTACTTGCTACGGCCGCAAATCATATATTGAGCAACATACAACCTGATACTGACCTGCAAATTGCAAAAAAACGTAAGAAAATTTGAATTTTGCGGGCTACCTTGGCGCTACCACCTTAAGCCATTGGTTGACACAACTATCAGTACAATGATCGCTGAGACCACATTATATTATTATTAAAGCATACTTAAATATTGAATTAACTTACTCTTCCTCTTGACGTGATATCTTCACCGTAGTTGTAGTTTGTTCCTATCGCTATGTAACCTCTCAGTCCGGATCTGAAATAAACGTAATTTAAGATAACTAACTTATATTGAGTTTCGTGTGATAAATATATATAGATCATCATCATCTTCCTGCCCTTATCCCATGTTACTTGGGGTCGGCGCAACACGTTTTTTTCTTCCATTCAGTCCTGTCAGCCGTCACGCTATAATAAACTCCCTTTTCTTTTATATCATTCCTCACACAATCCATCCATCTTTTCTTTGGCCTCCCTCTCCCTCTCCATCCAATACTCTTTTAGTTACATGTGTTTCATCCCTGCTCTTCACAAGACCATACCAAGTTAAGCGGTTTCCTTTCAACTTTTCTGTGACAGGCGCCACTTTTAAACTACCTCTAATGTACTCATTTACTCCTAAATATATATATAGATAAGGTTTTAATTAACACGCTTATATTAGATTGGTAAAAAAAAAATACGTAAAAAAAAGATACATAAAAAAAAAATATGTATCTATGTAACAGAATCTTTGAACGTGATTTTTACCTACTTTAAAACGTCGGCTGGAATTGAAACTTCGCACACTTATCAAGGACCGATGACAATTCATTGTTAGCTAAGTGACGTCATTCTAAATCAAATATGGCGAACTCCCAAAGATGGCGGACTAATTATTTTTTATGCATTTCCATGATATGCGTATCAAATAAAAGGGTTTGCGCCGTTTAAGAAGAATACTAAAAATAAATAAGTTTATAGTTAAAAAAAACATTTTTTTAAACAAGCTTTTATACCGGCTATCTCAAATTAAATGTACTCGGTGGGGTTATGTTGTTTTATCACAGAGATGCCGTGGCCACCTTCCAGCTTCATCAGCAGACTCTTTTTTTTTCTAGGTGTAAAATGCTGCCCAAGACGAATCAATAGAGCCCAAACTCGGTGGGGTATGTTGTTTTACTATCGTTACATACCGAGACTCGGATCCGTGCCTCAGAAAGCATGTTAACCCTTTGGTCCCGGCTGTCAATCGTGGACCGTCGTTACGGGTCAGAAGCCCGAAAGTCTGACAACCAGTCTTACCAAGGAGTATCGTATTACCCAGTAACTGGGTTGTGGAGGGCAGATAGGCAGTCGATCCATGTAAAATACTGGTATTCAGCTGCATCCGGTTAGACTGGAAGCCGACCCCAAGGTAGTTGGGAAAAAGCTAGGCAGATTGAATAAGTCAAGGAGAGGAGGGTCAATGTTGAGGGTTACAGAAAACACATCTCATACGCTTAGTCAAGATATGATAAGAGCGCAAAGCGAGCCCCTCACAAGACAAGCGAGTGATGCAAGATTGGACGTACTACCGACGGAAAACAAGTCTTCACGTCAAAACAAGATGAGCAAACCTGTCCTTACCTGGTCCCCTCATAAGACAGCGAGACGTTCTTGAGGCACGTGACATGTTCCCACTCGTCGAGCTCAATGCGCGTGTTGGGGATGATCTCCCAGGAGACCGGCGAGAACAGCGTCACGAAGAACTTGTCTTGAAGCGGGTACGGGAATCTGAAATAAAGGAGCTAAAGTAAGTCCCATGTTATAAGAAAGAAAGAACAAAATGCTGAAGGAAAGCATCGTGTGGATAACGGTAAGTCTTAGAGCCAAAATTTAACCACTGCTACAAGGCTTCGGTTGGGCCTGTAACCTTGCAGTAGTGGTGTCACTAACTGCTTTTCTATTGTTTTGTTCTGTATTGTTTGTAAGTTATCAATTCGGATGTTTGTATTTTTTTTTTTTTTATGTATGTTCGGGCATAACTCCGTCATTTACAGACGGATCTGCAAAATTCTTTTTTTGTTTAAAGGGGTTTGTTCCAAAATGGTCCCATTTAAATTTCATATAGATCTAATGATGGGTTTCGGAGACAAAAAACGGAACTCTTCAAAAATTGACAGCAAATCAAACGCAATTGTTGCGATCGTATGTCTATAAATTGTTTACACAGTTTTATGGGGAACCACAACTAAAAAGTGAAAAATAAAAAACTATTTTACAAAAAAATAGAACCGACTTCCAAAAAAAGTGGAAAATAATTTTAATCTCGGCAGTCGGTGTCAAAAAACGAAGACACAAAACCAGAAACACCGACGTCCGAAATTTAAGTTATTTTCCACTTTTTTTGGAAGTCGGTTCTATTTTTTGTAAAAAAGTTTTTTTGATCTGTCAATTTTCTGTTTTGTTCGGTATTGGTGCCAATTCTCTTGTTCAATAACTAAACTAAAATTAGAGAATCGCTAAAAGGATGGCTATAGCTATGAACTAAGTTAGAGATGTCAAACTAGTTTACGCCTTGCGCTTCACCGTGTTTTAATCGACATGTTTTTACGTGTACCCATAATTTGTATGGAAATATTAGTTCAACTAAATTTGACAGATCTAATTAACGTCCGTCTCTTTCTTGTTTTATTAGGCAAAAAAAGATAGGAATAGCCTAAATTAAGTTTAGTTTGTGTACAACAGAATCCACACCATTGTTCTGTATTATCTCTGTTTTGTTCTGTATCGATTTATTTTTTAGTTTTTGTATTATTTTTACCAAAATATTTTTAAGTAAATTGTTACTAACACTACGAGTTTTGGTACTTGTAAAATTATTATAATATGAAATCGTCCAACCCGCACAGCGTCCTACAGACCACTGCCTCTCACAGAGAGCACGATTTTTTTCGAGCAATGGAAACGTAATAGTCTGATGATTGCCATCGACCGGGCTGTTACATAGAAATAATAAAATAAAAAGAACAAAACACACTTTGCCTGATCTAAAAGTCGTAATTGTTCCATAATTGGACCACTAGACGCACAAAACGTTTGGAAGTTAAAGTCTGCCTACCAGAATATAAAAAGCGACTACTTTCTATTTTAATAGGAAGCATACTGGTAATCAGCTGCATCCAGTTAGACTGGAAGTCAAGCACAACATAGTTGGAAACCGAATAGGCAGATGAATGCGTACCTATCTCCCTTGTTATCCTGGCTCTTCTCCTTGTCCTCGCCGTTGAACTTGTAGTAGCTCGTGGTGGGCGTGTGCGTGGAGGCCACGAGGCAGTAGGTCTTGGACTCCAGGTGGAAGGTCACAAAGTGCGGCGTGACGCGCAGGGGCACCTTGCGGACCGGCCACCACGCGTCGTACGACAGGTGCGTGGGCAACGCGCTGATGCGGAGGGATGACTGTAAAGGAAATCCTGCTTTGTTATCGACCTACAGTAAGACAAGACAAAAAGATAACCTTTTTGTCTATATACTAATTTGGATGCGGAGGCATAATAATATAATATAATATAATAATATTCCACAACTATCGCACAACGCCATCTAGTCACAAGCTAAGCAGAGCTTGTGTTATGGGTACTAGACAACTGACTGATGACTATATACGAGTAACACTATGGATGACTGTAAAGGAAATACTGCTCTGTTATCGACCTACAGTAAAACAAACTTTTTGTCTAAATAATATACTCTCGTCTTTTTTCACGATTTCAAGGTTGGTCCCATCGCAAAAAAAAAAGAAAGTATCAAGGTTGGTCCCATCTGCCCAAGGGTTGCGGGTAAATTCGAAACAGAGTTACCGCGCCCCTGGGCACTCAGATAAGGAAGGAACAGGGGTGGGTTTTAGTCAGTAGAAGTCTGACACGCGCTCCCGCTCCACCCAGAGCGGGAGAAGTCATAGGATGATATCCCAACCTACAAAAAAAATCAGCCAAGCGGTCCGAGTCGGACTCGCGCGCAAAGGGTGCCGAACAAATCATATTTTTTTAAGGTTTTTTTTAAACTGCCTCCACCAAATAGGTTTTTCTATAATATATAAGTAAAAGAACTACTTTCTGTATTTTTTTCAAAATTTTAGGCCCAGTAGTTTCGGAGATAAGGCGGGAATGGTAATTTTCATCTATTTTATTTCATCTTAAATAACTCAAAATTATATATTTTAAAATTATAAAAAAAAATATATTCGAGACCCTCACAATGGGCCCTTTCATTTGATATGTCACACGACACAGTTTGAAAAATTTTGATTTATAATTTTTCGAGTTTTACCTCAAAACTGACCCCCATATTCCATATTAATTTATTTAGGGTACACCTCCGTGTTTGGGTCACAAATATTCATGTATGTACCAAAGTTCAACTCTATCGGTCCAGCAGATTCGGAGCAAATTGGCTGTGTCAGACGGACAGACAGACACACGAGTGATTCTATAAGGGTTCCGTTTTTTCATACGGACTTCCGAAACCTTAAAAAAAAGCGTTGGTCCTATAGTAAAAGAAAGTTGTTCATAATGATTAGTGTTATCAGTCTTTCAATTTGTTGTTGTATTGTCGTCACCATTGTTTAAGAGTCTATGTTACCTCAAATGGCTTAGCATGATCCTCCGTTATGTCGATAATACTGCAGCATTAATTTTGAAATAAATATATGGCAAGGTTGAGGATCAATGCTAAGTATTATAAACCTCAAAAACACGATTCCATAAAATTTTCTCGATAGAAAAAAAATCCAAAGTTACCTCTAAACCGAAAACAATAAACCGCTAGCATTCAAAAAATGCTTAAAATTAGATCATGAAACTTTGCATACTAACTGAACTTACTATAAAGCAGGTCCTACAAGTTTTTTTATTTTTAAATTACCATTATTTTCACAGTAAAAATAAAATACCTAAACTATCACCTAAACTATGCCGTCTTGAAGCTTGTTCCCTGGCGCCCGACGCCCCCGTTCAGTCTCGCTTCGGCTTTCGAACGGGAGGGCTGTGTCGCTTGCGCTCAGAGCACACATTACGCAACAAGACTACGTAAAATACAAATCTTGTAGTACTTATACTTATAGTGTTGGTGCAATGGGAAATAACCGTAATAAAAATAAGAAACGAAAGGGTTGGCGCAAAGAAACTGGAAAACATGATAAACGTAATGAAGTAAGTATATAGCTACCTATCTACTTACAGTATTAGTGATTACAAACATGTCACGTTTGGTGCAGTGGCAGGTGATTGGCTGCTGCGTTAGGAGTTGCAGGTGTTTCTGCATGTGAAGATTTGTGTTTGTAAACGCACCTTTCACGATTCAGGCGAAATCCAGGTGTACACTTTTTTTTTTGATAAAAAATGTGAAAAATGGGTGTCCAATTTTGTAAAAAGTTAAAAAGTTCCCTAAATAGGTTTGTTGTTGTTTTGACAATATACAACAAATAGGTATCTATGTAGTACCTAATTGTTTTTTTTTATAATGTTGCCGACTCCAGGATTTCAACTGAATCGGAGACGGTGCGATTACAAACACAAATCTTCACATTCACAAACGCGCAGAACCGACACAACTGTCTGTAGGCCACAAAACACTGATCTGTTATTATTATTACTACACATGGCTATATAATTTTGACGGCACGGTTGGCGCAGTGGTTGAGCGTTCGGCTGCTACGCTGCGTGTCACGGGTTCGATCCCCGCACGGAACAAATATTTGTATGACCTGCAGATAGTAGTTCCGGGTCTGGGTGTCTTGTGTATGTGAATTTACATGCTTGTGAACGCACCCACGATACAAGAATATTCCTAGTGTGGGGCAACATTTTTTTAAAAGACAAACAAAAATCAAAAAAAAAATTATCAAGCTATAAATTTCCAGTATAAGCTGATCTCACATTGTATAGGAATTCCGTACAATGAGAGGTCAGCTTGTACTGGAAAATTATCCCTCCACCATCAAATACCAATTCACCAAATTTGTATTTCAATAAAAAATGTAGGGTGGGTAATTGTTATTTGTTATTCATAGGGCAAGTCTGCTTCTATGGATGATTTAGTCTTCTTTTGTATATTTTTAGGGTTCCATAGCCAAATCATAAATAAAAATATGTGAGGTCTAGGTAGGTATTTATTTGTCCCGTGTGATTGTTACAGGACCGGACGGACGGAGGTATGACCTCCGAAAACTGTAGAAATAAATTCGGACGAAACAAATCTTCATGTGTTACAAAATATATAATTGTAAGTACCTATCTATCATACGTGTGTGATAATCACGAAATTTGCTGTTCCCCCATGGCACTACCGCTTGGTACTAACGCGTAACGGTACTATCACGAAATTGGCGAATTCATAATAAAATTTTCATAATGTTGGACTTTTTAGGGTTCCGTATTATTTATTCATGTTGACAAAATTATGCTGCCGGGGTCGCGAGTATATTTGAAAGAGAGTTACCGCGGCTCTTGGCACAGGCAACTGAAGGAACAGGGGTGGGTTTTAGTTAGTAAAAGTCTGAGATGCCCTCCCGCTCCGCCCAGAGCGGGAGGTCATTTTTTATATATTTTTTTATTATAATCGTTTATTAGGAACAGAACAACAAATACAGGCAGATAAAAAAACAATGTACAACGATGGTAGCTGCAAAAGTTTAAAACTTTGGCGCAGCCACCAACGCCCATCACGCTAGTCATTGAATGATAACATAACATACCCCAAAAAAAGTGTTTTATAATGAATGTTGTGTTTTCTTG
Source organism: Polia nebulosa (assembly GCA_951329385.1). NCBI lineage: Eukaryota > Metazoa > Arthropoda > Insecta > Lepidoptera > Noctuidae > Polia > Polia nebulosa. The sequence goes on along the minus strand of OX589611.1, from coordinate 3,046,268 downwards.
CAGATCACCCGAGAACATGAGCTGTTCACTGAATATACACAATCATTGAAATCAAGCGTCCCATTGCAGCATTCAAAACATCTTTGGACGAAGCTAAGATATAGATAAGATAGAAGTAAATTTTTGGAGAAAAACTCAAAACGGACTTGTCGTAAATAAAAAACATCCTTGGTATATACAAGTGCAAGGACAATTACATATTATCGGTACAAAAAAAAATGTATTTTCGGAATAAGGTCTGGATGCGACAAAAACATCAAAGTCGAAATTATAGAAAGATGACCAATATTTCTGAAATGGAACTAAAATTAGAACATTTTTATAAAACATGCATGTTACCTGAGCTATGCAATTCCAGACATGTTCTAACTATGTAAATTAGAAATTACAGCGATTAAAAATAAATGTTATTTAATTTTGACTATTTTTAATTACTTTGAAAAAAGCTTATGGTATTTATCATACCTACCTACATACCTACCTGCATACTTACCTACTTATCCTACCTATACCTACCTATCTTATATTTATACAAACCTTGTCCTGAGAATCACGAACACAACAAAAAAAGAATTATGCAATTTGGTGAAGTCCTTCGAAAGATATACGCATACCTACATTTCGGCGATTCATTCTTATATAGATGCATAATAACTAAGAAAGTGGTAATACAAGGAGAAAGCTACCTATTATAAGATTTTAAAATGGCACAGCGTAAACTTACTACCAAGCCAATGTACCTACAGAACCCTCAGTGCAATGGTGACTCGCACTTGACTAGTTTTTTAGCTCTACTGCTACTAAACCGACTCTAAACCACTGCATAAATTCTACAATTTATGTAGTGGTTTAGAATCGATTTTTCTAACCTATGTATACCATATGTATGTATACCTAGGTACTTGCATATACCTACAACCTACATAATTACATACATGCGCAAACGGCTGTCACATAACATACATACACTAAAACTATAAAACGCAAACTTACTACAAAACTAATTGGCGGAACCCACAGCGCAAAGTTGGCTCGCATTTGACTAGTATTTTATAGAAGTAGGTAGGTAAAATAAAATAGTGTGCACGGCTAGACATCACCTATACCGTCCAGTATAAGCTGATCTCGCATTTTATAGGCTTTCCGCACACTGAGAGGTCAGCTTATACTGGAAACTGATCGTTTATAGATACATTGAAATTGTATTTGCGATATAATATATAATTTTATATTCATAAAATGACAAGTTAAAATTAAATTAGATTGATAATTTTATTTCTTAGTACTCGTCCGATAATAGTGTAGTTTACTCTAACGAAATCGCTTCGACCTCAAGGCCGCGCGTGTCGCGTCTCTGCGAGCAAAAGTGTGCGAGCGAGATAAAGAGTGCAGTGGCACGCGGGGAAGTGGGGGCGAAATTAGAATTTGAGCTGAGATGGTATAGGCTCTTAAGATGTTGGTAATAATATTTTTTTTTTTTTTGGGGGTTGGAAATCATCCAATGACTTCTCCCGCTCTGGGTGGAGCTGGAGGGCGTGTCAGATTCTTACTGACTAAAGCCCACCCCTGTTCCTTCCCTGCCTGAGTGCCCAGGGGTGCGGTAACACATTTTCAGAATTTATCCGCCACCCCTAGGCATGCAGGCACCGGCCACGATGGGCCCCGTCAGTGGTGGCTGACAGCATCTCTTGTTCGTCTTGCGTGGAACACTACGCGCCGCCCGTCGACTCTCGGGCCTGGTGGTGATCGGACGGCGAGCTACCCACTGCTCGCCGTCCGCAGTCCCGGGTCTACGGTGGCCGGAGATCGTCTCGCGACGTCCTACGTCCTGTACCTCTCCTGCGGTGGTAGCGGCCGTGAGGGCCACTCCGTTGAGCTTCCCTCACGCGTCCCGCCTCCACCTTCGCGAGCATTACTGCTTCGCAGAAGGCGGAGACTGCTTCCCATTCCCTCTCGCTCCGTACCATGGCCTGAACCAGGGCCGGGCGCGAGAGGTCGCCCTCACCTAACGCATCCACGAGTGGTAATAATAGTTGAGAATAGATTTACAAGGTGGTGATATTTATAATAATCTTTGTCAATATTCTAGGAATCGTGCCGCGAATTATCTGACTAATACCTTAGCATTGAAGTATAAGAAGCCCTGCGGACAGTTGGTGTTGTTGAAGGGCGCGAAGGTGGGCACGGGCGCCTCCTCCGTGCACAGCGCATGCAGGCGCAGCTCGCCGCGCGCCGACAGGAACAGGAAGTACGGCGTCACTCCGCAGATGAACACGCCGTTGTAGCCGCCCACGTTACCTGACAAGGGAACTCATTGGTTAAGCCACAGATAATATAATACTAGCGTACAGATGGCCATGGTACGGAGCGAGAGGGAATGGGAAGCAGTCTCCGCCGCATGCGAAGCAGTAATGCGAGCGAAGGCGGAGGCAGGACGCGTGAGGGAAGCTCAACGGAGTGCCCCTCACGGCCCCGGCCGCTACCACCGCAGGAGAGGTACTGGGCGTAGGACGTCGCGAGACGATCTCCGGCCACCGTGGACCCGGGCCTGCGGACGGCTCGCAGTGGGTAGCTCGCCGTCCGAACAGCACCAGGCCCGAGAGGCGACGGCGCGTAGTGTTCCACGCGCGCCTCATAGAGATAAGTGTCAGCCACCACTGATGGGGCCCATCGTGGCCGGTGCCTGCATGCCCCGTAGCCGTGCCGTGTAGCGGATAAATTCGGAAAATTAGTTCCAAAAGCGATTCCAAAAATATAACTCACTAAAGTGTATAAAATAAAATAAATTAATATTTTCACAAAACCCGACCGTAAACAACAACTAAAAAGTTCCAAACAAGCCACTTTTCAAGCAGTCTGACGCAGTTGGTGGCAAGAAATCAATAATTGAACTAAAATAACTGCCACTAACTGCATCAGACTGCTTGAAAAGTGACTCGTGAGTGAGTAATCGTATGTCTATGAATTGTTAATTCATAGATATACGATCGCAGCAATTGCAGTTTATTTGCTGTCAGTTTTTGAAGAGTTCCGTTGTCTGTCTCCGAAACCCATCATCAGATCTATATGAAATTGAAATGGGACCATTTCGAAACAAATCCCTTTCGAACAAAAAAACAATTTTGCAAATCCATCAATAAATGACTTAGGTATGTCCGAACATACACAAATAAAAAATACAAACATCCTAATTGATAACCTCCTTCTTTTTTAAGTCGGTTAAAAATATGGGATTTGCCAAAGAGTACACATAAAATCAACTACGAGTGAAAACAAAACCTATCAAATAATTGTTTCTCCGAATAAGGCTATGAATAAGTAAATATTTTTTTCTTTCGTCGTTTGACCACTATCTCACCTGATGGTAAGCGATGATGTGGTTGACGATAGAGTACGCTTGCCTAGAAGTAACCTATTCACTCTTGTCTTAAAGAAAGAAAGAAAAATGCGTTTATTTGCATTACAGCAAAAAATGGTAATAATTACACCTTAAAAAGTAAAAAAAACAGAAAGATTAATAATGCCAAAAGCACATATTACCATATGAATCACTTGGGAGGTACCTGTGTCGTGTCAAGGCGGAGGTGACCCCTGAGTGTTTCCACTGCGAGGATCGCCCAGAGGACACGGTGGAGCATACGGTGGAGGTTTGCCCCGCTTGGGCAGAGCACCGCCGTGTCCTCGTGGATGCGATAGGCGGCAGCGACCTCTCGCGCCGTGCCCTGGTTCAGGCCATGGTACGGAGCGAGAGGGAATGGGAGGCAGTCTCCTCCTTCTGCGAAGCAGTAATGCTCGCGAAGAGGGAGGCGGCATACGTTAGGGAGGCTCAACAACAGCCGAGTCGCCCTAGCGCCCCCAGCCGCGACCGCCGCAGGAGACGCCAGGGGCCGCGAGACGATCTCCGGCCACCGTAGACCCGGGCCTGCGGACGACGAGTAGTGGGTAACTCGCCGCCCGATCAGCACCAGGCCCGAGAGTCGACGGCGCGTAGTGTTCCACGCGCGCCTCAAAGAGTTGTCAGCCAAGGGAAGGGGCCTGCCACGGCCGATGCCTGCCCGGGGGTGGAGGATAAATTCGAAAGAGTTACCTCGCCCCCGGGCACTCGAGGCAGGGAGGAACAGGGGTGGGTTTTAGTCAGTAAGAGTCTGACACACCCTTCCGCTCCACCCTAGAGCGGAAGAAGTCATAGGATGATTTCCCACCCCCAAAAAAAAAAAAAAAAAAACCATATGAATCACTTCATACAAAAAGTTCGCTACCTACTGCTTTAATAGACCTACGACTCGCTAGACGCTGCGAACGAAAATGTACCTAACCTAACAAGCGTGAAGTGAGTTTTGCTTTGTAGCAGCGCGCCGGCGCGTGGTGTTTGTAAATTGCCATGCCTCTTTCGATAAAGATGTCAGTAGGTATTTGTTGTTACACTTTATGAAACTATGAACTACACTTCGCGGGCTCTCTGTTGCACAGCAAGACGTCGAGCGGTGTGCGAGAGAGACCGCGCGAAGTGTAGTTCGCGTTATCGCGAAGTATAGCCGTAGCGTAACTATTTAATAATGATTAAATAGTAAGATACTACACGTTATAATCAATGAAGTAACCATTCCGCATGGCCACGAATAGTACGAATGAAATACGAAATAGAGGAAACTGAAAACACGATTCATTGATTTGTTCCTTCATTTACACAATTAGCGTAATAGGTGACTACTATGCTTCTACCTTAGATTATAAAATGTCCAGATTCCTAGTACACCACCGTAAATTGAAGCCTAGTAATTTTCAAATGACGGTTGACAAATTGAAGTCATTGTCCTTTCTATTCTTATCTCAGACGCATAATAGAAGTTATTACGTACCTACCAATACTTAATAAAATACAAAACACGAAACATGCAAGTTTACTTTTTATCTACTTATTTAAAAACGATAGTAAAACAAATTAGATAGGTAGGTACTCACAATTCTGTATCAGCAGGTAAACTAAAAAATCATAAGTTTTTATCTCTTCTCTTGCTGGATCTACATCCATCAATTGCACATAATACACCAGTACTAGCCATGTCTTAAGAATTCGAAACTGTAATAAAGTACGTCAGGTCGACCGAATTGACCGAAATGCGGCTGTCGGCAACCCACTGAGAAATGGGCAGCGGGCGGCCCGGCAGGCAGTTAGCGCGCATAAGTACATGGAGTGATTCATATGGTAATATGTGCCAAAAGGGCCTCAGCTCAGCATAATGTCAGATGACAACACAGGATGCCATCTGACGCTGATTTTCAGCTGCAACCCACGAGTGCCATACGCTAGATATCAAACAGAGAATTATGTGTCTGTGTGTGAAAGGGGGATAATTATAAAACAAAACTAAAATAGGATGATTGTGACTGGATGTTTGTGATTGGATGTGTGTGAGAGTTGTGCTGTGATTAGTAAAATACCAAAATAAAATATGCAAAATATCAGCGCATTGTTAATAACAAATCCATGAATATACCTATAGTGGCAACTATAAATAATAAAGACAAACAGATTGTAGCTATTAGGAAGAACAGACTCCGGCAGGGAATTCCACTCCTTACAACTAATGTACCTTAAAACTCCGCACAATGAATGTGTTCCCAAAACGTTTTGTGCGTATGGGCAGGAAGTCCATCATATACATACCGGTGACTTATTGCCGAATGTTTAATGGTCCGATGATGGAACGGGCTTGACGGAAAACCATTCTGATAAATAAATCATTTTACACTCTGTTTAGCCTTTTCCCAACTATCTTGGGGTAGGCTTCCAGTCTTACCGGATGCAGCTGAATACCAGTATTTTACATGGAGCGACTGCCTATCTGACCTTCACAACCCAGTTACTGGGTAATACCCCTTGGTAAGACTGGTTGTTTGACTTTCGGGCTGTTTTTGGCGGGATTTTCTCGAGTGCAGTTCAGTGGCTGTTTTAATTATTCGTTTATTGATTTCTAGTGGATATTGTGATGTAAAATTGGTGTAGTTTTGTGTCTTAAGTGTCTACACAACTCTGCCTAGGGGTTGAGGATAAATTCGAAAGAGTTACCTCGCCCCTGGGCATTCAGGGCAGGGAGGAACAGGGGTGGGTTTTAGTCAGTAAGAGTCTGATACGCCCTTCCGCTCCACCTTACAGCGGGAGAAGTCATTGAATGATTTCCCACACCCCAAAAAAAAAAAAATGTCTACGTAACTGGACAATATGTGGAATCATTGAAACAGGCGCGATCTCGGTAAAATGGAACTGAGAGTTTTATTGTAGTATTGACTACCTCAGCGAAGTTTTCCGAGAAGGCTGACTCGACACATTTGTTGCCAAATACTGCAAAATACATTAGAATGTGTTACATCTGCATTCTAGTGGAAAAAAAATATATTCTGTATCTAATTACTATGTATCCGACTGAAAGACTTGAATCTATGGTCATGAATAAAAATATTTAAAAAAAAAAAGACTTTCGGGCTTCTGACGACCCGTAACGACTGTCAAAGATCCACGATTGACAGCGGGGACCAAAATGATAAACGACTTACTGAAGTATCGGCACTGGCGAACATTTTCCTTCAGCAGTGCGGTCTCGTACGGGTCGTCGGGCGAGCTGAGCGGTGCGGCACTGTAGCCGAACGGGAACGACAAGCGGCACCTACTGAAGCGCAGCTTCAAGTTGCCTCGGGGATACTTGTAGGCCTGCAAGTTACACATATTATAATATTATCATCAATCTCCTTTTTTTGTGGGGTGGGACATCTCCCGCTCTAGGATGGAGCGGGAGGGCGTGTCAGACTCTTGCTGACTAAAACCCACCTGTTCCTTCCCTGCCCTGAATGCCCAGGGGCGAGGTAACTATTTCGAATTTATCCTCAACCCTTGGGCAGGCATCGGCCATGATGAGCCCTAATCGAGCTACGATTTTGGCGCCATCAGTTGCTCATTGATACACCTACCCCTAATTGAGCTACGATTTTAGCGCCATCAGTTGCTCATTCTCCTGCCCATATCCCAATTTATTTGGGGTCGGCGCAACATGTCTTTTTTTCCATACTCCTCTATTAGTCGTCATCTCTGTAGTCACCGCCTTTTTACCCATATTCTCTTTCACACAGTCCATCCATCGTTTCTTTGGCCTTCCCCTACTCTTATAGCCATCCACATCCCATACACAAGACTTTCCTCACAACATTTTCTTAATTCCTCCGCATCACATGCGATTCCCACACAACTTTTCAGTCAGCGGTGCCATTTTCAGACTTCCTCTTAAAAAATACAAATTCCAAATTCTATCCATGCGCCTAACACCACACACATCGCTCTTAGCATTCTCATCTCAGCTACATGCAATTGCTTTTCATTCATCCCTTTTGTGGCCCAACATTCTCAACCATATTATTATAATATTATAAAGAGATAAAAAAAATGTATGTTGGTACGTAGAGGGTATTTCGTTTAAATACTCGTTAAGTTTTCTGAAATTTACTAATTTTCCGAGCAACTTTCTTATTTTTTTTTTGTGAATTGGTCGAGCCATTCTCGAGTTATGCGCTTAGCAACATTCATTTTTATTTATATAGATTATAAAGAGATAAAAAAAATTGTAAGTTTGTAACGTAGGGGGTCTCTCCGGAAATAATGATCCAATTCTAAAAAAAAATTCACTGGTAGAAAGCTGCATTATTCGGGAGTGCTATAGGCTATAAATTATATTTATTATGGGATGTATTTTTCTATGAAATCCACGCGGACGAAGTCGCAGGCTATGTGCTAGTATATTATACGTTTTTCCACGTACCAGAAGACAGCGTTGGAAGGCCTCCCAGAAGGTGGACCGTTCACCCGGACCGGTCGTTATGTCGACACTTGGGGGAGGCCTATGTCCAGCAGTGGACGTCTTTCGGCTGAAATGATGATGCTGACGTTGGCAAGAAAGATTGTAGCGACACCTACGTCGCTACATACAAACTACAACAAGACCTGACGTCACACATACCCTACATCACGCTATCAAAGTTTTATGAGCACATTTTTTTTTTTTGTGGGGTGGGAAATCATCCAATGACATCTCCCGCTGAAGCGGAAGAGCGGTGAGGGTGAAGCGGAAGGGCGTGTCAGACTCTTACTGACTAAAACATGACGGGCCTCGTCATGTTTTGCTGACAACTCTTGTTCGGCGCGCGTGGAACACTACGCGCCGTCGACTCTCGGACCTGGTGCTGATCGGACGGCGAGTTACCCACTACTCGCCGTCCGCAGGCCCGGGTAAACGTCGCCACATACAAACTACAACAAGAACTGACGTCACACACACCCTACATCGGGCTATCAGTTTTCTGAGCACATTGAACATATAGGTACAACCAGGGCTCGGATACCGGTATATTTTTTTGAAATGTTTTCGTCTTTTTTACCTAAGAAATGATTGGTTTCGGTTACGTTCAAACGGAACGTTATAAAAACGTTTTTGAAGAACAAAATTAAAATTATTTCCGATGAATTAAACGTCTTTTACTGTTTTTTTTTTTTGCATTTTTTGAATTGTGCGATACTAAGATATTTACGATTTTAATTCATTTGTCGCCGAACGCTGAGCACGGCTGCACCCTGCGGGATAAACCGGTTTTTGAAAGCGTTCTCATTTCGTTTTCGTTCCGAACAAAATGTTGTACAAAGAACTGTTCTAACCGTTTTAAAAACGTTATTTTAAATAACGGTTCCGAGCCCTGGGTACAACAGCCCGACAGCAAACATAGGGCAGATGCCACCCAGACACAACTCCCGTCTGCTCGGAGGATCATCCCTTCCGCAATCAATGGGGGTTGTGGAATTTTACATCATGTCCCGCATACCTCTCTTTTTTTTTGACGTTAGGAAATCATCAGATGACTTAAGCCTCTCTGGGTGGAGCTAGGGCGTGTCAGACTTTTACTGACTAAAACCCACCCTTACCTGCCAGCCGCCATAAAAAAACAATCTCTCAGTCAAACTCGGGTAAAAAGTTATACTAATAAACATACTAGTTGTTCGGTCCGAGTGCATTTCCGAACGCAATCTTGAGAGGTGACAGCTGTCACACCCTTTCTTTTTATACTCTATGACTTTTTTCTATCATCTGTCACTTGTTGGTTTCGACCGTAGTAAAAAAACGTGTTGAAAATGTAGATTCTGGGCTTAGGATTCAAATCTGGCTGAATCTATTGTTTTTGGACCTAATTGTTTCCTATTGAACCAAATTTAATTGAAGGCCCTAGTTGATGTAGTGGTGAAACGGGTTACTTTGTGAAAATACTTGGACGTTTGTTTGGTTCGCGAGAGACTACGCGTTTGTGGAATCACAGCGCCTTTTGAAGTCACCTTTGGAGTCTGGTATACCTACTGACAAGCACTACACTTGCCATTTAACTCTGATATACACACATTTACCCAGATTGCTCCCTGGACGAAGATTTCGGAAACCTTGGGTAAAATGTTCAAAACTTTTGTAAATTATTATTTAGCTCTGTTTACTTGCAGATAGGTTTGTGATCAGGTTGGTGCCGGGGATCCGACCGGCATGCTTCCACACTCTTATCTCCTCAAGTTCTTTCCCAACATACTCAGAAAAAGGTCAGATAAATTCCACTAATAAGCTCATCTTACCTGATATATCATGAGTTGGTCCTCGCACCGCATCAGCATCAGTACCCTGGTGCCCTTATGTCCAACTCCCACGACCAGCAGTTCCCTGCACTTGTCCGCATCAGTGTTCTGGCCACCGCTGCTTAGTTCCTCGTCTTCTATACCACTGCTTGGGATGGGGACTGATTCGAGACTGTCGGCTAAGATCTAAAGGAAAAGAAAAAGATAAAGATATATTTATTGAAATTTAATAGTTCTTCTGACTGATTTCTGCCATGGCACATTTACGTGTGTATGTGAATTTAGAATATACATCTGAGATAAAAAGAACTGACCAAGGGCGTGTTGGACTTCGCACATTTTTGGGTTCCGTACCAAATGTATTTTTGACTATTTGTATGGCTTTGGGTCAACAAGATGCTTGTACTGTGAAAATTTGAAGACTGTAGCTCCGTTTGGCTGTAAAACCTGTGTGACAGACGACGGATAGACAGACGGACACGTGAGTGAGAGCAATAGGGCTCCAATGAGAGCCTTATGACATTTCGACCGTGATTTTTGCATTCAATGGCCATTCTTGTCTGTACGTCGTCTGTCATGGCCATTCTTGTCTGTGTTGTATACTTTGTTTTTTATAATGTTTTAATATTGTATTTGTGTGCCTAATTTGTTAATACTAACATAATTTTTAAGCAATCCTGTATTACTAACACGCTATGGGTCTACGATGCCTGCCAATAAAAGATTTTTTTTTTTATATATTTTACTAACAAATACCACAACCCACAAGAATGGTGCAATAGTTCGCTAGTGCCCATCTTCAAGAATAAAGGGGATGTACAGGACTGCAACAACTATCGAGGGATAAAGCTCATGTCACATACTATGAAAGTATGGGAGAAAGTGATAGAGAAAAGATTGCGAGAGGAGAGTGAGATTACCCCGAACCAGTTTGGGTTTATGCCAGGTCGAGGGACAATGGACGCCACCTTCGCTCTCCGTCAATTGTGCGAGAAGTACAGACGTGTGCACAAGAACTTGCACATGGTGTTCATTGATCTTGAGAAAGCGTATGATAGGGTACCTCGGGATGTGTTGTGGTGGGCCTTGAAAGAGAAAGGTTTGCCTGGGAAGTATGTTGAGTTGATTCGTGCTATGTACAGACAATCTAGTACCTACGTCCGGTCGGCTGCTGGCAACACCGATAAGTTCAGTGTGGCTGTAGGCTTGCATCAAGGGTCGGCTTTAAGTCCTTACCTCTTCCTGTTGATTATGGACGCTCTTACGTCGGAAATACAGGAAGAGGCACCCTGGTGCATGCTGTTTGCCGACGACATTGTTCTGGTCAGTGAAGATGGACCTGAGATCCAGAGCAGATTGGAGAAGTGGCAACAGAAGCTGGAGAAAGTTGGCTTGAAAATCAGCAGAACCAAAACTGAATACATGTTCTGCGATTTCGGCGGTCTCTCCAGTTCTGAAGCTGTAGTGCTAGATGGCGCGCTTCTCCCAGTCTGCTCCGATTTTCGGTATCTCGGTTCACTCGTGCAAAGCGATGGCGAAATAGATCGGACTGTTAAGCACAGAATTAACACTGGATGGATGAAATGGCGGCAGGTCACCGGGACTATCTGTGACTCCCGCATTCCCCTAAAACTTAAGGGGAAGATTTATAAAACAATGGTCAGACCTGCTGTCTTGTATGGTTCAGAATGTTGGGCCACAAAAGGGATGAATGAAAAGCAATTGCATGTAGCTGAGATGAGAATGCTAAGAGCGATGTGTAGTGTTACGCGCGTGGATAGAATTAGGAATGAGTATATAAGAGGAAGTCTGAAAGTGGCACCGCTGACTGAAAAATTGTGTGGAAATCGGTTGTCGTGGTATGGGCATGTGATGCGGAGGAATGAAGAAAATGTCGTGAGGAAAGTCTTGTGTATGGATGTGGATGGCTATAAGAGTAGGGGAAGGCCAAAGAAAAGATGGTTGGACTGTGTGAAAGAGGATATGGGTAAAAAGGGGGTGACTACAGAGATGACGACTAATAGAGGAGTATGGAAGAAAAAGACATGTTGCGCCGACCCCAAATAAATTGGGATAAGGGCAGGAGAATGATGACTAACAAATACCAAAATATTGATTTCCCTCATATGGTACGGAACCCTAAATGTGTGAAGTCCGACTCGCACTTGGCCGATTTTTTTTCTTTTGGCTTCGCCCGGTTTTAGCCAGTATCAAGTTAGTAAAAAAAATGTTGGACCTCCCATAATAATTTTGATAATTTTGTGCGATAGTCCAATTTTTTTTTCATCACATGTCTCCCGTCATCCACCCAACAGAAGACATCAGTCTCATGATTTCTGACTCTCGCGCAGGCGAAGAAGTGTACTCACCCTGTTCCCGGCGCAGGCGTCCCTCACGAGGAAGCTGAGCCTCATCTCGGGCAGCGAGTAGATCTCCAGGTTGCCGTTGAGGCGCAGCACGAACAGCCAGAACGTCGGCTTGACCTCGATGAGCTGCTTCTTCCACCAGCGCGAGATGCGCCGAGGGACGCCAGGGTTCTTCGATTGTTCCGCTAACATTATCTGTGGAACAAAAGGTTTTAGAGTTCATTTATGAAACTAATATGTGTATATTTGACCATGAATTTCTGAAATATTTTGCGCGTATGTTTATTAAATAATAGCGAGGAGCTCATGGCTAAAGTAATAATAGCCGCACGGGCCGATCTATCGGGTTAAGGACCTCGGTATCTTTAGATACCGAGTTTCCTCCGTGCCTCGGCAAGCACGCTAAACTGTTAATCCCGGCTGTCACTCGTGGATCTTTGACAGTCGTTACGGGTCGTCAGAAGCCCGAAAGTCTGACAACCAGTCTTACCAAGGGGTATCGTACTACCCAGTCACTGGGTTGTGGAGGTCAGATAGGCAGTCGCTCCATGTAAAATTACCAGTATTTTACATGGAGCGACTGCCTATCTGACTTTAGCTGCATCCGGTTAGACTGGAAGCCGACCCCAAAATAGTTGGGAAAAGGCGAGGGCAGATTGGTTTTGTTTATTAAATAACAGCTAATAGAGTGAGATCCCAGACGTGAGATGTTTCGGAGATCCAGCACAGACACGTCTGGCGGAGATCTCAGAACTGTTATACATAATTTTTTAGAAGATAATCTTCATCGTTCAGCTTTTAGTTCGACACCCAGACTTACCGCGTGGTATTGTATTACCCAGTAACTGTGTTGTGGTGGAGAACTAGACAGTGGCTCAGCAGAAAGCAGAGGCAGAATGAATGAGTGAACGAAGGAATCAGTGAATTAGTGAATGAATGAATAAAATAGGGAATGAACGAATGAGTGAATAAATGAATGAATGATGACTCACGCTGGCCATGGAGGCGGGGGTCTGGTCTCCGCCATACAGCAGCTCGTCTTCATCGTTCAGCTCGTACACTGTGCCCGGCTTGAACCCTTCGGCCTTCACGTTCTTCTTGCCTTTCATCTTACCGCTGAATTCGCCTTTTACCTGGTTAACAAAAATATTGTAAGTAACAGTTATAAATTTTCTGAAATCATCGCTATATTTGTATTCACTTAGATCAATAAAATGTATGGAGCAGCTGATTATTCTTCATGATTTCAGGATTAATTCTTTGTTCTTTAACTTTTTTAAGTTTCAAATGAACTAAAACTAAGCTCATCAGTACTTCTTTTTTTTATTTTAGTTGTGTTTGCTCTTGACTCTAGTCTAGGTTAGAGGTCACAGAGACAAAGTCGACGATGGAGCGAGCTTTCCCAGAAGAAGCCTGTTCACTCTAACTTTGAAGAGATTAGGGTTGTATGCGGTCGGTAACACAGCCGCAGGCAGATAGTTCCATTCCTTTGCTGTGCGCATTATGAAAGACGTTTGGAAACGCTTAGTGCGAATTCGTGGAATAGCAACAAGGTAAGGATGGTAACTTGCAGTGCGTCTAGATTTCCGATGGTAGAAGGGGGCCGGTGGGATGAGGTCGTGGAGTTCTTGGGCACTCTCCCAAGTACATTCAGTAGAAGACCGACAGGCAACCGTTTCTTTCGAGTCGATGGTTTCCTAAATTCTTAAATGCTACATTAATTGCAGCATCAGTAGCGTTCATCAGGTCCTCCGTAGTGAATTGTCAAGTCTCTTGTAGTGAATTACCTATATACACAATAATAAGAGAACATCAGCTCTGAACGTATGCGTCACCGCTGGCGGCCGGCGTCTGCGCTGGCGACCGTACGAGGAGCGACAACATCCCTGCTTCGGAGTCCATCGTGCACTGACTGACGTAGAGTTGGGTAACTCCGGAGGTACTGATCCAAAGGTGCCGGTTCCGAACGCGGATACGTTAACCTTATTTATTCCTCACAATCCTTACCGGCACCGCGGTGCCAAATGATTCCGAGAGCACCGGAGCCGCGGAGCCACGGAGCGCGCGTTCGCTTTCGTAAACTCTCGTTCACTCGGTCGTGCACGTCGGAGTCGTGTAGAGGTTTGGTAAAAAGGACACGGACGCGAAGCGACAGTCGATAAACGGTCTTGTTACCATGACGTTAGAGTTCAAAATTGTTTTTAACCGACTTCGAAAAAGGAGGAGGTTATCAATTCGGATGTTTGTATTGTATGTTCGGGCATAACTCCGTCATATATTGACGGATTTGCAAATTTTTTTTTTTTGTTCGAAAGGGTTTTATTCCAAAATGGTCCCATTTAAATTTCAAAAAGATCTGATGATGGGTTTCGGAGACAGACAACGGAACTCTTCAAAAATTGACAGCAAATCAACCGCGATTGCCGCTATCGTATGTCTATGAATTTTTAACACAGTTAAATGGGGAACCACAACTAAAAACTGAAAATTAAAAAACTTTTTTACAAAAAAATAGAACCGACTTCCAAAAAAAGTGCAAAATAACTTTAATTTCGGAAGTCGGTGTCAAAAAACGAAGACACAAAACAGGAACACCGACTTCCGAAAAAGTTATTTTTCACTTTTTTTGGAAGTCGGTTCTATTTTTTTAATTGTGGTTTTTTAATTTTCACTTTTTAGTTGTGGTTCTCCGTTTTTATGTTCTTCCAAGAGAGCGATGCGGTGGGTGACGAACATAATCGAATAATTGATGAAAAAAGATCTGGAATAACCTACTCAAAAGTTAGAAAGCTATTATTTTTATATCGTAAGATATACTTTAGTAAGTACTCGTAATGTGAGCAAAAAAAAATTGTTACTTAACTCAGTATTATAAATTTGTTTTTATTGAAGTTCTTTCTTATTTACGCTGTCCGAAATTTAAATCATATGAATAAAATGACCTGCTGTTCAGTTCAAAAAATCCAGTGATCCGAATGAATAAAATGTTCTGGCGGAACCGCGTCACCAAAATGAGCGAGTGAGCGCCGATGTCAAACGGTGCCAAAGGAATAACTAAGGTGAACCGGTACCGGACCCGGAGTCGGACTAAGTGAATCAATCCACTTTCCGGAATAAAGATTACCCACCTCTAGACTGACGAGGTTCCGCGCCGGCTGTATTTACGTAAGTACCGCGTCACCCGCGCGCCTCCTTTTTTTTTTTTTTTGTTGCCGGGGTGGAAAATCCTCATGGATATCCTTCGCCTGGGGCAGGAGAAAGGGTCTGTCAGACTCTTACTGACTAAAAACCACCCCGGTGTTCCTTCCCACACCTGGACCGGGGATCGTGAGAGCTAGTACGACTTCCATGATCCCCGGCTAGCGCCGGCCCGCCTATGCGGGCCACCTCTGGCCCGCGGGGAGAGTGAGCTGTCCTCTCCCCGCGATGTCTAATAGGGGGCGCGCGTGGAACACTACGCGCCGCCTCCTCGGGTCCTGCTGGATGAGAGGCGGCGGACGACCCTGAGTCCACCGTCCCTCCGGACCTGTTTATGGGGGCTGGAAGAGGGCGTTGACCCGCACGCCTCCTACGTCATCCTCGGCCGGCACACAACTTGGATCACAGTTATTGGTCTACTTACGTTACCACTCCACCACTACTTGTATGTTGCCATATTGTGTATTTAAGAGACTAGATGTTCATGACAATATATTCCTATTGATTAGTATCGTATTCGCCTTTCATTTGCAACAACCCTCGAAGCTCCTCTAAACTCTGAACTGGGGCCCGCACTTACTTGCGTGTTGTCATAACACTTACTGCGGGACATAACACTTACTGCGGGACATAACACTTACTGCGGGACATAACACTTACTGCGGGACATAACACTTACTTGCGCGTTGTCAGCATCGGGCGGCGCGAATAGTCCGCTGAGGTCGCGGTACACGGCGGCGCGCAGCAGCGGCGGACGGTGGGGCACCGCCTGCCGCGTGGGCGCCAGCCGACCCGACGACTGCGGGACATCACATTACATTTTAGTCCGCCATCTTTGAGAGTCCGCCATATTGGATATAGAATAACGTCATATTGTAAATACATGTACCCAAAATTTCAGCTCAATCGAAAACCGGGAAGCGGGTCAAATTTACCTCTAAGATTTTTTACATAAATAAAATAAATCAATAAAAGTTTTATTGAAATAATAATAAGTTTACAAGTTTTTATCCCAGTAGTATACAGGGTGTAACGGAAAAGTGTGGTCATATTTTAGGAGCCGGTTCTGCCCATGGAAATGAACAACTTTCTCTAAGAAAAAATAAAAAAATCCCAAAACAAAAATTTGACTTTCTATACAAAGTTATCATCAGCTGATCAATATTTGTATGGGAGGTAAAAACTTTTTTTTTTAAATTTGCTAGGATTTTCTTGAAGAAACTTGTTCATATCGATGGGCAGATGCAGTTCTTAAAATATGACCACACCTTTCCGTTACACCCTGTATATTAATCTAGGCCTATAATCTATATATATAAAATTGATTTCCTATTTCTTTTGGTCACGCCATAACTTGAGAACGGTTTTACCGATTTCATTCATCTTTTTCTTTAAAATGTTTTCTAATACTTTGTAGAAGGTTCTTACCATTCAAAAAAGTTAAAAAAATTGCGCAGAAACTTAGAAAATTTAAGAAAACTTAACGACTACCTTTATTATCTACTTTTTTAATGTAACCTTAGCCCCAGCATTACAATATACTCTCTGCTAAGCACGTTTGAAATAACTGTCAGTTTTTTGACAGTAAGAATAGCAGTACTGTCACTGCTATTCTGGAAAATCTCACCGTAAAAACTTAGGTGAAGTGAACGTGAATTGGGCTGTCAATCTATTCAATCAAGGTGGAATGACAGTTCACTTCACGCTCACTCCACCTAAGTTTTCACGGTGAGCTGTTATCAGAATGGACCGGCAGATCGCACACCGCCAATATCGTTTACAAAGATTGCATAATTCTAGCGTAACGTCATATTCTCTTTGCGTTAATTAGTTGTATCGGTCGGAATCAAGCACTTCATCATGGAAATCCAAGATCAGCATTAAGAACGAATTATTACCCTTTTTTTTCCGGGGTGGCAAATCCTCATGGATGTCCTTCGCCTGGGGCGGGCGAAGGGGTCTGTCAGACTCTTACTGACTAAAAACCACCCCGGTGTTCCCTCATATACTTGACTCCGGGGCTACGGGTGCGAATGGGACTTCTGCTGCCCCGGACTAGTACCGGCCCGCTGTCTGCGGGCCTCATCCCGTGGTGAGGAGTGAGGTCTTAACCCCCTTTCACGTCTAAGAGAGGCACGCGTGGAACACTACGCGCCGCCATCTCGGGTCTCGGTTGATGGGCCAAAGGACGTCCCCGAATCCGTCGGCGCCAGACCGTTTTAAGGGGGGCTGAAAGAGGGCTTTGTCCGCCCTTCTTCGACG
The DNA here is from genome assembly GCA_951329385.1 of Polia nebulosa. Lineage (NCBI taxonomy): Eukaryota > Metazoa > Arthropoda > Insecta > Lepidoptera > Noctuidae > Polia > Polia nebulosa. The sequence continues at coordinate 3,028,790 of OX589611.1, read as the reverse complement.
CCCGGTGCGCCTGGTTAGGGAAGAGTGCACTAGTCATCTCCCTCTCCCTTTCCGCAGCCTCCTTCTGCGAGATGACATTCTCACAGAAGGAGATCACCGCATCCCAAGACTCTACACTGCCGACCATGGAACAAACCACAGCCGGCAGCGACAGGTCGCCTCCGACTTCAACGAATTATAACCCTTACCCAGCTCTCTGGTCGGAATGATATCTTTAACGAGGTTAAATTAAACCATTTTCCTTTGATTTTGCATATTGTTAATGAATTATGGTTTTCATTTCTTAGTGCACACTGCACAGTTGAAGTTGAAATTTTGATATTAAAAATGCAAGAAGTAGATGTACAAACAGAGGTCGCAAAACTCGCAATGCCTCAAATCAAAGATATTTAAGAGAAAGTCAAACTGATGAGCAACGCGAAGTGCAAAATGAAATTGAACGGAATCGATATCAAGAACATAGAAATGTTGTATTTGATCCACATCGAGCTGCATTCAATAATAACGTGGCAATCTAATACAGTTTACAGCAAATATTTGCTATTGGACCTATGAACGTTGTATCTCCACATTGCAAAGCATTGAAGTTCAAAAATGAAGCCCCTGAATTGCTTTGCCCCAGCGGCCAGGTCAAATTGATGCCATTGGAAGCGCCACCAGACCCACTATGTAGTTGTACGGTGTTTTGCACTATTTTCGTTGGTTTCTGGAAATGGGCCAGATTCCAATTATTTTTTGACTCATATCCAGCAATACAATAATTTCTTTCAAATGACCTCATTTGCTGCAACAAAAATTATTTGAGATAATTTTATGGCCACTTTCAAGGTAAGTTTAATGGGAAACAGTTTTACCACCAATTTCACTTTTACCTATTTTACATCTATTTACGGTTGCAGATTGAACATAAACAAGCCACGTCTTTGTAATGGCACACGGCTTGCGGTGAAGAAATTAAGGGTCTAAACCGGCTAAGTGGCGCCCTCATTGAATAAAAATTGAATGTTTTCAAAAAACCCGACTGTAAATAACAACTAAAACTTTTCAAACAAGCCACTTTTCAAGCAGTCTGATGCAGTTGGTGGCATGAAATCAATAATTGAACTAAAATAACAGTCACCAACTGTGGTTTTTTAAAACATTTTTTTTTTCTACATTTCAGTGAGTTATATTTTTGGGAACCCTTTATTTTGATACCCCACTTAATATAGTTCGTCGACTTTAATTTTTTCTGTTTCACAATATGGCGTCTTGTTGTCGCCATATTGTATCTTGATAACTGTCATGTCTTTAGTAGCACTCGCCAGGTTAAGACGAATCAATTTACGTAAGAATTATCAAAATCGGCCCACGCGTTTGGTCTCTATAGTGCCACAAAGGAACATACGAGGTGCATTCAATAAGTACCTAGCCTCATCGCCAGAGGGCGCTGTAGTTTCAAAAGAGTTTTACCACAGTGTAGCACATTCTTTTTTAATTCTTTTTTCAAATTTTCATTCCAATCCCTTCATTTGTTTTAATTTGACAACTTATGGAAGCGAACGTGTCGATCGGTTTTACAAAAATGGAAAAAGAGCAATATCGTTCGGTGATTCGATTCCTATTTTTGGAAGGGAAAACGCGCATCGAAATCAAAGAGCGCTTGGATGCTGTGTACGGTGACTCTTCTCCATCGATGGCCACCGTCAAGAATTGGTTCAACGAGTTTGCACGTGGCCGTACGTCGGTTTTTGATGAACCACGTCCAGGTGCACCGAAAACAGCTGCTACGGAGGAAAACATTAAAAAAATCCATGATCTCGTATTGGCAGATCGCCGATTGAAGGTTCGGGAGCTAGCTGAGACTGTAGGCATTTCAGAAGGAACAGTGCATCATATTCTTCACGAGGAACTCGGCATGAGAAAGCTGTCGGCGCGATGGGTGCCGCGTTTACTCACACCAGAAAACAAGCGCAACCGTGAGACCACATCGGAGACGTGTTTGGCGCTATTTAAGCGGAATCCAGCGGAGTTTTTGCGTCGTTTTGTGACCGTCGATGAAACCTGGATTCACTGGTACACACCAGAGACCAAGGAGCAATCAAAACAATGGATCCAGACTGGGGAACGTGCTCCAAAGAAGGCGAAAACTGTAAAATCGGCCGGAAAAGTTATGGCCACCGTTTTCTGGGATTCACAAGGTGTGATCTACATAGATTACCTCGAGAAGGGTAAAACAATTACAGGGCTTTACTATGCCGATTTATTGGGCCGATTCGACGCCGAATTAAAGAAAAAACGACCCCATCTGGCGAAGAAAAAAGTGCTGTTTCACCACGACAACGCACCGGTTCACACGTCTGCCGTTGCCATGGCCAAATTGGTCGAATTACGCTACGAATTGCTGCCCCATCCACCGTATTCTCCAGATTTGGCCCCTTGTGACTTCTTTCTGTTTCCTAATCTGAAAAAATCACTCGCCGGGAATAGATATGGATCGAATGAGGAGGTTATCGCCGCCACGGAGGCCTATTTTGCAGAGTTTGACAAAAACTATTTTTCGGACGGGTTAAAAAAGTTGGAGCATCGCTGGGCTAAGTGTATCGAACTAAAAGGAGACTATGTTGAAAAATAAATTGCCACTTTTCCAAAATTTTCGTTTACTTTTTGTAGGCTAAGTATTTATTGAATGACCCTCGTACATACATAAACTGATAAACACATTACCCTCCCTTGCGTCGCGCAGTCGGGTAAAAAATCGTAGCATGACATAGAAAAAATTTTTTAAAGAATCCTACGTCACGTTTGTTACAAAGAGGGTAAACTATTTTTACGTTGATAAAACAGGACTCAAAATGTTTTGTATCAGTAGTAAGCAAGTGTCAAAAACGGCCGTTTTTGGACAAACGTGACGTAGCATTCTTTAATATTTATTTTCTATGCTATGCTACGATTTTAAATTCAATGAGGGCGCCACTTGACCGGTAGTAGGGCCTTAATGAACAACGTCATCGAAGCCACAATTTTACAAGAGAAGTATAAAGGCGAAGACGTTTTGATTCCACGCATCCCTATGATTCCGAACGACATGCCATTCGACTTTAAACGGTTACAATTTCAAGTGCGGCTTGCATTTGCAATGTAGCAGTCATTAAGTGTTTGTGGCATTCATCTTGAAAATCCATGTTTTTCACATGGCCAACTGTATGTCGCCAGTTCCCGTGTCGGAAAACCATCAGCATTATTTTATTTACGCGCCAGGAAACAAAACTAACAATGTTGTGTATCAACAAGCATTACAATAAGCAATATGCTATGGAGATAATAAAAAATTACAAACATACAATTTCAAAATATACAACCATAGAAATAATAATTATTAGTATAGTATGCCAGTTTGAATTGAATGACAGGACCACATCTGTCGGGTCAGCTAGTATTATTATAATAATCTGGATAAAAACTATGGTATGACAAATATAAAATTACAGCTGCAAAAAAATTGAATTTTGAAGGTAATGTAGTGCGTTGCCCGATGTAGGTTTATTTAAACCTGTGTTTCAGGCCACATCTCTACGTCATCATTTTTCAAATAGGATGGTCCGATGAATTAAATTAACATACAGGGTGTAAGGGAAACGACGAGGAGCTCGTGGCTAAAGTAATAACAGCCGCATGGATCGATCCATCAGGTTAAGCTACGCTTGCCGGGGTTGGTCCATGGATGGGTGACCATCTTTACAAATCGAGACTCCTCCGTGCCTCGGAAAGCACGTTAAGCCGTTGGTCCCGGCTGTCAATCGCGGATCTTTTACAGTCGTTACGGATCGTCAGAAGCACGAAAGTCTGACATCCAGTCTTACCAAGGGGTATCGTATTACCCAGTAACTGGGTTGTGGAGGTCAGATAGGCAGTCGCTCCATGTAAAATAGTGGTATTCAGCTGCATCCGGTTAGACTGGAAGCCGACCCCAAGATAGTTGGGAAAATGCTAGGCAAATGATGACAGGGTGTAAGGGAAACGTTTCCGAAAACTGAGACAGGTGATGAGGATAGGTATTCTTGATACGATACCATTAGATATTTTGTAAAATTACAATTTTACCAAATTTTTTTAAGCATTTTGCGTACACTTTGCTGAGAGAACAGATAAATGAAACCGTTATTTGCGATTAAAGACACTTTTTTCTTTACAACTTTAGCATGCAATGTAAAATATCAGCTGACGCTCGCGCATATATCCTCGAGTTCAAAGTGCGCGCGCGCTCTCCGACAGCCGTGCGGCTAACGACGCCGATTTAAAGCAAAAGGTGACTGATACCCGTTTGCAATTATGTTGTATACAGGGCGTAACGGAATGGTGTGGTCATATTTTAAGAACTGCTTCTGCCCATCGATATGAACAACTTTCTCCAAGAAAACTTTAGGAAATTCAAATCATTTTTTTACCTCTCATACAAATATTGATCAGCTGATGATAACTTTGTACGGCAAGTCTAATTTTTTTTTGGGAATTTTCTATTTTTTCGTAGAGAAGGTTGTTCATTTCCATGGGCAGAACCGATAGTTACAATATGACCATACCTTTCCGTTACACCCTGTATACAACCTAAATGCAAACGGATTCCAGTAACCTTCGCTTTACGTCAGCGTCGCACTTTGAACTCGTGCTAATGCGCGAGCGTCAGCTGATATTTTACGAATACATTGCATGCTAAAGTTGTAAAGAAAGAAAGTTTAATCGCAAATAACGGTTTCATTTAACTGTTCTCACAGCAGAGTTACAGCCTGTATAATGTACGTTTTGGCTTCGGAAGCGTTCTTCTTACACCCTGTATAATTTCAATATCTAAGCAGGAAGTACACACATGTGAAGGTATTATAAACTTGTAAATATGACAATCTTACGGCGCCATCCTTTCCTCGGAACTCCCGGAGAGCCAGCACCAGCACCCGTCCACACATGGACATCACGCACAGGTAGGGGTCTGCTGTGGCCGCGTACTGTGCCGTCCACTCCAACTGGATCGATTGCAGGTTTACGCCGTCTGTACAAGGGGAAAACGTTGTTTAAACATCTGCCAAGTGAGTGATGATGTGGAGCCGAGTGGCAAACTACACACTTCCTTTTTTTTTTAGGGTTACGAAAGTCCGAATGAAAAAACGGAACCCTTATAGGATCACTCATGTTGTGTCTGTCCGTCTGTCACAGCCAATTTGCTCCGAATCTGGATAAAGTTGAAATTTGGTACACACATGAATATCTGTGACCCAAACACGGACGTGTACCCTAAATAAATTAATATGGAATTTGGAGGTTACTTTTGAGGTGAAAATCGGAAAAATAAAAATCAAAGTTTTTCAAACTGTGTCGTGGGTCACATTGTGAGGGTCTCGAATATAATATTTTTTTTTTCATAATTTTAAAGTATATAATCTTGAAGTTATTTAATGATGAAAAATTACCATTCCCCCTCCCCCCCTTATCTCCGAAACCACTGGGCCTACAATTTTTAAAAAAAATACAGAAAGTAGTTCTTTAGTTATAGATTACAGGAAAGCCTATAAGGTAAAGAAAAAACCTTAATAAATATGATTTGTTCGGAACCCTTTGCGCGCGAGTCCAACTCGCTCTTGGCCAGGTTTTTTTTATAAGCACGCGTTTCACCACTATCTCTCTTGATGGTAAGAGATGATGTGGTCGGACATGGAGCACGCTTGCCTCATCATCATCAGCCTTTTAATGTCCCCACTGCTGGGGCACAGACCTCCTCTCTGTGAGAGGGTGTGGGCCGTAATCCACCACGCGGGCCCAATGAGGGTTGGTGGATGTTACATGTCTTCGAACATGTCACGCTTGTCTAGGAGTAATAGCATTCTTAACATTAACCCACTTACAATATATAAAACTAAGATTAAACTAAATTCATGGCTTCAAACGTTGGACTACCTGTAGACAGAAAACTTAATAAAGGAACAGTACTGATGATGATTGAACAATAAAATATAAAAAGTAACTCTCTTATGTATATGTATGTATCAGCCCAAACATAATACTCACACAAACGTACAGACACACCCAAATCCACACACACACATACGCAGCTATACACACGTACGCACACACACACACACACACACACACACACGCACACACACACACACACACACTCACACACACACATACACGCGCAAAATACACACCAAGCAATAGCAGGCTTGCATTAAATTTAGTTTTAAGTGATTTACTTGTTCGAATTATTGTATAAATTGTTAATTCTAAAGAACGGGAGAAGACACTGACTACTGTAACACAGGTCTCACCTAGCTCAGGAGTCAGGGTTTCAAACGAAAATGTATAACCTTTTTTATATCAATAAAACATTATTATTATTTCGTTTATTCATTTGTAAATACATATAAATTATATTTTTAAATATTTCAATGAAAAAATAAAAAAAAAAACATTTAAAAATATAAAAAATAGTATCCCACCGGTATCGGGAACAGGGTCCAAGCTACCGGCGGTCAGGGCTCCAGAGAGAGGAACCGCCTGACAATGCGAGCCGTGTCCAGAAGTACTGCTTTCTGAATCAAGCCCTTGATCCAGCCGCCTAACGAGAGCCTCCTGAGGTGTTGGTCGAGGCTCGTGGCTATTAAGCCATTGGCTGACACGACTATCGGTACAATGATCGCTGAGTCCACATCCCACATGTCGACAACCTCGCGAGCCAAGTCAATATACTTGATTTGTTTATCTTTATTTTATTATTATTAGTAACCTATTCACTCTTGACTTAAAGACTCCCAGGTTGTAGCTATCAGGACACACAGACCCCAGCAAAGAATTCCACTCTTTAGCTGTACGCACAATGAATGTGTTCCCAAAACGTTTTGTGTGTGGGTGGGATGTCCACCATGTATCGGTGGCGCATCGCCGTACATCTTGTGCTCCGATGATGGAACGGGCTTGACGGAATTAAACTATGCAATTCCAACGCACACTCCCCGAAATGTAATCGATCCAAAACCGACAGGCTAGCAACTCGGACTTTGGAGCTTCGGCTCGACTTACTGTTGCACTTACTGCCCGGCCTCTGATCCACAAAAAATGCAGCTCAAGTCACCATCTCTGCCACTGACGACGCCGCGGCATTGGTTGACAAATTGAGGTCATTAACCTTTCTATTCTTATCTCAGACGCTTAATAGAAGTTATTACGTACCTACCAATCTATACATATAAAATGCTTTGTCCTGAATGAGTGACCTGAAACTTGGAAGGTATGTTCTTTGTATGATGTAGGCACCCGATAAGAAAGGATCTTTTCGAAATTCTACCCTTAAGGGGTATAAAAAGGGGGCAAAGTTTGTATGGGACAACGTGATTCCTTGGTCCAATCTACTTCAAATTTTGCATAAACATTTTTAACAAAATTGATGGAAGATGTTTCGTAATTTTTTTTTTTTTATGTTTGATAGGCTCGCGTTTGACCACTATCTCAACTGATGGTAAGCGATGATGTGGCCGAAGATGGAGCACGCTTGCCTAGAAGTAACCTATTCACTCTTGACTTAAAGACTCCCAGGTTGTAGCTTACAGGAAACACAGACTCCGGTAGAGAATTCCACTCCCTAGCTGTACGCGCAATGAATGTTTTCTCAAAACGCTTTGTGCGTATGGATGGGATGTCCACCATGAACCGGTGGCACTTCGCCGTACGTCTTGTGGTCCTTTGATGAAACGGGCTTGGCGGATTTCAAATCATGCAATGCCGTCGCACACTCCCCAAAATGAATGACATCAAAATGAATGACATCCACATGCCGTTAGGGGATGAATTTATTGAAATTCATCCCCTAACGGGGTTAAATAAGGATAGAAAGTAATTTTGGCGGTGACTTGCTTCGAAGTTGATATCAGTACTTCTTAGTGCTTTTGATTTAAATTACATTTTATTTTGACACATGTCTGAAAACTCAATCCGATTTTATTAAAAAAAGGTTGAATCTATTGTGTACTGTTTTTCGCATTCTTTTTTTTATTTATAAATTTGTCTGTCTTTTTTTTTAAATGGGAGCAGAGTTGGTTAACATCAATGGGAAATTAATAAACTTTACTATTGTAGCAATAGTGGGCGATGGCGCATGCCTGTTCCGTACGCTTTCTTATTTGTTATACGGCACACAAGAACGCTCAATGGATATTCGTAATGAAATTGTGTGTCATGTGACGAACAATTAGGATGAATTTGTTGTTATGTCTCATGACGGGGCAACAATCATGGACAAAAGAAGAGTAGGTACGACTTTACTTAATCTGCCGTGGAATTAAGGGATGAAATTTGGGGGGGTGGCGGAGGGGATGTAGAAACCCCTATGAAGTAATTAATAATATGTGGTATCGTCTTCATTTTTTGTTTACGTAACAAAAGAAAATATACGTATCCAATATTTTTTTGTAATCAAACAGACGGACTAATTAGATTCTTTTGGTCATCAACGCAATTAACATGATGTCATAGTCAAAACGTTACGTTACAATTTCTTAGCAATTTAACGTAATTGGGTCTAGCTCAGTTTTTTTTACTATTTGTATAAAAAAGTAACTTTATACAAAATCGAGAAACGAAAGAATTTTACAAATCCGTTTAAGGTGGAAGCGCCAGGGTAACCCGCGTAATTCTTACGTTTTTTGCAATTTGCAGGTCAGTGTCAGGTTGTATTTTGGTCAAAATTTGATTCGCGGCCGTAGCAAGACATTTGGCATCAATTATAACTGAGAGAGTTGTATTGATGATTGTAATGATTACAGTTCTGTAAATACGTACTTGCTACGGCCGCGAATCATATTTTGACCAACATACAACCTGATACTGACCTGCAAATTGCAAAAAACGTAAGAAAATTTGAATTTCGCAAACTACCCTGGCGCTTTCGCCTTAAAATTAAGTAAGTCAGAAACTTTTCAAAACTGATGGAAAAACTGTCAAGTAACAGAAAACCACTATGTCACCTGATGGTAAGCGATGATGTGTTCGAAGATGGAAAAAAGATCTTTAAAACAAAGAACTACTCACTCTTAATAAGTCTGATGCCCGTGGTGGTGACTTGCACCATAAACTTATTGTTCCCCAGGTTGCCCGCGAAGATCGTAGGAGAGCCGGTCATGAAGCCAGAGTTGTCCACCTCGTTGATTTCTTGACCTGTTGGATAGAAACACAAGGATTTTAATACAAGGTGTAATTATTGAAAGGCAAAAAAAAAACAACAGACTTCCAAAAAAAAATACTGTAATAAAAATTCTTTGTATTTTATTTTTGTTATTTGACACCGACTTCCGAAATGAAAATTATTTTTAAACTTTAAGTGTATTTTTTTTTTTTTGGAAGTCTGTTGTTTTTTTTTTTGTAAAAAAAAGTTTTATATTTTTCACTTTTTAGTTGTTATACCCCACCAGAACTAAAAACCCCAATAACATGGAAAGTGGAATTTAATAGTCGTAATAGGAGAACACCAAAACGTCATCTAGGTAAGTATACGTATTTTTAGTTTTTGTTCAGTTTTTGAAAAAGCGTTGATGCAATTTCGATAAAATTTATATGGGACCACCTCGGGAGTATATTCTATTGGATAAAAAAAAGAATTTTGAAAATCGGTCCTTACATGACAGAGAAATCGGTGGACATACATAAAAAAAAAAAATTAAAAAAAACATATACAGTCGATCATAGAACCTCCTCCTTTTTCAAAGTCGGTTAAAAAAAGAGATAATTGATTATTAGCCTCTGCCAGCGCCTTCGCCCGCATGTTAAAAAGTAGTCTATGTTTTAATCCAGGTTATAATCTATTTGCGTGCAAAATTTCATTCAAATCCCTTCAGCCGTTTTTGCGTGATTGAAACACAAACATAAAAACCTTCGCATTTATAATATTAGTAGGATTTATTTGAAAATTTTTCATCATCATTCTCCTGCCCTTATCCCAATTTATTTGGGGTCGGCGCAACATATCTTTTTTTCCCATACTCCTCTATTAGCCGTCATCTCTGTAGTCACCCCCTTTTTACCCATATCCTCTTTCACACAGTCCAACCATCGTTTCTTTGGCCTTCCCCTACTCTTATAGCCATCCAAACTTTTTATTTCATCGAATTAACTCATAAAAAAACCCGTCTGTAAAAAAAATTAAAAGTGCCGAACGAGTCACTTTCAAGCAGTCTGATGCAGTTGATGGCATTTCTTTTAATTCAATTATAGATTTCATGGGAATGATTTCAGCAGTCGGGACTAGGAACATTAAAAGGCTGATGATGATAGATTTAATATCTGTGTCCGAGCATTGGAAACATTATAACTCACCGGTCTGTAACACCATGCTGCTATCTTCCTGGGTAAGTATTAGGTACGCGTGAGAGCCTCCCTCTGAATCTTTCGCCCCGTCAGCATTCTCGCCGAGCACCGACCACATATCTATGCAACCTGTAGGTATCAAATAATAGGTTAATATTTGTAAAAGAAGATATATGGTAGAAAGCTGGAGGAGCTCGTGGCTAAAGTAATAACAGCCGCACGGGTCGATCTATCAGGTTAAGCTACGCTTGCCGGGGTTGGTCCATGGATGGGTGACCATCTTTACATACCGAGACTCCTCCGTGCCTCGGAAAGCACGTTAAGCCGTTGGTCCCGGCTGTCAATCGTTGATCTTTGACAGTCGTTACGGGTCGCCAGAAGCCCGAAAGCCTGACAACCAGTCTTACCAAGGGGTATCGTATTACCTAGTTACTGGATTGTGGAGGTCAGATAGGCAGTCGCTCCATGTAAAATACTGGTATTCAGCTCCATCCGGTTAGACTGGAAGCCGACCCCAAGATAGTTGGGAAAAGGCGCGGGCAGAACACATTTGTAAAAGAAGATATACGGCAGAAAGATGGAGGTATCTGACGTCCACAACCCAGTTACTTCTTCAGTCAGTATTTCCATGTAACATATTGGTATTCAAATGTAGTACAGTCGCGCATACTGCAATATTTTGGACGTCTCTAGACGGGATAGCAAATCCATAGAGCGGCTGGTTGTACAGGGCAAAGTAGAGGGAACCAGATCGAGTGGCAGGTCACCTATGCGCTGGACTGACCAAGTGAAATCTGTATTATTTTGTTCTTATTTTTATTATACTTACTGATATTCAATCTGATTTCATTTTTAATTCTAATTTATTGAAATTTTTAATTTAATTTGTTTCTGTATTAATCCCATTGTACTGTATCAGCAAAATGTCATTCTGATTATTGTAAAAATTGTATTTAAACTTTTATGGGCTTTCATAGCCTGAAATAAATGAATTTATTATTATTATTATTATTGTATGAAAGGCATGTATAAAGTCACCAGGACATGACATTATATGACAGGTATGTATAAAGTCACCAGGACATGACATTATATGACAGGTATGTATAAAGTCACCAGCACATGACATTGTATGAAAGGTATGTATAAAGTCACCAGGACATGACATTATATGACAGGTATGTATAAAGTCACCAGCACATGACATTGTATGAAAGGTATGTATAAACTCACCAGGACATGACTTTGTATAAAAGATATATTCTCTCCTCTTTCTCTCTATACTCACCAGGCAAATTAAAGGCAGTGATAAGCTGCGGGCGCACGGTCCGCTGCAGCACGGTGAGCGCGCCGTTCTTCCCGCGGCCGGAGCACGCCACCAGCTCGATGACGGGACTGTCCTGCAGCCGGCTGAACTCCTCCGACAGCAGCTGCGGCTCGCCCATCGACACGTCGCCGATGGGGCAGATGTTTAGGAGGGAGTCGCATACCTGGCGGACAAAAAGGGTTCAAAATTCTAAGTTATTTAAAACCGGCCAAGAGCGAGTCGAACTCGCGCGCAACGGGTTCCGAACAAATCATATTTTTTCAGGTGTTTTTGAAACTGCCTCCACTTTATAGCTGTTCGTGTAATCTTTATGTTAAGAACTATTTTCTGTACTTTTTTCAAAATTTTAGGCCCTGGTTTCGGAGATAAGAAAATAGATTAAAAATGACCATTCCCAATGGTAAAATGATATATTTTAAAATTATGAAAAAAATATATCGAGACCCTCACAATGTGTCCTTTCATTTGAAATGTCGCACGACACAGTTTGAAAAACTATGATTTTATATTTTCCGATTTTCACCCCAAAAAAGACCCCCATAATTCAAATAAATTTATTTAGGGTACACATCCGTATTTGGGTCACAGATATTCATGTGTGTACCAAATTTCAACTCTATCGGTCCAGCAGATTCGGAGCAAATTGGCTGTGACAGACGGGCAGACAGACACATGAGTGATCCTATAAGGGTTAGATAGGAGGGGGACGGGGGGAGGGGGCGGGGGGGATAAGAGGTCCAGCTCCCTGTCGTTGATCTTGATGACGTTTTATGGTAGTGTTGTGTATTGTACTGTAGTGCAGTGTAGGAAAATGTTACCCACCTCGAACACATAGCTAGTGAGCTGAGTAGAAGTCCTGATATCGGAGCCGTACACCTCCAGCTCGTCCTTGTCGCTAATCTCGATGACGTTGGTTGCGACACAGTCGCTGATCGTGTCCAAGCGACGCTTCTTCGCGAGCGGGTCGGATGGATCCTTCTGTTGTTGCTGTTGTTGTTGTTGTTCTCTTTCTTTGTTTAGTTGTTGTTCTGTTTGGAAAAGGAATTCGTTATTGTAAGGATGCCGGTCATTCAGCATAATCAGCCCTATAATTTCCCCACTGCTGGGACTCAGGCTTCCTCTCTAGGAGAGGGAATGGGCGGTACTCCACCACGAGAGTCAAGTGCGGTTTGGTGGATACGTCATACAGGGTTTAGTTGAAACAACTTGGAAAATGATAAGAGGTCTTTGAACTCGACATTGGCGACTTTTACACATAGCACTAAACATCATCATCATTCTCCTGCCCTTATCCCAATTTATTTGGGGTCGGCGCAACATATCTTTTTCTTCCATACCTATTAGTCGTCATCTCTGTAGTCACCCCCTTTTTACCCATATCCTTTTTCACACAGTCCAACCATCGTTTCTTTGGCCTTCCCCTACTCTTATAGCCATCCACATCCATACACAAGACTTTCCTCACGACATTTTCTTCATTCCTCCGCATCACATGCCCATACTACGACAACCGATTTCCACACAACTTTTCAGTCAGCGGTGCCACTTTCAGACTTCCTCTTATATACTCATTCCTAATTCTATCCATGCGCGTAACAGTAACACCACACATCGCTCTTAGCATTCTCGTCTCAGCTGCATGCAATTGCTTTTCATTCATCCCTTTTGTGGCCCAACATTCTGAACCATACAAGTACCAAACATGAATCCACGAAATAAAAACGGTCAAGTGTGATTCGAACTCCCTTGCTTGTGCCGAACGAATAATATTTCATTTTATTATATTAATTTTAGGAAAGCTTACAGCTAGTACATTTCAATATCTTGTAACAGTATGTAGAAGATGGCTAATTAGAAGCTTTCACTAATGAATAATGAGAATAATACAGAGTGTAAGGGAAACGCTTCCGAAAACGGAGATAGGTGATAAGGCTAGTGATTCTCGATACGATACCATCAAAAAATTTGGAAACAAGGAAACCTAATTTTTGTAGCATTTTGCGTACTAGACTACGCTATGAGAACAGTTAAATGAAACCGTTATTTGCAGTTAAAGACACTCTTTTTCTTTACAATTTTAGTATGCAATGTAATATTCGTAAAATATCAGCTGACGCTCGCGCATTCCTCGAGTTAAAAGTGCGTGCGCGCTCGCTGACAGCCGCGCGGCCAACGATCCCACGTCCACACGACACCGAAGCAAAGCGAAATATTACTGGTATCCTTTTGAATTTAGGTTGTATATAATCGTTAGATTCCTCTCACCATCAGGTGAGATGGTGGTTAAACGCGTGCCTATCAACAATAAAAAAAAACTACGTTCTGGCTTCGGAAGCGTTCCCCTTACACCCGGTATAAACAAATACGCGAAAATAGCGACGCATGAGTTACACAAATGCTGCATTATCCCACGCTCAAAAAATACAACAATAATAACAATAAAATAGTCGTAAAATAAATATTACACATCGAAAAACAATTACTCAACCTTTTCTTTAATGCTACTAGTGAATAAATCTAGGTCGACATCCTGACACACCATATTGAAAGTACGACAAGCTCTAATGCCATACGAGGTCTGTCTGTAGATGGATGTAACTTTTTATTAACATGTTCTAAAACAAACATAGACTTCTTAGTGTTTTTTTTTTTTCTAATTAGTATGCTCGCTTTTCACCAATATGTCACCTGGTACGAGTAAGCGATGATGTGGTCGACGGAGGCGCACGCTTGCCTAGAAGGAACCTAATCACTCTTGACTTAAAGATTCTCAGGTTGCCGCTAGGAAACACAGACTCCAGCAGTGAATTCCACTCCTTAGCTGTACGTCCTTTGGTGCGTGTGGGTGGGATGTTCACTTACCAGTCTCAGACACTGTGAGGTCCACCGTCGCTTCTAACGGCTTGTCCACTGAGAAGAGCATTCTGTTCTCTCTCTCAGTAACCCTCAGTAGGAGAGAGTTACCCAGTCGAGATCCCAGGAATAGAAAGTCTTCTTCTATGACGCACATCTGTGGGCGAAAATATTTACATTAGTTGTTGAAACTTTAGACAGGGTGGATTTTTGAGATGGGGCTGCAAGGGCAGGCACCTTAACCGTTGAAGCTAAAAATAAAACAAAATAAATTTAATTCAGACCTTGATCCAAATGATGTTATTAAACATACTACTTACAAGCTGTGTAGAAAAAAATATTATTATTTATTTATTCTTTATTATATGCTTTATTGTACACCATGATACATTAAATAAAGAAACTTAAAACTAAACAAAAAAAAATAATGTTAAACAAAAAAAAAAAAAACAAAAAAAAAAATATAATATTGAATATTTTCAAAAAACCCGACTTTAAAAAACCACTAAAAAGTTCCAAACAAGTCACTTCTCAAGCAGTCTGATGCAGTTGGTGGCATGAAATAAATACTTGGAACTAAAAGAACTGCCACCAACGACAGCAGACTGTTTTTTTATATTCAATATTTTTGTTTTCTACATTTTAGTGAGTTATATTTTTGGAATCGGCTCCTCGAACCCTTTATTTTGATACCCCGCTTAGTATAGTTCGTCGACTTTAATTTTTTCTTTTTCACAATAAGGCGTCTGGTTGTCGCCATAATGTATTTTGATTACTGTCATGTCTTTAGTATCACTCGCAGGATTAAGACAAATCAATTATTGACGTAAGAATTATCAAAATCGGGCCACAAAGGAACAAACATACAAATATATATCTTTTCCTTCCTTCTTCTTCTTCCTTTTCTTTTCCTTCCTTTTATCTTCTTCTTCTTTCTCTTTTCTCTTTTTTTAAGTGAAAACGGACGGGAAAAGGACTCGTAGCGCATCGCGTAGCGGATTGAAGTGAAAACTTCTTTAGGCGCGTTGGGCATTTTTGAGATGGGAAAAAACGATTGAACTTGCACGATACTGACCCGCTACGAGTGCTTCAACGCGTAGCGGCGTAGGACTCGTAGCGCATCGCGTAGCGGATTGAAGTGAAAACTTCTTTAGGCGCGTTGGGCATTTTTGAGATGGGAAAAAACGATTGAACTCGCACGATACTGACCCGCTACGAGTGCTACAACGCGTAGCGGCGTAGCACTCGTAGCGCATCGCGTAGCGGATTGAAGTGAAAACTTCTTTAGGCGCGTTGGGCATTTTTGAGATGGGAAAAAACGATTGAACTCGCACGATACTGACCCGCTACGAGTGCTACAACGCCTAGCGGCGTAGCACTCGTAGCGCATCGCGTAGCGGATTGAAGTGAAAACTTCTTTAGGCGCGTTGGGCATTTTTGAAATGGGAAAAAACGATTGAACTCGCACGATACTGACACCGACACCGCTACACGATTCGCTCCGTTGGGCATTTTTGTTCAAGTTTTCACTTTTGTCGGCACTGCCGGAGCGCCACTCTTTTTTTTTTACATACCTACATACATACATAGGCTGATAAACACATTACCCTCCCTTGCGTCGCACAGTCGGGTAACAATGTACTGGTCAACTGCCATTATTGAAGTCTTTGAGTCGTTTGCGAGGGGGTCTCCGAGTCGTTGCCGAGGGATACTCACACAGGTAGTGAGCACGGAGGCGGCCGCACGGTCCAGATGAAAGCTCCGCACGGTGCGCACGGAGTCTGCCAGGAGCGTTAGAACGTACAGCTGCCCTCCGCGCAAGGAGAGGGCCAGGCGACCCTCCCCAAGAGGGGCCACGCATGACCCGTCGAGGGTTACGCATACGCCTTCTTGGATTCCTGGAAAAAAATACAATTATTACTGTTTTATTTTTTTAAAGTTCAGTCACGCCTTCGATAACACTACAATCCTCATATAACGCGGTAGTGAGTGTGCGGTAAATGATAAATGATGTTTATTCAGTAAATAGGTTACAAGGAACACTTTTACACGTCAATGTTTTTTGTCAGTTTAAGCTAGATGAGGCCGGTGTTTCCTAGCTGACTAGCCTGAGAAGAAACACCGAAACAAACTCAGAGGTCAAAGTATCTTTTAAAGTGTTCAAATTCATACAATGTGTACTGGTTAAATCATATGAGAACCATGTACGTTTATGTCTGGGATGAGCTTTTTGAAGAAAGCAACACACAAATTCGAGTGGACCTGTCCAGACAGTGCAAGTATTTGTCAGTCATCGCGAAGCTCAACTCAGAACTCTGAGGAGCTCAACGAACTGACGAACAATAGGTAGAATACTGAGCAAAACTATCCGCGGACGCCATCTGGCGAGTGAAACAAAGACACTCGATGCATTGGGTGTTACCGAAATCAGAATATGTGAGATAGAGATGGGCTTAAACGTTAAAAAAAATAACACTGCTAAATGCTAATGCTAAAAATAATTAACAGTTAAATTTAGCAGTTATTATTTAGCAACTGTTAAATTTCACAGACAGATTTCCTTCATACTTTTCACAAGCTTAAATTTAGCAGTTATTTTTAGCTACTGTTAAATTTATGTACAGACAGATTTTTAACATAATTAACTCTCATTTCCTTCATACTTTACACAGGCTTACGACTGTCAACTTTTTCTGTTGGTGTATTTAATATGAGAATCAATTTATTTATTGTGTGTGTTGTTTACTGTTCATCTTCATTTCTTTTGCGGCCTGGAGTAGTGGGATAAAGCGAGACAAATATATATCCTTCCGTGTGTGCTGTGTGTGGTGCGGGGTAGGGTAGCACCGCGCAGAGTACCTGACACCGCCGGCGGCCGCTGCCACTATCTATTATTTATTAGTGTTTGTGACTGTGAAATGTGACTGTTAAATATAACAGCTAACTCAGTATTTATTTAACAAGTGTTGACACTAAAACGCCACTACCTATTATTTTTGTGACTGTGAGTTGTGACTGTTAAATTTAACAGTTAATTCAGAAATGATTTAACAGGTGTTGACACTAAAAAAAATTAACAGTGTTAATTTAGCAGCTAATTAATTTTAGACCCATCACTAATGTGAGAGAAATCATCAAATCGACACTCAATTATGTCCCCCTTTTTCTAAAGGTTAAGGTGGATGCGCCAGGGTAGCCCGCGAAATTCAAATTTTCTTACGTTTTTTGCAATTTGCAGGTCAGTGTCAGGTTGTATCTTGATCAAAATTTGATTTGCGGCCGTAGCAAGTATGTATTTACATAACTGTAATCATTAAAATCATCAATACAACTCTTTCAGTTAGAATTGATGCCAGATGAATTTCATGAAATTCTTACATTTGGCATCAATTCTAACTGAGCAATTGCAAAAACGTTAGAAAATTTGAATTTCACGGGCTAGGGTGGAGCTTTCACCTTAAGCTAAATATATAGTAGATTGTACGGCAAAATCCTAATTGATTTTATTTCCTAATTTTATTCATAATGAACACCAAAAAAAGCCATTGACGCTTCACCAAGTGTAATCGAACAATTAATTAAAAAAACTATTTTACAAAAAAAATACAACAGTACTTCCAAAAAACACTAAAAATTGCAAAATAACTTTAAATTCGGAACGATGTTACAAGTTTTGTTTCTTCGTTATTTGACACCAACTTCCAAAATTAAAAAAGATTTTTATTTTTCACTTTTTAGTTGTTGTACCCACGGTTCCCTCAATTTCTCTAGGATCCCATCATCAGATCCCGACTAGAGAACCATGGGACCACCGGGGAAGCCTTATTCATTTGAATAATTATTTTTGGAAGGATACCCTTCCAAAAATAATTATTCAAATCGGTCTAGACATCTTCGAATAATCGGGGGCCATACATAAAAATAAAAAAATCCGACAAATTGAGAACCTTCTCCTTTTTTGAAGTCTGTTAAAAATTTCAATAAAATAACAGAAAACAGTACTTTTAAGGTACTTACTGAGCGGAAAGTTAGTGGTATGAGTTGCTACGCTATTCAGCGACACTCCGTACGGGGGTACCGACTGATTCAGGTATATGAGAGAGTTCACAGCCATTATCAGACATCCACCTGGAAGTAAAGACAACACACAATAAATAAAGTAATTTAATTAGTTGTTAGCGTGTCGATCTTTGACAGTCGTGACGGATCATCAGAAGCCCGAAAGTCTGACAACCAGTCTTGCCAAGGAGTATCGTATTACCCAGTAACTGGGTTGTGCAGGTCAGATAAGCAGTCGCTCCAAGTAAAATAGTGTTTGGAGGTATGCGGAACAGGGCGCAAAGTCCCACAAACCTCCATTGAAAAGGAAGGATCCCCCGACCAGACGGGTGCCGTGTCCGGTCCGGGCAACTGCCCGATGGCTGATTTCGGACTGCCGTACATGTTTAAATCGCGCGGAGAACTCTGCTTGCGCGATGTAGGACTTTGCTATTTTTAGACATGTGCGGCGTCACAGATGTCGCTACAAGTGGTATTCAGCTGCATCCGGTTAGTCTGGAAGCCGATCTTAAGATAATTGGGAAAAGGCGCAGGCAGATTGATTAACGTGGTCAGACGCTCCGGAACTAAGTTGTGGAGGTCAGATAGGCGTCGCCACAATGACCGGTCCTGTGCGTCTCGCATTCATCAGATTCCCCCGACCGTCACCAGGTCATCGGTCCGCCTTATGGGAGGCCTTGCAACGCTGTGTCTTCCAGTACGCGGTCACCACTCCACAACCTTTCGTCCCCATCGACCATTTGTTTTGTGAGCAATGTGCCTAGTCCACTGCCACTACAGTTTGGCGATTCTTCGAGCTACGTCGGTAACCTTGGTTCTCCTGCCTCTTCATTCCTGATCCGATTACGCAAGGAAAATCCGAGCATAGCCCTCTCGGCCTCTCCATTGCCCTTTTAGTATAATACAGGGTGTAAGGGAAACGCATCCTAAAACGGAGACAGGTGATAAAGGTAGTGATTCTCGATACGATACCATCAAAAAAATCTGGATTTTTTTTTTACAATTTTACCAATTTTTTTTACTATTTTGCGTTCACTTTACTGTGAGAACAGTTAAATGAAACCGTTATTAGCGATTAAACTTTCTTTCTTTACAACTTAAGCATGCAATGTATTCGTAAAATATCAGCTGACGTTCGCGCATTAACACGAGTTCAAAGTGCGACGCCGACGTAAAGCGAAGGTTACTGGAATCCGTTTGCATTTAGGTTGTATATAATCTACGTTCTGGCTTCGGAAGCGTTCCCCTTACACCCCGTATAATATACTAGGTATTCAGTTGCATCTGGTTAGCCGCCGCCAACCCCAACATTGTTGAGAAACGGCTATTGATAGGATCAACCATGGTTAGTAAAAGCATTTTTAACAGTGGATCATTACAGATTAACCTTTCTAAATGACAAAATCTCCTTTAAATGATCAGTCAGTAATTTTACCACCCACATCTATTCCTTCCTGCTAGAAAATTTTGAATTAAGAACCTGCTTATCAGTGTTTAAACTAATCATATTATTATGGTTAACTTTTTTTTTATTAATAATACCCTAATTTACTTATTTATTGAGGACCTCCTACAAAAGATCTCATCATCTTCCTGCCCTTATACGAGTACCATGTTACTTGGGGTCGGCGCAACACGTATTTTTCTTCCATTCAGTCCTGTCAGCCGTCACGCTATCACTAACTTCCTTTTCTTTCATATAACTCCTCACACAATCCATCCATACTTTCTTTGGCCTCCCTCTCCCTCTCCATCCATCCACATTTTATATTCATAATTCTTTTAGTTACATGTGTTTCATCCCTCCTCTTCACATGACCATACCAAGATAAGCGGTTCCTTTTCAACTTTTCGATGACTGGCGCCACTTTTAAACTACCTCTAATGTACTTATTTCTCACTTTATCCATTCTCGTTACTCCACACATCCATCTCAACATTCTCATCTCCGCCACATGCAATCTTTTTTCATCCGTCTTTTTCACAGCCCAACGTTCTGACCCATACAGAAAGAAAACTCACTTCATACAGAAACGAAAAGATGTACACAAAAAATTGAAAATAGTATTTTATTTATTCCTTCTTTTTAAAACTGTCTTTACAAATCTTAAATTTATATTACTTATATATATTAGTGTGGCTATCAACTATTATTCCGAGGTATAACTTACCTAGAGGCTTCTGCACGGGCACAGCTCTGAGACAGTCGAAGGGCAGATGCGCCGTGGCCCAGATGACTGGGTGCACTCGCGCGCTCATGTTCAGACTCACGCCGCACATCGC
Organism: Polia nebulosa; assembly: GCA_951329385.1. NCBI lineage: Eukaryota > Metazoa > Arthropoda > Insecta > Lepidoptera > Noctuidae > Polia > Polia nebulosa. Next base: position 3,007,939 of record OX589611.1, on the reverse strand, counting down.
GCACGTGTCGTTACGGACTGCTGTGCGACTGGAATAGTAATAATAACATGTAATGTGGGTTCTTGGAGGTCTATTTACTGTAACAAAAGAATTTTACCAAATAAATCCTATTTTTTGGAAGGCAAAACACCGGGATGTGTGGTAGGCTATTGGGGAGATCTTAGCCCAGCAGTGGGACAAGATAGGTTGAGGAAAAAAAAGGGGACTGGAATTGCCAGTATTGTAATAAACAAGTAAATTGTACAGTCAGCGAAATAATAATTATATTTTTTTTTTGTTTTTTTTTTTTCTAGCTCGCAACCTAATTTGAATAACTGACTATGGATTTTGATTTCTACAGTGTTTTTTTAAAGTGATACTGTCTGGAAATACCACTCTTTATAATCATACTTTTCACGCGGGCGAAGCTGCGGGCGGAAGCTAGTATATACAAATTTTTCTCTAGTAATAATTTTATTTACTTACTAGCTTCCGCCCGCGGCTTCGCCCGCGTAAAAAGTGTAATTATAATAAGTCTAAGTGGTATTTCCAGAGAGTAGCACTTTAAATAAATCCTGTAGAAATGAAAATCAAAAGTTATTTAAATTAGGCTGAAAGCCAGATTTTTTTGAACGTCAAAGTTCTACATAAAGACAGTAGGGGCACACACACTCACTCAGTGTGTCGGGGTACCTATCTTGTTACTCTTACCGTATTAAATATAATAGTTTACCATATCGAAACTGTTTCATTTATTGGGTCCCGAACATATCCTAAATTGGTGCTTAGCTTCTTGCTCGTGGCTCCGTCCGCTCAGACATTTATATTAAATTAACTTTTTCACGATTTTGGCACCCTGGTAGAGTTTACCTGTGGTTGCATCCGCGTGCAGGTCTGAAATTTCTCTTCTTCATGATTCTGTTTATTGGTTGTTTATACGCCTGGGAATGTATACCGCTCAGGATTCCAGCCCCGAAAATACTTATTCAAGATGTTACCTCTCCTAATACCAACCTCAGAATATGTTTTGTGATTCTGATATCCTAGTAGGTTGTGAACTGGTAGTTTGAGAATCTATACCGTTTATGATTTCAGCCCTGGAACACTCTTTGTATTTCTGGTCTCCTGCTATTTTGTGAATCTATACCGCTTAGGATTCCAGCCCCAAAAATACTTATTCATGACTCTGGTCTCCTGGTAATTTATGAATCTCTACCTTCTATTTACAACCAAATAATTAAAAAAAAAAAATTCTTTGAGCCTCAGAATATATTTTGTGATTCTGATCTCCTGGTAGGTTGTGAATCTATACCGCTCAGGATTCAAGCCCCGGAAACACTTCTTCTTCTTGATTCTGGGCTCCTGGTGGGGTGCGTGAAGCTATACAGCTTAGGATTGTAGCCCCGAAAATACGTATTCATGATTCTGGTCTCCTGGTACTTTGTGAGTCTTTACCGGTCATGATTTCAGCACTGGAAATACTTCTCATTTTTCTGGTCTCCTGGTAATTTGTAAATCTCTACCTCTCCTAATACCAGCTTCGGAATATATTTTGTGATTCTGATCTCCTGGTAGTTTGTGAATCTACACCGTTTAGGATTATAGCCCCGGAAACACTTCTTCCTGATTCTGGTATCCTGGTGGTTTGTGAAGCTATACAGCTTAGGATTGTATCCCCGAAAACACCTATTCATGATTCTGGTCTCCTGGTACTTTGTGAGTCTTTATCTCTCATGATTTCAGCCCTGGAAATAATTCTCATGTTTCTGGTGTCCTAGTACTTTTTGAGCGTGTGCGCTCGTTCAGCCTGACTCTGGATTTCTACTTCCACCTCAGCCTTCGCTAAGTCTTGTCATTTACCGGGATAAAAAGTAGCCTATGTGTTAATCCAGGTTATGACCTACGTGTGTGCAAAATTTCATTGTAATCCCTTCAGCCGTTTTTGAGATAGCTTCAGCCAAACATACAAACATACAAACTTTCGCATTTATAATATTAGTAGGATTATTATTGGAAATAAAATACACAAAATTTTCTTTATTGAATGTCACTTGCAAGTCTTAACTTTATACTCATTCTCTGGAGAAAAGTAGACTTTTTTGTCCTGTAGTAAGCCTGTAACAAACTAATATTATAATAATAACTCACCCAGCAAAAGTCCTAACCGGCTCATAAAGTATCAAGAGTGTTGGTTCATAGTAACCATGCAGGAACTGTATGTCTAGAATATTGTCTATTTTCTCGTCTAGGTCTTTAAGCACTATGACGTAGGATGCTAGGGTGGGCGCTCGGGTGATTGGTTGCGCTGGTTGCTGCAACAGAAATAAGTAGTGATTGTATTGTATGTCGAGCTGGTGTCTGCAAATTTTTTTTTTTGTTCTTGATAGGTAAGCGTTTGACCACTATCTCACCTGATGGTAAGCGATGATGTGGTCGAAGATGGAGCACGCTTGCCTAGAAGTAACCTATTCACTCGTGACTTAAAGACTCCTAGGTTGTAGCTGTCAGGAATTCCACTCCCTAGCTGCACGCACAATGAATGTGTTCTCAAAACGTTTTGTGCGTGTGGATACGATGTTCACCATGTACCGGTGATGCATCGCCGTAAGTCTTGTGGTCCGAAGATGGAACGGGCTTGGCGGAATCAAATTATGCAATTCCGTCGCACACTCCCCAAAATGTAACCGATAGAAAACCGACAGGCTAGCAACTCGGCGTCTATGCTCAAGACTTTGGGAGCTTCGACTCGACGAGCCTATCATTACCGATGATCCTCTTGGCTCGTTTCTCAATTGTCTCAAGGGCATTAAGCTGGTATCTGGCAGATTCGTCCTAAAGATGAGAGCAGTACTCCATACACGATCGAACTTGCGCTAAATTCCACGTCCGAAGCGCGTATTTTGTGTATGTGAGGGTCAGGTTTGTTATTCGATCCACCCCAGCTATTTACGGAAGGCTAGCAGCGCCCTGGTGTTACTGACTACCTCACGGAGTTTACCTGGGTTTATTTATTTATTCATTTATTTAACACTTCATGCACAGAAGTACAGAGGCGGACTTAATGCCTCCGGCATTTTCTAACAGTCAACCTTCGGTTTTGGGTTCCAAAGTACTTTGCCCTGAATTCAGCAATCACTGGGACGCTTAACAAATAAACTGCTGTCTCGTCCTCCAAAGAAATGGTGATAAACATGGTCCATATTATTTTGCAGGTAGTATACAAGGCCATAAATAAACGCAAAATTAGTTCTTTGGGCATAACAAGATACGTTTAGCATCGTCGACCAGCGATTCTCGATAAGGAGCGAGCGATAAACCGTATGCAGAGAATCGCAAAAGCAATAGGCAATCGTAAAAGCGAGACGCCAAAAGTACCAATACCATAGCCATAATTTTTAAATAAATAGTTTTAATGTTACTTAAGACCATTCGACCTCATCTTTTTTTTTTAACGTTTATAGGCACGCGTTTCACCTCTATCTCCGAAATTACTGAGCCTAAAATTTTGAAAAAAATACAGAATATCTTTATAGATTACAGGAAAAACCATAAACGAGCGAGGCTTTGTTTGAAAAAAAAAGTTAAATAAAACATGATATTTTGTTCGTAACCCTTTGCTTGCAAGTCCGACTCGCACTTAGCTAGTTTTTTACTTTTGCTTTCAATTCAATATTGCATTCTTAGTTTCGGTTTCTTGGGACAAAAGTAGCAATATACAAAATTTTCTTTAGTAGGCACCAAATCTATTTACTGATTGTACTCACAGATTTCTTGCTATCAAGTGGCTTAGCCTCCAATGGATCTCCATCCTCATTAGTAATATCTTTTCTAAATGGTAACACAGCTAGTTTCTTGCCGTACAGTAACATAACTGCACATCGGCACTCGGGATCCACTCGGATCCATGGAATGTGTGGGTGGGTTGTCCAGCCATTCTGGAAAACGTCAGAGGAATTATTAAACATTCTACATCATTAATTCAAAATATGTAAATATTCTATTTCATGCTGTGGGTCATCACCATCATTATATTTGTCAGAACAGTTGGCACGGTGGCTGCGTGTCATGGGTTGGATTCCCACACAGAACAAATATTTGTATGGCTTACAGATACTTGTTCCGGAACTAGCTATCTGTGTATACGAGTTTTAATATTTGTAAACGCTTATATGATATAGAAGAAATTCCTAGTGGGGGCAAACATTTAAAAATAACTACTTGGGTTCCTAAATATGTAGGTTTTGGTTTCGAGTCTAAGTACATGCAGCTGAGTGCTGTATTTATAAATACTTTGCTGAGATTCTTTCTGCATAGCCTTTTCTGAACTATCTATTATGTATTTATTGTACCTATATATAAATAGTACACCTAAGACTACCTACAGTACTGTCTTTCCTTTTTATCTATAAAATCCATCCAAAGGTTGTCTTGAAAAGATCGCTTTTAGCGATAAGGCCGCCCATTGTGTCACCCCATGTAAAGTTTTTTTCATTTATATGTTCTGTAATCTAAATGGTGTACATAATAAAGAGTATTCTATTCTATTCTATCTTGGGGTTGGCTTCCAGTCTAATGACTTGATGCATACCAGTATTTTACATGGAGCAACTGCCTATCTGACTTCCACAACCCAATTACTGGGTAACACGATACTTGGTAAGACTGGGTGTTCTTTTAAATATTATTTTACGTAAATGCTTATTTGAGATAGTGACTTGAGTACCCCTAAATATTACTTAGTATATTTCCTAAATTCAAATTGAGCCCAAATAAATGGAAATAAATAAGAGCAAGAGAAAGATGATGATGATGAGATTCTGATTATTCTTATCGACGGTGATGTGCCAATACCTTCTAACTGACATTTTTCAGGATAATCAGTTTTTTTGAAGTTAAGGTTGTTTTTCGCATGTATTAGTGAAATCTCCTAAGTGTATTTCTAGTTGCAACTGAACTAAATTAAAATGAGGAAATACCTCCTAACTAAACCAACGTGTCTGTTTTATGGCATTACCACTCTACTTTTATGGTACACTACTATACTATCATAAAATATCATAATACAACATAATAATTAAAGCATATGTTATTATTTTTTAACCGACTTCGAAAAAGGAGGAGGTTATCAATTCGGATGTTTGTACTTTTTTTTGTTTTTATGTATGTTCGGGCATAACTCCGTCATATATTGACGGATTTACAAAATCCTTTTTTTGTTCGAAAGGGGTTTATTCCGAAATGGTCCCATTTAAATTTCAAAAAGATCTGATGATGGGTTTCGGAGACAGACAACGGAACTCTTCAAAAATTGACAGCAAATCAACCGCGATTGCTGCTATCGTATGTTTATGAATTGTTAACACAGTTTAATGGGGAACCACAACTAAAAAGTGAAAAATAAAAAACTTTTTTACAAAAAAATAGAACCGACTTCCAAAAAAAGTGCAAAATAACTTTAATTTCAGAAGTCGGTGTCAAAAAACAAAGACACAAAACAGGAACACCGACTTCAGAAATTAAAGTTATTTTGCACTTTTTTTGGAAGTCAGTTCAATTTTTTTGTAAAAAAGTTTTTTTCTTGATAAATAAATAATTAATTTTCAGCTTCTCAAGAGATTAATCGTTTTTTATCGAATCTTGTAAATTCTTGACTTCGTCAGTTAGGAGTCGCCGTCGTTATGTTTTTACTATTGGTAGGCTTATTTGACCACTATCTCACCTGATGGTAAGCAATAATGTGGTTGACATTGGAGAATGTTGGGCCACAAAAGGGATGAATGAAAAGCAATTGCATGTAGCTGAGATGAGAATGCTAAGAGCGATGTGTGGTGTTACGCGCATGGATAAAATTAGGAATGAGTATATAAGAGGTAGTCTGAAAGTGGCACCGCTGACTGAAAAATTGTGTGGAAATCGGTTGTCGTGGTATGGGCATGTGATGCGGAGGAATGAAGAAAATGTCGTGACGAAAGTCTTGTGTATGGATGTGGATGGCTATAAGAGTAGGGGAAGGCCAAAGAAAAGATGGTTGGACTGTGTGAAAGAGGATATGGGTAAAAAGGGGGTGACTACAGAGATGACGACTAATAGAGGAGTATGGAAGAAAAAGACATGTTGCGCCGACCCCAAATAAATTGGGATAAGGGCAGGAGAATGATGACATTGGAGCAAGCTTGCTTAGAAGTAACCTATTCACTCTTGACTAAAAGACAAGGATACGTAGTAGATATTATGTTAAAAACAGTCATTACCTTCATATCATCCTCCTCAAAATAATGCATGCTTAATGTAATCAGGTTATCCGTCTGCGGGTCATACTGCAGCACGGATAACTTGGCTTCCCTGAATGATACCAGCAAGAGATCTCTCCCAGTACTAGGGCAGCGGACTGATGCAAGGGACATCACGTTACCCCATAGTGTGTAGGTTGCTAGGCATTCTAGCTTCATCTTTGGGGGGATTGGCTGGCCAGCTGAAAGAGATTTTATAGAAAATATAGAAGTAAGTTCAGTGTAAACCAGAAAGGTTACACAATTATATGCACAAACTTAAATCTATGGGTAGAATGGCAGTCTTATCGCTGGCAGTAAAAAGCTTTGTACAAAATGTTTAGCTAAACAAACTAATAGAGGATGAAAGATGCTGCTAATTATCTTTGCCTGGTAGTTTGTATAAGAAGACTTTTGGAATTTGTTGTTTTCAACTTAATGTTTTTCGAGACTACAAGTTTTCTCTTCTTGGAATTTTACTTGCGTTTCTTATTCTTAGACTGACTTTCTGTTTTTCTAGAAATTGTAAATCAATAAGAATTGAAAATTATGGAGTTTTAATACAAATTGTATTTAATGCAGTTTCTAAACAACATTTAAAACTTGTTCTGATATTAATTTTCTAAACTACATTTTGCTAAAACATAAATACCACTAACTAAAAACTTACCGGCGTTAACCTCCTTGGTATGGCCTTCGGGTAGCAACCTGAAAACCTTGAGGATATTGGCTCCAGCGGTGATGAGGCACATTTCATCATTGTTGAAGAAATTGCAGCTCACGGAATGCTCAATCCCCGTAGCGGGGTGCGTTTGCCGACAAATCGAAAACATTTTTCAATTATCGTCCTTTTTAGGTTATGTATTAAAACTCACTTAAAATTGAAACTATAGATACGTAAACAGTTTTAGTCAATGTTTTCACATATTTAATTGAATTGCTAACGCATGTTATTGCAATTTGATCGAGTTTTACAATTGTTTATTTGTGTTGCTGTTGCGTCGCTTTTTGACACTTCAGCAAAATAATGTGCGTTCCGAATTCCAAATTCAGAAAATTGAAACGAAAACGAAAGCAATGAATCTCGGAATTATATTTTAAACAATCAATATTTAAAATATTTACAATTTTCTTGTGCATGATTTTGTAAATCAACACTGATAAAATTTTAATACAGCATTGTTGTATTACCTCAATATTTGTTTTCATTCGTTATTTTTATAGTAAAACCTAACTTTTCGAACTTACTTTTACCTTACCTACTTTTCGAACGCACCCGACCCTTCTCTATGGATTTTTTTTTTTTTTTTAACAGTTGTGGCTATGCCACTGGCTTGGTTTCAAGACCTTTAAGCCAAGTCTTAATTTGATCACTATCACTTTTTCTTTTTCCCCATTAGAATGCAGATGTAACACATTCTAATGTATTTTGCAGTATTTGGCAACAAATGTGTCGAGTCAGCCTTCTCGGCGAACTTCGCTGAGGTAGTCTTTACTACAATAAAATTCTCAGCTCCATTTTACCGAGATTGCGCCTGTTTCAATGATTCTACATATTGTCCAGTTGCGTAGACACTTGAGACATAAAACTACACCAATTTTACATCACAATATCCACTAGGAATCAATAAGCGAATAATTAAAACAGCCACTGAACTTCACCCGAGAAAATCCCGCCAAAAACCCCCTTC